>CM035230.1:84272886-84872623 GCA_020226215.1 Sindora glabra | reverse complement strand
GTTTATTTTTCCTTTTTACTTATATATTTTGCTTTTTACTTATTCCTCCTCTCTATTTCCATTTATCTGGTCTATACTTATATTGATTATACACTTTCATTTACTTTTTATCATTTTAACTATTTCTCTTTTATTTTCTTGCACTTTTAATATTAATGTCTGTAATAACTAACAACATATTTTCTCCAGTATTGCATCTTCTTTCTTTTATATTATCAGCCTCCCCTCTCTCTCCTACTCTGTCTCTACTTCTGGATCTCCCTGCAGTCATGATCTATACTGGACAACCATGTTCCACTTGTTAGGGAAGTTTCAGTCCCCCATCTATTCTCTGTCTCTTTTCCCATTTACTCTTTTGTACATTGAGGACAATGTCCAATTTTAAGTGTGGGGGAGCAGTGTTTAGAATGTTTTGCAATGTTTTGCACCTGAATCTGCTTGATCGATTTAGAGTACTGAAATTTACTCCAAATTCAATAATATGTAAAAAAAAATTTAAAAATGTAAAAATTTTAAATTTTTTAAGGGCAATCTTTTGAATAAAGTGATTGGTTCATGCCTTGCTCCTTTAATGAATATCTGCCAACTTAGTAAGGAAAATCTAAAGCTTGAAGTTAAGAATAATGAGCATAATTGATCCTTGTGAGATTTGAGCCTTTTGAGCAATTTTCACATTAGAATTTGAAGCTCATTTTTATCTTCTTGAGGGATTATGTCATCACTCTTGACTTTTTGCTCTAGAACTTGCATTTATTCTTTTTGAGGTTACATTTTATGTATTTTGCATGTCAAAAATGATGAGGCCATGTTTTATTTGCTTTGTTTATTTGAATCCTTTTCTTTAATATACCCTAAACTATTTTTAGCTTTGCCCCTAGTTAGCTATTTTGAGCCTTGGACCTTTATTTCTAGCCTAGCCCAACCCATCCCATGTGCATCTAAAGCCACTGCCCAAGTAAACTTGAACCTTAGAGTTTAAAGGAACTTAGACACATTATATGAGTTTAACTATCACTTAGAGGTCCTTACTTAGTGCAGCTAGTTGGATAAGTTGATTTATAGCTTTGATTTATATATATAAAAAAAATAAAAAAAAATAACAAACAAACAAATAAAAAAAAAGATGGTGATAAATAAATAATTTGGGAAGAAGAAGAGGAAGAAAAGCTTGTTGGGATATAAATAAATATAAAAAAAAGAAGAAAAGGTTTTGTTTGCTAATATATATATATATAAAGAGAGAAGAATGGAGGTTGGAACAAGGGATAGAAGTAAGGTAATATGCTAAGCTGAGTAATGGAACTCGACAATGATCAAACTCATGACCAATGTGTCTTTTTCCTTCAAACTCATGACTCTATCACTTTTCACCCCTTGATTTTCCTTTCCCCCTATCCTCACCATTTCCCCTAATAAAGTCCTCTGATTTGCATGCATTTTACAATATAGTAGTGGAGATTAGAGTTTTTGCAAGCATATGGTAGCATTAAGTCTTGAGCTGATTGATTTGAGAGTATACACAAGCCTAATCTTGAGAGTGTGAGTAAACACTTTACCTGTGAGGCTATTCTCTTTTGCTTTTATGCTGAGGATTGACTTGTTTAGTTGCTTTATTTTCATTTAGTTGCTTAGCATGACTTGATCCTAATCTTTGATTTGTTGAATGATTGCCTGATGTTACATACATACATACATACATATATATATATATATATATATATATATATATATATATATATATATATATATATATATATATATATATATATATATATATATATATATATATATATATATATATATATAAGAAGAGAAGAAGAAAAATTGGAGTAGATTTCTTGTTCTCTTACTTCCTTACTCGAGGACGAGCAAGATTCAAGTGTGGGGGAATTGATAAATGCACAATTGCACTTAAATTCTATGTGTTTCATCACTTATTTACTTAGTATCTTGTGCAAATTGATTGAAAAGGATACTCAGATGCTCGATATTTTATTTTTAGGTTTTGAAATGACACATTTGAGCATTAGAAAAGGATCCGAAGGCAAAACTATGCGAATTGTGGAGAATCGAAGCAAAATTGCTCACCTGACAAAGAACACGGGGTATGGGAACCCCGTGTTGAAGGTCGTGTATCCTTCTGGAATGCTTCGAAGCTTCACTGAGCTGCTCAAAGAAGAACACGGGGGTAAACACGGGCCGTGTCATTCCCCGTGTACCATACTGCCCTTCACTTCTAAGGTAAACACGGGGAGTGTCACACCCCGTGTATCATGCTGACCAGTCTTCGCAGAAGAACACGGGGTACAACATGGGCCGTGTCACACCCCGTATACAATACTACTTGACACTTCGCAAGTAAACACGGGGAGTGTTGCACCCCGTGTATCATGCTGCTCAACTTTCGCAGAGAAACACGAGGTAGAACACGGGTCATGTCATACCCCGTGTACATTACCCATATAAGTTTTGTGCGAAAAATCAGAAAGGGAAGAGGAGAAACCGAAAAACAAAAAGAGGAACTGCTGGGAGAAACCCTAGGAGAGACCTATACTCACCAAGGGCAACTTCTAAAGTGGATTCAAGCAAAGGATTGAAGATTCAAGCAAGGAATTTGTAGAGCTTCATGATTTGTTTGAATTCCCTCTCTGTTTTCTGGTTTTCTTCTAGTTTTGTAATGTCTTCATACTAAACCCTTGTGCTTAGCTGGGGTGAACTTGTTCATGGATTTATGGAATTGATTTTTATATAATCTAGCTTGATTTACTGTTGATTTATGATTTGATTATGTTGTTTTGTACTTGAACAAACCAATACTTCCGGAATATTGGATTTGTGTTAAGGATTAGTTGATTCTAGGTTGAAATGACCAATTAATTAATCGGACCTTGCATGATCATTGGGAATATCAATTAGACTTAGGAATTAAGCTAATTGGATTCTTTTGCATAGGATGAAATGTCTGAAAATGGATTCTAAGGCAATGTTAATGCAACCTAGATGAGTGATTACTAGAGAAATTCTGGGCACTTAATCTTTTGGTTAGTAGCTAGTAGCCTTGCAATGAGGTATAGCTTATTTTTGGTAATCCAGCAATCTAAATTAACAGTAAACTAAGTTAGAGGATTATCTTCATTCCATAATGAAATGTATAAGGGAACCTTAAGCTGAGTACGCTTTCATTTCATTGAATTAAACCTTTTTTGATAACTAAGCTCTGTTTTTACATTTTATCCTTAATTCACATTATCAATCGATACGCCTAGATAATTTTTCTTGAAATTCAGTTAGCATTCAACGTTCAATCCCTGTGGAGACGATATCTTTTATACTATAACTCGACTTAACCCATACACTTGCGGGATCATGTCAAAAGTTAACTTAGTTAGGACAAAAATAGGTCTTCAACTTCTTAGCAAAATAAGACCTTCTAGAAGTCCGAATTGGGCGTTAATCAAAACATAAAAATTTATAGAGCTTTCTTTAAGCTTTCCAGAGATATAAAAATTAGTTAAATCCAATATCCAAAACTCAAGATATAGCCAAAAAGCTAAAATAGTGTAAAAATCTAATATTAATTAAATAATTTCAAATCATCGTAAAATCAATCCCAAATCATATAACAAGTTTAATTCTATAAAATTAAGCATACGTAAGACACTAAAAGGTATGAAATAGGAGGAAATAATATAGATAAAATCTTGCACATCAAATTCGCTCACACTTAGCCTTTGTATGTCTTCAAAAAAATACAACTTTATTTAAAACTAAAAAATAAAAAACTTGCTTTCCAAAAACTTCAAAATCATAAATTTATAAGCAATAAAAATTAAAATAGTAAGAAACATTACATGTAATGAAGAAAATTTTTGACAAAATTAAAACTAACCACTACAACAGCTTCATTCAAAAAGAGTACATCAATATAGTAAATTTTCATAAAATTTACTCTCTAACTCTTAAGTATTTAAAGTAAATATTTCACTCAAGTTCATTTTATGAAATTAATCTACCATAAGCTTATTAATCATCTAATCGCCACTACTTAAATCATATGCACAATGCAAATTAAAAGGACTTTATTTAAAGTTGTAATATGAGTAAGGATATTGAAAGGAAAAATAAGGATAAAAAAGGGTAGAAACTAAAAAAATTAATAGAACACTTTAACTAAAAACATACAAGTCAATCATGAGTAATTATAATTCAATTTAACAACCCAAATTTAAATTCAAATATATATTAACTTCTTTTTTTTTCCTTTTTTTATCAATTTTATTTTGTTTTATTCTTTTTTTCACTTTTTCTTACCTATTTTTAAATTTCTTTTTATTTTTTTATTTTTATTTCTTTTTTTTTGTTACTCTTTTTTTTAACCAACCTTTGAACTTAAAGCTAATAAATTTTCACAATATATACACTTACACACCCCCACAATCATTCAAGAATCCATCTTACAAAAATTTAAATACTCTACCAATTCTTAAGATTAGGTAAAAATATTTAATTTTTATTGGCCAATCAACAAAGATAAATGTAACTAAGCTTAAAAGGAATCGACAAAGATGAAAACTTAAGATTGTCTATTTGGCTTCAGCTTAAATAGAAAAAATATCTTTATCATTTTTGTGCATATATATGCAAATGTAGTCTTAAAAAGAATCAATACAAGTTTTAGAGAAATAGATCATGGAAGAATATCACACAAGAAAGAAAGAAGATAATATAAATTTTCAACATTAAGCTTAAAATCTTACAACAAAAGTCATGCTACTAAGTTCAATCTACTAATTCAAAATTCATCATTACATCAATAAATTTCAAGAAGTAAAATTATTCATTCAATCATGTTATTGTTAGGATCGGGAACCATACGAGCGTAATGGAATAAACCAATCCCAGCCAATGGATCTATGCAAAACATTAAATTAGAATGTAGGATTCAGGTTATACCTTTATATGATTCCAGATTTTGTTCGTTGATCACCTCTTCGACTTTCTTTCGGTCAAAGACTCCGAGGTATCCACACAAACCAGTAGATCACCAATGAACGTCCTCACGATCACTGGTTGGAATTCGTCTCTTTAGTCTCGTAGTGCTAGCTGCGTCTCTTCAAAGATTATGGTCAAGGAGAAGTGCTAAGGTTTTTCTATGTTGTATGGGATGCATGAATAATGAATCAACCTAATTATTACCCAACAAGCCTATTTAAATAGGAGCATAGAAAACCCTAACTAACTTGGGCTTTAGTCTATGTATAATTATAGGCTTATTATTGGGCCTTATAATTATAACATAGAATTCCTAAGTATTAGGCCTAAACAATTTGGTCCATTAATTCCAAATCCACTAGGCTCTAAGTGTGTGACCCTTCAGGCTCTCATTACAGTGGCAATAATCATTAATCATATTAATGATCATAAACAATGAGCGGTGTCTAGCAACACATTATTGTTACCTAAGTGATGAGAAAGTTAGTGATTCGACTGAACCTTTATATGTGATCATCATCTATATCATTTTGTCCTAAACATCTAGATTGAGTACGAGACATGGACCGTGTCATTCCCGTATAGTCCAATCTCGAGGTTTCTTGATCCCTAAGTAAGTTGACTGAAGTAAATGTAATTGACATCCCATGTCAATTCATTTGAGCATGGCCATACATTTTCTCAACTTTACTTAATCAATGGGCCTACAGATGTTACTTCTGTTATATAGAAATGACAAATTCCATCTTGATCACACAAACCCCTCCGCATGATATGTGACATATCCAATAACTACCCTTATATTCACTCAAGCATGAGTGATAAAATAGTATCAAAATATGAAACTCACATGTAGGAAACCTTTGTGATCTCAGGTCAAAGGACCATAATAATAATGATCACTAAAAATCACTCATGACACTTATATAACAATCCATGTAGTGTTCTTAGGATGGGTTGGTACAGTATATAAGTTCTCTAACTTGTACTCATATGTAAGCTTAATATCTCATATAAGTCACTACACATGCTACTCTTAACATATCAAAGCAACCTAATCCACAATGATATATGACTAAGGACATTTAAGAATATAATTATTCTAAGATTATTATCATAATTAAATATATTACGCAAATAATATATATAAATATAATAATTAGAATTGCCATTAAAATAATATGATTCAAAATTACAATCATCAATATGATTGGTTTGATTGGTTTTAGGGCATATACACTAACAATCTCCCACTTGCACTACAGCCAGTCATCCATGTATCTAATACCTATGGATCTCATATGACTATCATGCTTTTGCTGCGTCAGGGCTTTTATCAGTGGATCAGCAACATTATCATCGGTTGGTATTCTGCATATCCTAACATCATTTCTGTCAACAATATCTCTTATGAGATGATAACGGTGGAGTATATGTTTAGATTTCTGGTGAGATCTAGGTTCCTTGGCTTGCGCAATGGCTCCATTATTGTCATAATAGAGCTTTACTGGGTCAATAATGCTGGGAACAACTCCAAGTTCAGTGATGAACTTCTTAATCCAAACAACTTCCTTTGCGGCATCTGATGCTGCAATGTATTCAGCTTCTGTTATAGAATCAGCTACTGTCCCTTGCTTTGAACTCTTCTACGTCACAGTGCCACCATTAAGGAAAAATACATAACCTGACTGCAACCTGAAATCATCTTTGTCGGTTTGAAAGCTAGCATCAGTGTAACCACTTACAATAAGCTCTTCCTCACCTCCATAAATCAAGAACATGTCTTTAGTTCTTCTTAAGTACTTAAGAATATTCTTGACAGCTGTCAAGTGACTTTCACCAGGATCTGATTGGTATCTGCTCGTTATGCTTAAAGCATACGAGACATCAGGACGAGTACATAACATGGCATACATGATAGACCCAATCGCAAATGCATAAGGGATCTTACTCATGCGTTGTCTCTCATACTCTGTGGAAGGACATTGAGTTCTTGAGAGACTTATGCCATGTGACATCGGCAAGAATCCTCTTTTAGAATCTTGCATGCTAAACCTTTTTAGCACCTTGTCAATGTATGTACTCTGACTTAGGCCAAGCAATTTTCTCGATCTATCTCTATAGGTCTTGACACCTAATACATAGGAGGCCTCACCTAAGTCTTTCATAGAAAAATAATTTCCTAACCAAGTTTTTACAGACTATAGTGTAGGAATGTCATTTCCAATGAATAATATGTCATCTACATACAACACCAGAAAGACTATTGTGCTCTCACTAACCTTCTTGTACACACATGGTTCATCTTCATTCTTGATGAAACCAAACTCTTTGATCACATCATCGAAATGAAGATTCCAACTCCGAGAAGCTTACTTCAACCCATAAATGGATCGTTGCAATTTGTAAACCTTTCCAGCATTTTCAAGATTTACAAAACCTTCAGGTTGTGTCATGTACACATCCTCAAGAAGATTTCCATTAAGGAAAGCAGTTTTGACATCCATTTGCCAGATTTCATAATCATAATATGCTGCTATAAGTAGAAGAATCATGATGGATTTAAGCATGACAATTGGAGAAAAAGTCTCATCATAGTTAATACCATGGATTTGTTTGAAACCTTTTGCAACCAATCGTCCCTTAAAGGTACACACATTAACATCCATGTCGGTTTTCTTTTTGAAAATCCATTTGCACCCAATGGGTTTTACCCTTTCAGGTGGATCAACTAAAGTCCAAACTTGGTTTGAATACATGGAGTCCATCTCTGATTTCATAACTTCTAGCCATTTCTCAGAATCTGGGCCCATCATAGCCTCTTGGTAGGTTGTGGGCTCATCTTAGTCCATAAGCAACACATCACTATGATGAGTCACGAGAAATCCATATCTCTCGGGCTCACGACGTATCCTACTAAATCTACGTGGGTTCTGTGTTACATGAGCAGGTTCTTCCACAACTGGTTATGGAACCAGCTCAAGTTCCATCTCAAGTTCCATCTCAAGTTCAATATTTTCTCGTTAATCTTGAATTTCTTCAAGTTCTATTCTTCTCCCACTGATTCTTCTAGAGATAAATTCTCTCTCTAGAAAAATACTAGTTCAAGCAATAAACACTTTTTGCTCAGTTGGATTATAGAAATAATATCCTTTTGTTTCCTTAGGATATCCAATGAAAAAATATTTATCAAATTTGAGTCCAAGTTTATCAGAAGCCTGACGTCTTACGTAAGTTTCGTAGCCCCAAATCTTCATAAAAGATAAACTAGGACGTTTCCCAGTCCATATCTCATATGGTGTCTTTTGAACTGATTTTGACAGAACACGATTTAATGTGAAAGCTGCAGTCTCTAGAGCATGTCCCTAGAAGGAATTTGGAAGGTCAGCCTAACTCATCATTGACCGAACCATGTCTAACAATGTTCGATTCCTCCTTTCAGAAACACCATTCCATTGAGGTGTTCCTGGTAGAGTGAGTTATGATACAATGTCACACTCCTTTAGATGATTAAGGAACTCTCGGTCTAAGTATTCACCACCTCGATCTGATCGAAGTGCTTTAATACTTTTACCAAGTTGATTTTGTACTTCATTTTTGAACTCTTTGAACTTTTCAAAAAATTCAGACTTGTGTTTCATAAGAAACACATAACCATATCTACTGAAATCATCAGTAAAAGTAATGAAGTACTGATAACCTCCTCTAGCTTGTGTGTTTAAAGGTCCATATACATCACTATGTATAAAACCCAATAAATCACTAACCCTTTTACCTTTCCTAGTAAAAGGGGCTTTAGTCATCTTACCTAATAAACATGACTCACATACCTCATATGATTCAAAATCAAATGAGTCCAAAAATCCATCCTTATGGAGTTTGGAGATACGTGTCTCATTTATATGGCCTAAACGACAATGCCAAAGATAGGTTAGATTTAAATCATTAGTTTTAACCTTCTTCGTGTTTATGTTACAGATTGGATTTTCAAGGTCCAGAACATAAAGACCATTCATTAATTGTGCACTGCCATAAAACATTTCATTTAAATAAATAGAGTAACATTTGTCCTTTATTATAAATGAAAAACCTTTCTTGTCTAAACAAGAAACAGAAATTAAATTTCTATTAACAGTAGGCACAAAATAACAATTGTCCAATTTTAAAACTAATCCACTAGGTAAAGATAAATAATAAGTCCCTACAACTAATGCAACAACTCTTGCTCCATTTCCAACGCATAGGTCCACTTCAGCTTTGACTAATGATATACTTTCTTTAAGATCCTGCACATTTGCACAAATGTGAGTACCACATCCAGTATCTAATACCCAAAATGTAAAAGTAGATAAATTAACCTTTATAACATAAATACCTGAGTTAGAAGTCCCACTTCCCTTTTGCTTCTTAAGCTCTTCTAGGTAAATCTTGCAATTTCGCTTCCAATGTCCTGATTCTTTGCAATGGAAGCATTGCCCTTCCTTGGCCACGCCACCTTTAGGCTTCAGTGCAGAGGAACTTGACTTGGACTTTCCATCAGTCTTGTCCTTTTTCTTTTTATTCTTGGCCTTAGACTTGCCCTTTCCTTTGCCCTTTTGAACCATCATAATGGAATTGGGCTTGGACTTTTTCAAGTTTTGCTCAGCAATTCTCAACATGTTAAGTAGTTCAGGCGAAGTCTTATCAATTTCATTCATGTTGTAATTCATGATGAATTGACTATAGCTCTCAGGTAATGATTGCAGAACTATATTAGTGGCCAATTCTTGCTGCAAAGAAAAATTGAATCTTTCAAGGCTATTGATGTACCTAATCATTTTAAGCACATGTGTAGCAACGGGTGTTCCTTCAGCCATCTTACACTGAAATAATGCTTTAGATACATCATATCTCTCATGTCTTGCTTGCTCTTGGTAGAGCTGTTTAAGGTGATCAATCATATTGAATGCCTCCATGTTCTCGTGTTGCTTCTGAAGCTCAGAGTTCATGGTAGCAAGTATGAGACAACTGACATCCAGAGCATCTTCTAAATGCTTCTTATAAGCATCCTTTTCTGCTCGAGAAGCATTAGCAGCAGGCTCATCTGGAGTAGGTTGCTCTAGGACATACTGCTTTTTCTCATGCTTAAGGACAATCCTCAAGTTTCGATACCAATCAAGAAAATTCATCCCATTCAGTTTATCTTTCTTAAGGATAGATCACAATGATAAGTTTGATGTATTTGATGCCATGGTTATCTATAATAGAAAAATATGTAGAATGAGAATCATGTATTTTATTTATTTAATAAGGTCTTTTATTAAATAATACTCCCACTATTTTTCTCAAAATAATAGCCCTCACTATTATTTCGAAAAACCTTATCGTCAAGGTTTTCTAGTGGGCCAAGATCCATATTTTACCAAATCTTGAGTTAGCTTTGGCTAATCACCTAAGATATGGCTGTTTAGGTAGACAACTTCTTTGTCATTTACATCTTATGCAACTCTTGGATAGTTAGGTGAATAACATTTATTCAAATTCATCTCATGAATTCATAACCAATTCTATGTCTCTAGGCTCCAATCCTATTGTTATAGCCTAGTTAAGTCAAGACTCAATAATTAACAATTTGGATATCACTATTATCCCATCACGTCTTACCAAGATAGACTTTAGGTACTTTGCTTTGGCAAACCCACCTATAGTCGATTAAGATCTTGACGAGTGCTATTATTGGAAGGCATCTCCTTTTTTTGACTTAATATTTTGTTTAAGGGATTTTAATTTATTTGATCTCAACATTATGTATTGGTTTTATTAAGCATGCATCATATACGTCTAGCATAGGTATCTCATACATAAAACATAAATTAAACGTGACATGATTATGGCCTAACCTGAGTGATATTCTAGAGCTCAAGAATATCAAATAAAACTAAGAAAGAAAAACTTCTTCCTAAGAATCTTCTTCTTTCTTCATAGTTTGATCTCCACTTCCATTATTTCCACTTCAAATGCTCCAATAAAATTATTACATAATAATAAAGAAACCTCGAGTTACATTCAAAGGGGGTAAGATGAGAAGAGAATGTACAACTAGAAGTAATAGAGATGCACGACACGCAGGCCGTATTTAAAAATTGCAACAAAATCAAAGGCCATAATCATGCACCATACATCAAGCAATAAAATAACATGATAAGTGAAACATATATCCAAATATATTTTCAATATCAAAATCTGAATTAATTAATTCTGAATTAATTAACTAAATACTTAATGTCGCATTACGCAGAGAATTTATGGCGGTCCCACTAGCCGGTTAGCGGGCGGGGTCAAGGGGCAGCGCCCCTGCTAGGGGATTAGGGGAGCGGAGCCCCCCGCCTAAAAAATTGATTGCACCTGACATTCAGATTACAATTCAATTTGTCAACAATTGATATTCCCCTTTAGTCAATCAATTCAACAATTATTGACACTCAAATCATGGGTTTACAAATCTGATTTATGACAGAATCATAATGGATAGATTTTAATCATATTAAAACAAATCCAATTAATTCACAGATTTTATATGAAACAAATTCAATAATTAATTTCATGAAAAATCAGATTGAACCATTAAGTGCAAGGTATATCACATATATGAAAAAGATTCAAGAAGTTAATTTGATTAATTCTGATTCATGACAGAATCTGTGTTTTAATCAAAAAATATCTTTCATATATTAAAACAGATCCATGCAATTAATTCTTTTGATTCTATTTAAAATAGAACCCAGAAATCAGTTTCAAATTCGAATCAAAATCTAGAATTATTGCAACAGATTTAAATTTAAAAAGAAACCCAGAAATAGATTCGAGTTTCAATCAAAAATCCAAAAATAGATTCGAATTCAAAACAAAAACAAGAATTAATCACAAAACACATTCAAATTTAAATCAGAATTCAAAATAAGGTTCAAATTTGAAACAGAATCAGAATTAATCATATTAAGTTTGCTTGAACCAAAATGCACGAAATCAAATTTACCCTAATCCTAATTAGGAATCATTGAAGCATGATATACAGAACAATTCATCAACAACATAATCACGCAATTAGTAAACAAAATCCTAATTTAGCATTTTACAAGTAGCTCTGATACCACTATTGGGATCGGAGCCATACGAGCGCAGGGGAATAAACCGATCCCAGCCAACGGATCCATGTAAAATGTTAAATTAGAATCTAGGATTCAAGTTATACATTTATATGATTCCAAATTTTATTCGTTGATCACCTCTTCGACTTCCTTTCGGTTAAAGACTCCGAGGTATCCACACGAAGTAGTAGATCACCAATGAACGTCCTCACGATCACTGGTCAGAATTCGTCTCCTTAGCCTCGTAGTGCTAGCTACGTCTCTTCAAGGATTATGGTCAAGAAAAGGTGCTAGGGTTTTTCTATGTTGTATGGGATGCGTGAATAATGAATTAACCTAATTATTACCTAACAAGCCTATTTAAATAGGAGTATAGAAAATCCTAACTAATTTGAGCTTTGGTCTATGTATAATTATAGGCTTATTATTGGGCCTTATAATTATAACATAGAATTTTCAAGTATTAGGCCTAAACAATTTGATCCATTAATTCCAAATCCACTAGGCTCTAAGTGTGTGACCTTTCAAGCTCTCATTACATTGGCAATAATCATTAATCATATAAATGATCATAAATAATAAGCGGTGTCTAGCAACATATCATTATTACCCAAGTGATGAGAAAGTCGGTGATTCGATTGAACCTTTATATGTGATCATCATCTATATCCTTTTGTCCTAAACATCTAGATTGAGTACAAGACATGGACCGTATCATTCCCGTATAGTCCAATCTTGAAGTTTCTTGATCCTTAAGTAAGCTGACTGAAGCAAATGTAATTACATCCTATGTTAATTCATTTGAGCATGGCCATGCATTTTCTTAACTTTACTTAATCAAGGGGCCCACAAATGTTACTTCTGTTATATAGGAGGGACAAATTCCATCTTGATCACACAAACCCCTCCGCATGATATGTGACATATCCAATAACTACCCTTGTATTCACTCAAGCATGAGTGACAGAATAGTATCAAAATATAAAACTCACATGTAGGGAACCTTGGTGATCTCAGGTCAAAGGACCACAATAATAATGATTACTAAGAATCATTCATGACACTTATATAACAATCCATGTAGTGTTCTTAGGATGGGTCGGTCCAGTATACAAGTTCTCTAACTTGTACTCATGTGTAAGCTTAATATCTCATATAAGTCACTGCACATGCTAGTCTTAACATATCAAAGCAACCTAATCCACAATGATATATGACTAAGGACATTTAAGAATATAATTATTCTAAGGTTATTATCATAATTAAATATATTACGCAGATAATATATATAAATATAATAATTAAAATTGTCATTAAAATAACATGATTCAAAATTACAATCATCAATATGATTAGTTTGATTGGTTTTAGGGCATATACACTAACAATTATGAATCCTATTTAACTTCAATTAAATATCACTCATGAAAAATACAAAGTCTTCATTAATGAAAAGTACTAAAATGACTAAAAAATAAATGTAAAACACATTTTTTTTTAAATTTCTAATTTTTTATTTTTTTGAAAGTATTAAAAAACATTAAATGAAGATATAAAGCACAATCCTAAAGTCTCCCTTCACGCTTAAATCTTACATTGATCTTAGTGCAAAGTATATCAACATCATTAAAAAAGATAAAAGATAAGCAAAAAGAAGAGAAAGGTAAGAAAAGACAAGTCTAAAATGTTAGAGTTACCTTTTAAGAAATGCTTTTCTTTAATGTCTTTGACCATACTCAAGATCTTTCATCAAGAATAAACTAATGCCCCTAACTCTATTACTGTCACCACTTGCTCTTGAAAACCTTCATCAACTGGCTTAAACTTATACCTATTGACTTTGAACACCTTATTATTCTCCACATTCATAATTGTAATTGCATTGTAAGGAAAAATAGTAATGATAAAAGGTCTATTCTAATAGGAATGGAGTTTGTCTGGTATTAATTTAAGCTTTAAATTAAATAATAGAACTTTTTGTCCAATCTCAAAAATTTTTCTAAAAATGAGCTTATCATTGAATGCCTTTGTTTTTTTATAAAAATGGGAAATGCCCTACCTTTAAGTGTGGTTTGAATTGTTAATTTACATAATTAGAAGTAACCAATTATGTACAGGATGTATTGAACTTATAATTCGTTAGATACTTTTTATGAATGTCAGGTAAGTAAATAGATTTCTCTATGATTTGTGACTGAACATAAACTTGATAGAAATATTAATAGAGTTGATGAATGGGTTAAAAGTGAATTCATTAAAGATGAAAAATGAAAGATGGAAAAAAAGAAAGCATTGATTCCTTTCTATGTAATCCTAGAATTCTTATAAGCTTTAACTTTAAGTTCTTCCAATTCTTGAAATTGCAATTTTCTTTCCTTTCTAGATGCCTTTAAATCCATGTTGCATTTTTTATAGCTCAAAATGCTCTATGCTCCAACTTGATCGGAAGATAACATGCTTTTCCAAAAATAATTCAATATGGGGACATTTTAATAGGATTTTCATATACTATCTCATAGGCCCAAAGTGCATCATCCAATCTAAAGCTTCAATCTTTTCTATTAGGCTTTATAGTTTTCTCTAAAATTGATTTGACTTCTCTATTAGAAACTTCTGCCTACTTATTTGTTTGAGGATGATAAGGTGTGAAAACTCTATGACAAACCCTATATTTCTTAAACAAAGCCTTAAGTGCTTGATTGCAAAAATGAGTCCCTTGATTATTTATCAAAGCATATGGAATGCCAAAATTGCTAAAAATGTTAAACTTGACAAAGTCAACAACAACTTTTGATTTATCAATTTTGATGGCTTTAGTTTCCACCCATTTAGAAGCTAGTAGAATGTAAATAAAGCTAAAAGATAAAGGAAAAGGACCCATAAAATCAATGCCCTACATATAAAAAAAACTCACAAAAAAGCAGAGGAAACTGAGGTATTTCATGTTTATAAGTTAAATTTCTTAGTCTTTGACATTACTTAAAATTTGTACAAAATATGTAAGCATCATGGAAAAAGTATGCTAATAAAAACTAGAATCAGATACTTTTCTTGCTATTTTTTTAAGTCTAAAGTGACCTCCACAAATATGAGTATAACAAAATACAAGTATAAAATGAAATTCAGAATTATATACAAATCTCTTAATTATTGATTAGCATAAAATCTTTATAAATAAGGATTATCCCATATATAATGTTTAGCTTCACTCTTTAACTTATCTATTTAAGCTTTCTTAGTATATATAGGTAACTCATTAGCAATTAAAAAATTCACTAAATCAGTAAACCAATGATCTTTACCTAACAACTAAAAAACTTGCCCATCTAGAAAGGCGTCTTAAATGGGTAGAGTGTTTACATCTCTTGGAATTTTACTCAAGTTATCTATAATTAAGATTTTAGCACTACTCCTATCTCTAATCTCAATGTTAAACTCTTGCAAAAGCAATATCCATTTAATCAAGTGGAGTTTTGCCTCAAGTTTCTTTAAAAAAAATTTAAAGTTGCATGGTTAGAAAACATAACCACTTTAAAACTAGGCAAGTATGATTTAAACTTGTCTAAAGCAAAAAAAATGGTTTACAATTTTTTTTCTAAAGTGGTGCAGTTGGCTTGGGCATTATCTAAAGTTATTTAGGGATAATAAATCACATAAGGTTATTTTCCAACTTTTTATGCAAAAACAACACTGATTGCATAATTAAATGCATTATACACCAACTCAAATAGTAAATCCCAAGATAGTGGCTAAATAATGGAAGTGGTTGTAAGAGCTTGCTTCAACTTATCAAAAGTTTCCTTACAATGTTGGTCAAAATTAAACTCTACTTCTTTTTGGACTAACTTGGATAATAGAACAACAATCTTGTTGAAATCTCTAATGAATTGGTGATGAAAACCTACATGATTAAGAAAAAAATGCACTTCCCACACACAAGTAAGGTAAGGTAAAGCAGTAATCATATCAATTTTAGCAAGATCTAATTCAATGCCCTTATTATTCACTATATGTCCTAAAACTATCTCATACTCTATCATAAAATAACATTTCTTAAAATTCAGCACAAAATTAGTTTCAATGCATTTATCTAACACCCTGCTAAGGTTTTCTAAACATGTCTCAAAAGAAGAACCATAAACAAAAAAATCATCTATGAATATTTCTATGCAATCCTCTAGAAAATTAGCAAAAAAGTTCATCATACATCTTTGAAATGTACTAAATATATTGCATAGGCTAAATGACATCTTTTTATAAGTAAAAGTGGAAAAAAAAAAGGTATGTGAATGTGGTCTTTTCTTGGAATTCTGGAGCAATATGAATTTAAAAATAACTAATGTAACCATCTAGAAAGAAATAATGGGATTTTCCAGTAAGTGACTCTAACATTTAATCAATGAATGGAAGTGGAAAATGATCTTTTTTGGTTATTTGATTAATCTTTTTATAATTAATGCATACTTTCTAACTATTTTGTACTTTAGTGGAAATTAATCCATTATTTTGATTCTTCACCATTGCTAATTTAGTTTTCTTAGGAACAATTAGCACTAGACTTATCCATTTGCTATTAAAAATAAGGCATATGATACTAACCTCAAAAAGCTTAGTAATCTCTTTCTTTAACATATCCAAAATCAAAGGCTTGAATCTTCTTTAAGGTTGTTTCACTGGTTTGGCTATTTCTTTCAACAAAATTTGATGTATATATGTGGAAGGGATAATACTAGGAATATCCACAAGTGTCCACCTAATTGCTTACTTATGAGATCTTAAAATTTGTAATAACTTCTTTTCTTGCTCAAGTTATAGATCCTTTACTATAATGACTAATAATATTGCAAATCCTTTACTATAATTACTAATAGTTTTTCATTCTCTTCTAAGAATGCATACTTAAATGTTTTAGAAGAAGTTATTGCTCCAATATTGATGGCTGAATCACAAATGGTATTAATTTAGTGGAAACCATTTCTATAAGTTACACTTATTATTGAACATCAGTTTCCACATCCTCTAGAACAATATTGCTCTCTTCACTTATGAGTGTAGAGATTTCAACACATATGGCACATTTAATATTATCATCACAACAAGTGCATTAATGGCTATTAAGGCAATCCATAAATTCAAAAAGTTTAAGGAAATTAGCAAGTATGTTATCAAAAGCATCTTCAATAAGCTTATCAATCACATTTAATTGTAATATAGAATGTTCTTTCACCAGGTATTTCATAACTTCAAAAATGTTGAAACTCATAATTATATCTCCAACTTCCTTGGAAAGAGTGTCAGCATCTACATCTATCTTTATTTTTGCTATTTTAAGGAATGGTCTCCTTGGAATTAAAGGTGCATAGTTGTTTAACAACTTATCCTTTATAGGCAAAATTAAAAATCTACTAGGAAAATTAATTCTTTGACTTGAACCAATACATCTTCAATAACACCAACAATATGTTTAGTACTTTTATTTTTTAATTAAATGACAACTCCTATTTGCTTCAAGGTTTCAAGTTGTAATGAAGAAAATACTGGCATTAGAATGACATTAATGGAAGCTCCTAAGTTAATTAAGACATGCTCAAATTTGTTGTTGCCTATAATGCAAGGTATGTTAAATGTTCTTAAATCTTTGTCAAATGACTATAATTAAGCATGATACTTGAATACTAATCTCATGATGGCACTCCGTAGGAGGAATTATTCTATAGATTGGTATGAATTTGTGACAAATGGAGTTTTTTGGGTCAGTATAGCATTTTATGGAATATTTATAGCATCTAACACAAAATAAAAGCTTTGGTTTCAACCCATCGAGATAGAGATAGGAAAAAAAAAAGATTTTCATCATTTATGAATCAGTCGAATAAATGTAAAATTTGAGAGAATAAAAATAAAAAATATTATAGCTATAGTATATTCATGTATAATTTGTCATATAACCTCACTAAAGAAAGAGCGTGCTTGCTATTAAAATTAGGTCACTTATCTAGGACTAGATTGTGGTACTAGTCCATAATGTTCAAAGTTGAATCGTAAGCCTATACTCGAATACCATTTAGGTTTTTTTCTTGATTCTAACTAAGCCACATCAAGACTTATACCAAATTCATCCATTCTCATGTAGAAATCCATATTTCAACATTCAAGCAACATTCACTAATAATTTTCTCATCATAAACAACTTGTATTCTAACTAATAATCATTCATACATATTAACTCATAAAAACCCTAATTTTCTTTACTTAGCAATCAGTTTATATTTATAGCATTTAACATAACTTAAATAGCTCACCCACTAAGCTAAGTATGAAGGAGATTTCATAATGGTTGCAATGCAAGTTAGTTGCCTATGACAACAAAAGTTTACGAGATAATTTTCTAAAATCCTTAAATTCTTTCCTTTACTAAATTTTCTTTAAAATTTGCAATCAAAGCCTAAGATATGTAGTATTACCTTGAGATGATTAAAGAATATGAGTGTTCCATTGAATTTTTCCAATTAATTTGCCATTAGATTTTATAGAAAATGAATTTCAAAGTGAAAGAGAAGAGGGTGTCTAATGGAATAACTAAAAAATATAAACAAAAAATAGGTTTTTAAGAAATAGAAATGGTTAAGGGCACCTTTTGTAATTTTATCTAAGTTTAAAGGTATTTTTGAAAAAATATCTCTAAATCTTCTTCATACATATCTATTCAATTCTAACTTTACCTTTACTCTTAATGGATTTAATTCTTCCTATTTTCATTATAAAATTCTATTTTCTTTGGATATAGTCTTACCTTAAATATACCTACAACAATCTTAAGAACTAACACATATAATTTAATATTAATAAAATTAAATAAAATAAATTATAATTTATTTAAGGTGAGACACTAGGTGTTCCCCTTCTTTTATCTTGTTTTAGTTATATTTAGATTAGATAAATGATAAAGTTTCTTTAATGCATGCACTATTAAGTGATTTTGCCCCTTTTCACTTAACTTAATGTTAAAATTCATTCACTTGTGACTTCAATAGTAAACATTTTAGCCATCTAAATTATTTTTTATAAAAAAAAATAATGGAAAAGTTACATGCACCACATATGATCTCTCCCTCCTCTAATTTTGATTTAATGCAAGAATTAATTCCAATTAAACCTGAAAATCCTAGATTTTGGCTTTCAATTATGGCATGAACAAGATGAACAAAACAATCAATTATGTAAAATTAGTGAAATAAATACCTAGACTAATTGGTAATTAATCCTTAATTTTGCACTTGTCATACCATTTGAACAAATTCATAATATAGGAAAACATAGACATCATTATAAAGGTCACACTACCTCTATTGTAATCTTCCTTTTTTTCTTTCTTTGATAAAAAGATTAGTTTTACATATTGATGAGACAACACAGACTAGGATTAGTCACTAGAGGTAGAGAACCTCATTAAAAAACTAGATTAAGTTATGGACCTTACGTATCATAGGATTCATATTTAACTAACCTACATTTAGGCTATAATACCATTTTATGGCCCAATTCAAATTATCATTTTATTTTAGCCTACATAATAAAATTAATATTATTTATTTTTTATTATATTAATATGAAGTTCATATTAAATTTTTTAACAATATCTCACTTGAACCCATATTAATTTAAAAATGACAACCATTTGGAAAGAATTAATGCTAAAATGACATTATTTCATCCAAGGTCTCATTTGAAATTATAAGCATCCAATAACACTAAATATTATATTTGAAGGGATATTATATTAAATATATTGAATGTCTACACCTTACTAAACAAATGATTAAACATAATGTGCATAATGGGATTTACATTATGTTAATGTGATTAAATGTAATTCCCCACACAGTGATCTCAGCATCTGCTTAAGATGCTTAATGAGAATGAATATTCTCGACACATTAATAACATAAGGTCTAGACATCTCTATTTATAATAATAAGATAGGGTCTAAATATTTTTATTCTAACATCATAACCAAAATGTGCACAATATATG
This sequence comes from Sindora glabra, assembly GCA_020226215.1. Classification (NCBI taxonomy): domain Eukaryota; kingdom Viridiplantae; phylum Streptophyta; class Magnoliopsida; order Fabales; family Fabaceae; genus Sindora; species Sindora glabra. Next base: position 84,852,470 of record CM035230.1, on the reverse strand, counting down.
GTAATAGTATAACTGTCTTATTATAAATATTTTATTTAAACATGTCATGAGATATCGGTAAGCTCATATCATCAAGATTCTTACTAACCCAAGATATTAGCAAGGCTTAAGAAAACTCGTATTATTCACATGATTATACTTTTTATTTATCCTTAAGTATTTGGTTAGTGTAATTGTAAACATATGATCCTTAGAAAACAATTAACACACATGCATATTTTCTCTCTCATGAACAAGTACTTCAATTTGAAGTTTTTGACATAAGCAATTTTGTCATCACTGAGAAAAAAATCTATAGCAGCAATATTATTATGACATAAATCTACTTAAGGCCAAAAAAACCTTTGACCTATTAACTTAATAAAAAAAATTATCACACACAACATGCCCTGCCTCTTAATAAAGGTTACTACAATTAATTGCATAATAATTTCCACAACACAACTCTTCCAACATATATCTAATCATAAATTTATAATCACTTGGACAACTAGTAAAACGGATTAGAGTAACTTGTACATATGAGATCTTCAGATTTTTTATAGGTTAGTGTGTATTTGTTTGTACCATCTAAATACAAAAACTATCTATATTCTAAAACCACTTACCTAAACAAATAACAATATACCTATAACTAATGTAAATAGAATAAACCTTATTACTTAGAGAACACTTAGGCCTAATAAATATAATTGACGTGACCTTGCAAGTGCACGGGTTTGGTCGAGTTATAATATAAAAGATATCGTCTCCACAGGGATTGAGTGTTGATTACTAACTGAATTTCAAGATAAATTATCTAGGTGTACTAATTGTGATTGTGAATTAAGAGTAAAATGCGAAACAAGGTTTAGTTATAAAAAAGAAAGTAAATGAAACTAGTATGAATTAAGTAAATATTTAATTCAAATGAGATGGAAGTGTAACTCAGCTTTAGGGTTTCCTTGTTCAATTCATTATGAAGATAACCTTCTAGCCCGATTTACTGTTAATTTAGATTGCTGGATTATCGAAAGTAAGCTATACCTCATTGCAAGGCTACTAGCTACTAGCTACTAACCAATAGATAAAGTGTCTAGAATTTCTCTAATAATCACTCACCTAGGTTGCATTAACAGTGCTTTGAGAATCTAATTTTAGACATTTCATCTTATGCAAAAGAATTCAATTAGCTTAATTCCTAAGTCTAATAGAGATTCCCAATGATTATGCAAGGTCTGATTAGTTAATTAGTCATTCCAACCTAGAATTAACTAATCTTTTACATAAATCCAATATTCCGAAAGTATAGGATTGTTGAATTACAAAATAGCATAATCAAATCATAAATCAACAATAAACCAAGCTAGATTATATTAAAATCAAATCCATAAATCCATGAACAAGTCTACCCCAGCTAAGCACTGATGTTTAGTATGAGTTCATTACAAAATCAGCAAAAAACCAAAAAATAGAGAGGGGAATCAAACTAGTCATGAAGCTCTACAAATTCCTTGCTTGAATCTTCAATCCTTTGCTTAAATCCAATCCTCCAAGGCTAGTAGTCACCTTCAGTGTCTCTAGGTCTCCCAAGGGTTTCTACTGACGGCTCCCTTTTTAATTTTCGGCTCCTCTTTTTTTATTTTTGGCAAATTCTCTGCATAAAACTAATATCGGCAAAGTACACGGGGTATGACACGGCTCGTGTCATTCCCCATGTTCTTATACGAAGGGTCAGGCAGTAGGGTACATGGGGTCTGACACTCCCCGTGTTGTACCCCGTGTTCTTTTGCAAAGGGTTTAAAAACTACTCAGCAAGGCTTCGAAACACATAGAAAGGAACACGGCCCTCCACACGGGGTTCCCACACCCTGTGTTCTTTGTAAAGGAATCAGACAGCAAGTTACACAGGATATAACACGACTAGTGTTCTTTGCCAAATGAGCGAATTTGCTTTAATTCTCCACAATTTGCATGGTTTTAGCTCCGGATCCTTTTCTAATGCTTTAATAAGTCACTTCAAAACCTGAGAACGAAATATCAAGCATCTAAGTACCTTTTTTTTCAATTAATTTGCACAAAATACTCAATAAATAAGCGATGAAGCACATAATATATAAGTACAAATATGTATTTATCAATAATCCCTCTAGATTGATTAACATGAATGCACACTAACATATTGGACTATTTTGGTATAAAAAATTAGATTAGGCAAAAATCCTTGGGACTTGTATATTATAGGCCCACTACACAAATGATTTTGGGCTTACCACATTTTAACTGCCAAGCCATCTTTAATTGGATTTAATTTAATTGCTTTGTCTCAACCAACATATCCATATAATGACCAACTTAGGAAAATATCATCATTATGCAAATTCAAAATTACTAAAATGCTTAAACTTATCAATTAGTTTGCTTTACTCTGCTAATACCTAAGAGAAATTATGATCTCATCAAAATGAGATATAACTAGATAAATAAACATTTCTTAATTTTCCCCTTTCAGAAATTAAATTTTCAAGAGAAAAAAATCTGTGACAAACTATATCTTCCTTTTAAAATAGTTATTAACTATTGACTAACTTAATCTTGAACTCATAATCTTATATAAACATCCCTATTAAACTCAAAATCATGTTTGTTTTCTGACTCCCACCTCCTACAAAAATTTAATAGTCTCCTACTATCTTAGAACATACTTAAATAGGTCAGTCTTATTAAACCCTAGAGATAATTTTATAGTCAAATTTTAAAGTTAGATTTTGTAAAATCCTTAAACAACATAAAACAATATAAAACAAAAAGAAAACTTAATCTTTATTTTTAAAGCATTTTTCAAAAAGTCAAAAAAATTCAATAGAAAACATTTAATGCATGCCAAATTAGAAAAATTAAAAAAATTTAAATTTTTATCATATTAAAATAATTAATAAAGTCTATAATGGGCTCTCACAACTTATCGACCTTATTATTGGCCACTTTCTCAATTAATGATGGTTTCCTATTTAATTGAATTTCATGAATTTTTATTTTTTGAAAATTAATAGGTCAAATATTCACTAACTCATGAATGCTTCATCTAATAACCATTAAATTGACTTAATTCAAGTGTAAAAAAAATTGTGCTCCAAATTCTCCCTTACACTTAACAATGGATTTTATACATAATATCACAAAATACATTATCTAAACTACACCCTATAAATTACAATTCACCCTATTTAGCATCTTTAAAAATTATATTGCATAGACACAATAATATAGAAAATACCTTAACATTTAGTGCGTGTCAAAAAACTTTAATCATCCTAATAATTTCCTTAAGAAAAATTCACTATGCAATTTCGATCAATACTATATTATAAGAACTAACACCAAAGGATATTTAAGTCCTTAGAACATGATCTAAAAGTCAAATATTATACTCCTAAAATCTAATATCCAAAGGTATTTAAAACTCTAAGAATACAATATTCAACCTCATATTTATATTACATTCAGCTTATCATATTAATAATTTAATATTATCAATAGAGTTTCTTCCTTATACAATTTAAAATGAAATTTTCTTTTAAAAATTTTTTACAACTAGTCTCATAAAGGCAAGTACACAATTACATAAAATTTTCATGGTATAATATAAATATACAATAATTCTTATTTAATGTAATAATTTTTATTTAATGTAATAATTCTTTAAAAATTATTACATTTAAGCAAACAAACTCCAAGAATGCTACAAAAATTACGATAGGTATCTAATAATATAAGAATTACCTAGGAAAAATTTTGGCCAAAAATAATTTCAAATAAATATCCAAATAAATTGGGTAAAAATATCATAAAAAATTTTTATTCTAAAAAGTTTTGGAAATTTGTGTAAAAAAAATGCTTGAAAAGTAGAGCATAACAATGTAATCATTGCCTAAAAATTCACTCGAAAAAGAGGTGCATGCACCACATGTGCCGCCTATACACATGGGTAACATACACGAGCATTTTAAGCTATCTTCTTTGTTTAACTGCTTAAATTTGGATCATAGGACCCATTTCAAACCTGTGATACAACTTAAGAATTTTTATGTGATTTCAACGTGCTTGATACTTAGATATTCATCCAAAATCACTACACAATGAATTTTGATATTAACCTAATCCATTTTCAAAGTAAAAACATATGAAATTTAGAGTTTGATTTTTCCAAAATTTTAAGGAAAAAAATGGAGTCTTAATAGTTCTAGGACATTTGTTGCATTTTGGCACTTCATTTAGCTTTAGTATTTTTGCAAATTGTGTTTTCAAACGATCTCACTCAAATTTGAACCAAAAAAATGTGTTTGTTATGATTTAAAAATTTTCAACCATTATCAGAAAAATAAATTGATTTTGTTGGTTTTGAAACTTATAAGGCATTATCACCACATTTTTTGAACTTCAATAATATACTCATCTCATAATTTATATTTCACAACTAACCTAACCTAACCTAAATTCTTGCAAAGAAATTGGAAGCTAGATGTTTTATGTAATTTCTATATTTCCAATTCTTGGTTTTTATGTTTCTACAGTAAAACCGTTTATACCAACACCTCAAATAAACTAACTCAGCATCACAATGCATAGAGAAAGGTTCATAATGCGTCAAACATGATGACAAGAAAATAACATGTAAACTTTGAGACAACTCAAATTTTCATCATCATACTAACAATGCATAAGCACAGCTATCTCAGGGCTTGATTAATAATCTTCTCATAAACATACTTATGTTTTATATCATGTATTTCACTCACATAAAGTGATCACTAGATTTTAAAAGATGTGCCCGATAAAGTAAACAAAAAATAGTGTTTTTCTCAATTTCTATTATATGGTGAAAATTCCTAGTGTGTGGCTAATGTAAACAAAAAGCAAGCTAATAGCATATTTGTATGCACAAATAGAAAACAAATTTATAAGGTATATATGTGTTTGCAGAACACTAAAGTAATGACATTGTAATATATAAGCAAGCATACAACTTGATAATAATTCCATAAAAATGGTATGATGCATGTATGGGCAACAAAAAGAAACTTCTTCCATTCATAGCAATCATGATGTTTTAATGCTTACCAGATTTTGATGTGCATACACATACAAATACTAAAACTAAAATATTTAATTGCCCACAACCAAAATGTCCATGAAACATAATTAAGCCATGCTTAAAGGATTATGCTAAAAAAGAAAAAGAAATCATATAATTTTCATAAACATTGCATAACATGGATTCACAGTATATGTATTCAACTAATTGGCAGAAAGAATGAATTCAATAAATTTCTCATAAATTATATCAATCATCCATAATTTAAAGCTAAACTGGACTCTAATACCAATTGCAAGAATTATTTTCAATTAAACATGAAACATCATAGATTTTGGCTTTCAATTATAGCAGGAACAAAATGAACAGAACAATTAGTTATGTAAAGTTAGTGCAATAAATACATGGATCAGTTGGTGATTAATCCTCAATTTTGCACTCCTCATACCATTTGAACAAACCTATAAAGGTCATATTGCCTTTATTATAACCTCTTCTCTCTCTCTCTCTCTCTCTAATGAGAATATCAATACTACATACTAATAAGATAATATAGACAGAAATTAATTACTAGAGGTAAGGGATCTTATTAAATACTAGGTTGAACTATATATTTTACCAATTATAGGATCCATATCTAACTAATTTACATTTGAGCCATAATGCCATTTTAAAGCTTGATATCAATTGTCATTTTATTTTGGCCTACATAATAAAATTAACATTAATTATCATTTATTAAATTAATGTGAGATCAACATCAAAATTTCTAACATTTAATTCATTGCTCAATTAGAAGCAATTCTCCAAAAAAAAGGAAAATTAAAAAAAAATAACTCCGTTGAAGAGGCTTTATTGTGCACTCCTTTCACTGCACTCCACAATTGTTCATTTTTCGTTGCCTTTTGTTGTTTTGCAGTTACTCCAATTTGGTTGTTATCGTTCACACTCAACAATTATCATTCTATGCCTCAACCGCAAAGTTCGATTCTTTACTCCAAAGAAATCCACGCATTTGTGCTATGCCTTAACTCCAAGGTTTAGCAAAAGTTTGTTTCGGAAAATTATTACGGATTAAGCCACGAGTTGAATCAAAATCAAGGGAAGGTGAGACAATATGCGCTACACATGACTTTTTTATATTAATTTCTTGACGGAAATTAAATTAGTTGGACAGAATGCTCCCAAATTGAAAATATAGGTGAGAGAATTATAATACATAATTCGTGAATTAAATAAGAAAGAGAAAAATTATGAATAAATAAATTATAATTTTTCCTTCATAAAGCCTAACAACAAATAATAACTATTTTCATAAATTTATAAATTAAAATACTTTTAATGATATAATAATTAATAATAAATAACAAATTAAATTTGAAAAAAAAATGCATGGGTTAGAGGAGAGGTCCCATATCGTTTTTAATTGGGAAAATTACACTTTACAGGTTCTTGTTTACTTAGCTTACGTATAATTTCAAATATAACAATTTACTTATCTATATTTTTAATCGTAAGCACTTTACACACTTAAATTATTTTTCATACAAAATTTGGTAAAAAAATTTATGTATATTAATTGCATTTGATATTTATTTCTTTAATTTTGATTCAATTTAACACCTATTTAAAATGAATTTACTCTAGAAAAATAATATTCGACACCTTCTATTCAACAACATCAAACTAAATTACAGGAAATAAATTTTTTATAGACTTTAGATTTCTTTTAGGATAATTTAATTTTAAGTAAGTGTCAAATGGAGTCAAATTTTGAAAAAGTAAAAATCATATATAATATATATGAGTTTTTAATTAAATTTTAAATTAAAAATAGTTTAGTTAGAGAATATTAATAATTAAAAATATATGAGTGAATTATAATATTTAAAATTATGAATAAATTAAATAAATAAAGATGATATTATGAATAAATAAAATGTAATTTTCTCTTTCATATATTTTAAATTAATAAATAAAACGGAATCTGAGAGCCGTGATTAGAAAGGAAATGGATGCGGAGTGGGGTGAACTGCCACCGGAAATCCTTGGATTAATATCCAAAAGATTGAATATCTATGAGAATTAACTGCAATTTCGAATGGTCTGCCACAAGCGGCGATCATCCGTCCTCATAACCCCTAAGCATCTGCCTCCCCAACTCCCTTGGCTCATGCTTCCTCAATCTCCCCCCAACCAATCTCGCCGAGCCTTGTTCAACCTCTCCCATGACAAAACCCATATCCTCTACCTTCCTGAAGCCTCCTCCCACCGCCGCCCCTGCGGTTCATCTCACGGCTGGCTGGTTGTTCTCGACTGTTAGAATAAAATTTATACGAAGAATTTAATACGGAATTACTTACTTGATTCGGAAATAATATTGATTTTCACGTTGATGTTTTGATTCACACAATGAACAAGAATCACACCGAACTCCTTGTTGTTTTCACGATGATTTCACCACCCAAATGAACAATTCGTACAGGGAACTCCAAAAGATAGAGAGAATTGTTGTAAAAGGAAAAAACTAAAACAATTATTTTTTTTTAGATTGAATGTTCTCAACCTCCTCAGCAGTTGTCTCTTTTCTGCATAATGGCTTAGTAACTGCTTTGCAGTTTTATCCCTTTCTCTACATCATGGCTCAGTAACTGCTCTGCAATTTTATTCCACATTCAAAATGGGGGGAGGTGGTAATTCTGATAACCACCTCTAAATATTAATTTAATTAATATGAATATAAGATGTGGATCCCCCATTATGGGTGTACCCCACATCTACATTTTACATCTCCCACTCACACATAATGGGATGAGCCACATCATATAATATTTATCTCTCTTTTGGGTTTTCATACTTAGTGCATCATCGTGATCGCATGAGCATGACGTCTCCTCGGGTGTTCTTGTACTAGAAATCCTGATGAAGGATCAGTACAAAACAACCCTATTTTCCATTTGTATATATAATGCCTCGGATGCCCTAGATTATCCCATATACACTTTCCACTTATAAATCTGATCCCTCGCGAGTTTTAATGTAAGCTCAGATTACTATTCATATATGCATAGTATCCACATTTATGAAGTTACCGAAATTAACTTCATAATGAACATGTCTCAGACACTAGTATGATTGTGTATATGTTGGAAAATCTTTCTTTCACCCGCATATCATTTTAACTTGAAAACAGTTGCTTTCCTAGTATTTTATCTCCTAGACCGTTTATATCATGATCATAAGATGCATACTAAGGTAGCGAGCACTGTATCATCTCTCCATGATATCATCAAAGTCGAAGGGTATCCATGAAAATAATTTTCTTTTCTGAGACTCACACAGCAATGAATCAGAGATCTTTCACTTGCTTCCTGTTTGCGGTTCTTTTACACATATGGTATGAATCACATGCTATGGTATTTTCCTTTTAGCATAAAGGCGCATGTCGATTTTATTAATAATATCGTACAGACTTTAGTTCAGGCACACATAGTACCTAACCTAAATTCTTTCACATTATTGACTTTTCTTGACATCTGTATGCGAGGAATTCATTATCTGGCTACAAGTATTGTGAAAAGTGGGAGTATCCACAAAACGATCCATATTTGTACTTTAGATCTCATCTCCACTTTGGAGGCGACATATTTTATTTTGTATTACTTCTCTACCAAATGAATATTTCATATTATCATGTTGGTGAACACATGTCTCATCTCTACCCACTCCTCATGAGTGTTAGAAGCGGTTATTCATGGGAGAGAATCAACCTTATTAACCTGTACGACATACATACGAGACATTTGTATACTCATACACAAAAAAAAAATGCATTTGAATGAAATATACTTTGTTCATTTCAAATTTGGAAACGTTTGATTACATTCTACGCATACCAAAAGACTTTACATGTTCAATATATACATATCTAGGTATTGGCTTAGTAAATGGATTTGTTATCATCTTTTGCGTAGAAATGTGTTGAACGATGATATCCTTTTGTGCTATGGCATTTCTGATAAAATGATATTTTATATCAATGTGCTTAGTCTTGCTGTGGTACTTCAGATCCTTTGTATAGGCGATGGCTGCCTGACTATTATAATATATCAGGATGGGATCTAAGTTTTCTCCACAAATTCCCAAATGTTCTAAAATTCTTTTCAGCCATATAGCTTCTTGTACCGCTGCAGAACATGCTACAAACTTAGCTTCCATTGTCGATAATGCAATGCATGTCTGCTTCTTGCTACACCATGATATGGCGCCATTGTTTAGCAAGAATGAGTATCCTGATGTGGACTTTCGCTCATCCAGATCTCTTGCCCAATCCGCATCAAAATATCCAACTAAGCACAAATCTTTGCCTTAGTAGCACAACGGGTAATCAACTGTGCCTTTTAAATATCTCAATATTCGCTTGACAGCTTTCCAATGCTTTTATCCGGGGTTTGACTGGTATCTGCTTACGAGTCCGACCGCATGACAAATATTCGGTCTTGTACACATCATTGCATACATAAGACTACCAACCGCACTGGAATAAGGAATTTTTTCCATTTCTTTGTTTTCAGATTCATTCTGAGGGCACATGTTTTGACTCAATGGCTCACTCTTATTTACAGGGGTATCCATAAGTTTGCAGTCTTTCATGTTAAATTTCTCAAGAATTCTCCATAAAAAAGTTTCTTGAGAAAGAAAAATTAATCTCTTGAAGTGATCCCTAATGATCTTGACTCCAAGGATATAATCTGCCTCACCCATGTCTTTCATCTCAAAATTTGAGGATAGCCATTCCTTAATGGCCATAATCGATTTCAAATTATTTCCAGCTAATAGTATATCATCCACATAAAGGGATAATATTACTAGATTGCCTTCATACCGCTTGATGTAAACACAATAGTCTTCCTCAATCATTTGAAAGTCAAATAAGGTTATCACTCGGTGAAACCTCAAATACCATTGTCTGGATGACTGTTTGAGTCCGTAACTGAACCTTTGAAGTTTACAAACTTTCTTTTCTTCTCCTTTTTGTATAAAACTTACTGGTTGTTCCATGTAGATTTCTTCATCCAGTTCTCCATTGAGAAAAGCGATTTTTACATCCATTTGATGTAATTCTAAATCTAAATTTTCTACTATGGCTAGGAGCAATCTTATGGAATTAAAACGCACAACAGGTGAAAATATATCCTCATAGTCTATTCCTTCATGTTATATATACCCCTTTGCAACTAACCGAGCTTTATATCTTTCGATTGATCCATCTGCTTTCCTTTTAATTTTGAGAACCCACTTGTTCCCAATTGCCTTTCGGCCAGATGGAAGGTTAACTAATTTCCAAACTTGATTAGTTGTTATTAAGTCTATTTCTTCCTCCATTGCCTTCTTCCACTATTCCTTAGTAGGATAACTTAAAGCCTCTTGTATTATTTTAGGCTCTTCTTCATCTTGAGGAGTAACCATAAACGTTGATCCTTCAATCGAAAAACGTTTCTTGGGTACACTTCCTCTTTTACTTTTCCTTAATGGGGTTCCCTGTATTATGTCATCTCTAAAAATAGGGTTTTCTTTTTCTTTCTCAGAGCTCCCACTCAGAATAGTAAGTGCTCTTTGAGAGCACCCATTTGGATAAGATGGATAAGACTCGCTATTATCCATTTGATCTTGCTATTCATAAAATGAGACAGTACGATCAATTTCACCTTTGCTAGGAAATTCATTTTTGAGAAATATGGCGTCTCTTGATTCAAGTTCCGTTACTATTCCATCTTCGTTTTCACCGATGAAAATGTAACCCTTTGATAGATCTGAATATTTATAAAAATACATTTCTTTCCTCTTAGACCTAATTTTCCATATCTGTGGGAAGTATCATGGACATACACAGCAGACCCCCATGGTCTGAGCACACTCAAATCAAGTTGGCATTTTGTCCAGAGTTTATAGGGTGTGGATATAATGGACTTTGAGGGCACACGGTTAAGTATGTAAGTGGCTATTAATAAAGCATCTCCCCAATATGAAAATGGTAGATTTGCTTGCGCCATCATTGACCTAACCATGTCTAGAAGAGTTCTATTTTTTCTTTCAGCTACTCCATTTTGTTATGGAGTGCCAGGGATTGTTAATTGTCTTATTATTCCCTTTTCTTCATAGAGCCCTTTGAATTGTTTTGATAAGCATTCACGTCCACGGTCAGTTCTGAGCGCTTTGATTTTCTTATCCATTTGATTTTCAACTTTACTCAAATAGCGTTTAAAGCATTCTAATGCTTCTGATTTGTGTGAAATCAAATAGATATGACCGAACCATGAGCAATCATTAATAAAAGTGATGAAATACCAAGCTCCGTGCCTTGCCCTCACACTCAAAGGACCACATATGTCAGAATGAATTAGTTGTAATGGAGTTTCTGCCCTAATCCCTTTTCCGAATAGTTTTCTAGTTACTTTACCAGCTAAACAATGTTCACATAAGGACATTTCCAATTTTGAAATTGGTCCTAGCAAGCCTTCTTTTGCTAGTTTAATCATTCTATTTTAATTAATATGTCCTAATTTAGCATGGCAAATATCCATATCATCATTTAGATTGGAAGTAAAAGCAGTAAAGCAATTGTAAGCAGAATTATCAACTATATCTAAAATGACAAATCCATCGGAAATGAAACCAGAACCATAATATATATTGTCTTTAAAAATATCTACAATATTGTCATGAAAATTGATCGAAAAACTGTATTGAAGCAGGGAACTAATAGAAATTAAATTTCGTCGAATATCAGGTGCATACAATACATCATGTAAAATTAAGGTCTTTCCTCCACGCAAATCCAATTTGCATGTCCCAATTCCTTTGACCTCAATCTTTGTATTGTTTCCAATGTGTAGCCACCTACTATGACTTGATAATCAACGGTAATCCACATACGATCCTCTATCCTTGCTCACGTGGTCTGTGGCACCTGAATCCAAAATCCACAATGGATGAGATTCAATTAGAAAAATAGTACTGGAAACATGTGAAAAATGTAAATTTTCAGTATCCAGAAATACCTTGTTCTGCTCATTTTGCTGAGTGCAATCTCAAGCAAAATGACCCATTCTCTGGCATGCATAACACTTGATCTTCTTCAGATCAAAGTTCTTTAAGCCATTTCTTCCCTTCTTCTTTTTGAAGGTTTTCTTGCCCTTAGAATGGGATCCAGTTTTTCTCTTCTGGAATTTCTTACATTTCTTGTATTTAGGCTTAGAATGTGAGGGTCCTGAACCCTCTGTTAGATAGGCTTGTCTGAAGGACCGATAAGCCTCCAAACATTCATCCTCAAGTTCCAGATGTCGCGCCACATCATCAAATGTAACAATGCTCTCATTGTGAGTCAAGTTTACCTTCATGTGTTCCTAACTAGCAGGGAGTGATCTAATCATTACTTGCACTTGCTGCTCATCAAAAAGTGCATGCCCCACTGTTTTCAGTTCATGAATCATGTTTGACATGTCTCTCAAATGTTGTTTCATCGGCGTATTAAGCCAAAGTTCATAAGTGTCAAACTTAATTGTGAGTCTTCTTAATTTAGAGGCTGAAGTACCACCAAATTTCTCTTTCAGGGCTATCCACATTCCTTAAGCAGTTGGGTATTTTCGTATTCACACATGAGGTCATCTGTCATTACACTCAAGAGTGTAATGCGGACAATACTGTTCTTCTTTTTTCAAACAGTATAAGCTTCAGCATCTCTCCTATGCTGAGTAGAGTTCCCTTGTTCAGGCTCAATCATGACATGGTTCAGGGTTTCTAGAGCGTCTTGCTCTTCTAAAATGTAAGAAATTTTTCGATGCCAAATGTCTCAGTTATCCCCGTTTAACTTATCACCCTTGTTTAAATTAACAATTATACTCTTGCTTGTCATTCTGTTGAATCACAATTCATGAACATTTCCTATGAGTATACAATGTCTTTTGTTTACATGGTTCTCGTATAGGACAATGATGATACTACTTAGTTCATGGTCGGGAGTTTATATTTGTCATACCCCTATCGCTTGTGTGTCTAAATATTATCATTATTTCCTAACGAGATTGTACTCATATAAATGTTATATCGCTCTCAGGACAACGCAACCTAAGAGCTCCCATTCAAATATAAAATTTCATAAGATATACACATTTGAAATAAAGATAATAAACATGTATTGATTGAAAACCAAGTTCAAACATAATAAAATGAGTTCAGGAAGCTAATTCAAACAATAAAAAACTTGCAACAAATAACAAAAAGAAATTACAAATTCAATACATAAATTTTCTAAACAAGCTTCCTACTCCGAACTTAGGTTCTTCATTTCTTCAAAAGTGTTAAAAAGTTTAGGTGGAGTTTTGGAGTGTGTTAGTCTAAAATAGTGTGAGTTCATGCCTTTGAGTGGACCTTTGAGATGTAATCCCCTTTCTAGAGTGCTATGACCAACTTGTCGTGCACTTTTCATATTAGGGAATTGTGAAAGAAGGATTGTCCTACTCCAATTGTTTTTGAATTGTCGGAGTTCTTGCAATCTCAATTCTTCCATACATTTTTCAAGATCCATGCATCTTGTGACTTCGATTTTGTTGTCCTTGCATAGCCAAATGGTTTTCTTAATTAGTTTTCAAAAATTGTCATTCGGAATCTTGTTCAACATGTGACGAACCCAAAGGTAATTTGGAAACACTTTTCCTCTTCGTTTGAGGTCTGTTTTCAAGTTTCTTACTTCTCCCAAATAGGCACTAATAGGATGCAAGGTATCGGAGATTCTTTTGTATAGTTGGTAAAGCATGTTTCTAAGGTCACTTGGTGTGTCCACCCAATCAGATTCTCTCGGTTTCTTAATATAGTTCTCCACAAACCCATACGGGTCATATTCTTCCAAGAACCATTGTTCCATGACTGAAAAATAAATTTTTAGTCAAAAACTTTGTCAATTTACCACTTTTTTAACACATAGTGTCACAAAAAATTTCAAAAATTCCAGAAAAAATATCATTGCATAGAACTCATATTTTAAAAATTTTTAGAAACAAACGGCGGACAAAAATACCGCTACATGTGCCCGCACGTGCCAACGCGCGCCTCCACGCATGAAAAAAACAGCCAGAATTAGAAAAAATTTCAAAAATACGCACGGCGACGGCGCGTGCAGTCCACGCACCGCCTTGCGCGGCAATTTCGGCCATTGTAAAATGCCAAAATATGCAGTTTTTTGTCCTCTATACATTGGTGTGTGACACATGGCAAAATGGTGTGGTGGTGGGCCCCACATGCCATTTCCGAGAGTGAGGAGAGAGAGTTTTTTTTTAGTATTATCAAAATGACGTGTCGTTTTGTGCATTCGGGTTAACCCATTTTAGTCAAAATGATGTGTTGTTTACTGAAGGCCCAAAACGATGTGTCGTTTATGTCATCTTCAACCTCCAGCAGGTCAGACCGGGTCGACCTGACCCGGTTCGCGAACCCAGTTAACCCAGAAACTTTAAATGGCCATAACTTTTGATCCGGAGGTCCGATTTGAGTGATTCAAAAGCCTACAGAATCAGAATTTTATCCTCTATCATTCTAGGGTAATTTTATGGCCTAAAAAAATTAATTTTCCAAGGGACCCAGTATTTGAAAAATTACAAATTTTATGGCAATTTATGTGTTCTAGTTGTTCTCTAATGTTCAGGGATATTTTATGAAAATTTTATGTGCATTCATTACTATTAAATTCATCCCTAACAGTATCATTCCAGATATAATAGAATTATACAACCAAAAATAAAAATTCATATCAACGGCCAAATCATTTCATCAAACGAATTAAAATTAATAAACATGCTTTGTAGGCCAAAATTAATCATCAGAACATCTCATACATACATTTAACTCAAAGCATCTCATACAATGAAGCACATGTATGGGGAAACACAGACATTAATTTCAATAATCAGGCTCTGATACCAATGTAAGAATAAAATTCATACGAAGAATTTAATACGGAATTACTTACTTGATTCGAAAATAATGTTGATTTCCACGTTGATGCTTTAATTCACATGATGAACAAGAATCACACTAAACTCCTTGTTGTTTTCACGATGATTTCACCATCCAAACGAACAATTCGTACAGGGAACTCCAAAAGATAGAGAGAATTATTGTAAAAGGAAAAAATTAAAACAATTATTTTTTTTTTAGATTGAATGTTCTCAACCTCCTCAGCAGTTTTATCTTTTCTGCATAATGGTTCAATAACTGCTTTGCAGTTTTATCTCTTTCTCTATATCATGGCTCAGTAACTACACAGTTTTATCTCACATTCAAAACGGGGGAGGTGATTATTCTGATAACCACCTCTAAATATTAATTTAATTAATATGAATATAAAATGTAGGTCCCCCGTTATGAGTGTACCCCACATCTATATTTTATATCGACAATACCCCCGCTATTCTACTCGTCAACCCTCTCACCCGATTCAATCTTCCTCTTCCTCCTCTTCATTCTTTACCTATCGTTGTTAGCTTCGATTATTCTAATATCGGCCGAGAATATCTGCTCCAATTCCCACATGGCAATCTATGCACGCGCAGTCTCAGGCAAATGCGTAATTCTTTCATTAGAAAGGTCGTCTTATCATCAAGCCCATCGGAAATTTCCCAATTCATTGCATTGGCTATTCTTAGCTACAATGGCCATTTGGCTTTCTGCAGAAACGGGGATCAGTCTTGGACTTCCATTGATAGAGCTCAAAACTACTGCGAAGATGTTGTGTATCACAATGGCTTATTTTATGCCGTAAATAAGAAAGAAGGAGTTGCGGTGTGCAAAAATCAGGGTCATTTGCCGCCCAGTGTTTGTGTTATCAATGCAGCGACAGAAGGAAATGATGGTGACATGCAATATCTGGTGTTTTTAGGGAACGGATTGTTATTGGTTACTCGCTATTTGGAATTTGGGTACAGTGGTATAGTTGATGATTTGAATTTGGTGCATAAAACCGCAGGGTTCGCTGTTTCTATGATGAACTGGATTGAACTACGATGACAGAAGATCGAAACTTTGGGTCATCAGATTTTGTTTATTGGAGAAAATTCTCCACTTTCGGTTTCAGCTCTCGATTTTCCGGGAGGGGACTCCATTTATTTCACCGATGATTATTCAGATTCTAACTATGATGGAGTCTTTGCGAAACATGATTTAGGAATCTACAAATTATGGGATCGAACTATTGACCCCCTACCTTGTTATCAGCGGAATTCATATTCTCGATTGGGTTGGCCGCCACCAATTTGGATTTCACCGAGTCCATGCTGATTCTGGGATCAGAATGGATGTGCGTGCCCGTTGTTTGAGTTGATTGTGTTATAATCAGAATTTGCGACGGTTTGTTGAAAATGGAGGTGTATTTGAATATATATTTTTTTTTATAATTTTAAAATTTATGTTAAAATCTATTTTTTTTTAAAAGAAAGTTGTTTGAATGGAAGAAAAGTTAAAGTTAAAAAGTGATTCATATTGTAAATAAAGAAATATTTTAATTAATATTTAAAATAAATAAAATAAATTTAAAAAATAATTAAAATTATTTTAATTTTTTATTTTTAAATTATATATTTAAAAAAATTTTAAAAATAAATTGATAAATAATTTTTTAATTTTTATAAATAAAAAAATATTTTTAAAAATAGAAAAGAGGCAGGCGCAAGTTACTGATATTTAAGCCACTGCTGCCCATATCCCTTGCGTTGTTTTCATTTACATTATGTTATATTTTTAATTTTTTTTATTGGAACACCTTTCTTGGGTTGAACCGAAAGACAGTTTCATGGTAAAATTGGTGAAAGGATTATGACGTTGGGGTGGTAAACTCCCCGCCACTGGTGGAACGTTGAGGTTAAAAAAAATTGATATGGTTTTTCTGAATTACAGACTTTGACGTGTAACTTGCTAGATGTTTGTACGTGGCAATTGAGTGGTGGACGGACCCGTATAATGGTATTGATTTATTTATAAGTAAATTATATTAGTTAAAAATTTTATTAAAAATATCTATTTTAATTTATTTATAAATAAATATTTTATTTAAAATGTATTAAAAATATGCAAAATTTAATTTAAAAATAAATTTTGATAATATTACAATAAATATAATGTTACAAATAGAATAAGTTTTTATATAATATATATCTTAAATCAAATTAAATGAATTTTAATAAATTTTTATTAAATTTGATAAATTTTATAATAGCATAAAGATAATTAAAATAATATTAAAAATAAAATAAAATAAATTTATTTTTGTTTAAAATTCAATGCTATTTTAAAAAATTATTTAAAAATAAAATAAAATCTTATCTTAGCTCAGCAATTCTCCTATTAAAAAGCCAAATAGCATAACTATTTGTCATTATATTTTCCTATTAAGTATGATGACTAATAAATCTTCTTACTTCTTTATAGTTCGTAATTTTTGTATGGTCAGCCTATCATTTTTTCCTCCTTCCTTTATTTCCTTTTCCTTCTTTTCCTTCTCCTCCCTTGCTGAGTTGTTTCCCATTCTTTTATTCTTTTATTACCTTATTTGTTTTATTATTATCTACTTGCTTGTCACGTGATAGTGATACATGTTACAGTCAAGTTTTATGACTTACATTTGTTTGTGTCTTTAACTTACATTTGTTTTTTTTGTGGTTCTTTCCCCTTTTTTTAATTATTTAATTCATTATTTATTTGTTTTGCCTATTTGTATGCCCCGTATCGTGAATTAATGTCACAGTTAGAATTTTTCTTCTTTGCTTGATTGTTTCTCTTTAGGGTTTCCTTGCTGCACCTCTACTTGTGAACTTCTGCGCATCCCTTGCAGTCACTGATTTTTGCAATTCTTAATCACCGATTTCTGCGATTGTTCTTTTGCTTCTTCTTTTTATTGAATCTTCGATGGTGTCCACTATTTTCTCTCCTTGTACCATTATTTTTATTTGTTTTTCTTCCTTTCTGCTATCTCCCTCTCTCTAAAAGTTCAATTGGTTTCTTTCCTCTTGTCAAGAAAGATAAGTATATTTTTTAAGATTTAATTATAATCTATTAACCCCTTTATACCCCATTTTACTCTGTGTCACTCTAATATACCTCAAAGCTGCTTTGTTTCTGTTTGTTTTTGCTTGGTTGGATTTTGTCATTTTGTTTCTGCTTTGCTTTACGTTTTAGTGGGCTTCTCTACTTTATTCATCTTTACTACCTGCTCTGCTCTGCACTATTTCTGTCTGATTGTAATAAACCATTTCTTCTTTCATTTAATTAAATACTCACCCCTTTCATTTATTCAATTAATTAATTAGTGCTTTAACAATGATGTAAATTAATGATTTCTTTTTAATTAATTATTATTTATTACTCATTTATTCATTTCTTTTATTTCATCCAATTTTCATGATAAAAAATATATCATATTATATTTATATTATTTAATGATACAATATTTAAAGTGTAAATAATAGAAATGAGTTGAAAAATAAAAATAACTTAAAATGGGGTAGATAAAAAGAAAAAAATAATATATGAACTATAACATAATTACTTTATAATTCACACATTTTTAATTTAAATTACTTTAACATAATTAAAATATTTTCATAGTAAAAATGATACTATATTATGTTTACACCATTTAGTAATTAGTAAATAACAGGAGTAATTATTAAGTAGTGCGTGAATCATGATCTTTTAATAAAATCTTTATTTAATTAAATTACTTAAGAAAGCCTTAAAATGCATTGATGGGCAATATAAGATATTTTATACTATTAATAATTGAAAAGAAGATATGTTATTAAAAAATAATAATTAAAAATTTTAACCATGGAATTCTGATAACATTTTATTGATATGATAACATTAAATTTATTTAGATAATAATATTGAAAAATTAAGATTAAAATAATAATTTAATAAATCAATTAATATTCTTAATCTACTTCTACTCATCTACTTAATTAGATTATATTTATTATAATTATTATATGATTATTTATTTTTATTTAATTAATTTTATTATATTATATTTTTTATTATAAATTATTATTTAATAATTATTTTTACTTTTACTTTATTATTATTTTATAATAATAAATTATTATTATCATTATTATCATTATATTGAAGATGATAAACTTAAAACCCATAATGAGAGAATGGGGTTTCCTAAGGATTTGGAAGGAATACCATTCATTTATTTGGGGTAATCCGATTAAGGAAAAAAGGGAAAAGAAAATAATTTTTTTCTAAACCAAACCAAAATAAAGGAAATAAAATCCTGTAAATTTCTTTCCCTTTCTTGATTACCCCCAATCAAACAGTTTCTAAAGTATATAATTTCTTAATATATATGGCACTATTATATTTTTGAGGTTATTTTATTTGTTTCTTTGCCGAGTTATTTGGCATTAAGTTAGTTGCGTGCTTGCTCTTCTTTGCTTGCTTTAACTTGCCAAACGCACGTTAGTTTGTGTGGCATTAATGTGTGACAAAATATGATAGAATATAATTTTTATTATTTTATAATTTAAATAGTATTAAATTAATTTTTAATATATTAAAATATTTTTATAATATAAATTATATTATATTATATTATATTATTTATTCATTTGGAATTTAAACTATAAATGATAAAAGTGAGCATAATAAATTAAAAAAATAAATAGTGTCTAAATCGTAAATTCTAGGCAAAATCTTAATTAATATATTTAATTTAAGATATAAAACTTAAAAATTAATATCAAGATATAATAAAATTTATATTTATATTTACATTACTTAATATTATTGATATATTATTTTTTTAAAAATAAATTATATTTCATTTAATTAAATTACTTAATGTGTCACTGTTATATTTAATTCTTATATTAATTTACACTTTAGTCATTCTTTTTCCTCTATTTAATTGAAGATTAATACATAAAAGGCACAAAAGAAATTTAATAGTTAAAAGTTATATTTATATTATTTAGTGATATAGTATATAAGATGTAAGTAATAAAAGTGAGTAAAAAAAATAAAAAAATGTAATGAGGTAGATAAAAAAGGAAATAAATTAATAGTGCGTGAATTGTAAACCTTTGATAAAATCTTAATTAATATATATTTAATTAAAAATATAATACTTAAAAATTAATCTTAAGATATAAATGAAATTTATATTTATATTACTAAATATTATTAATGCAAAAAAGAAACAAGAAATTTAATAATTAAAACTATACTATACTATATTATATTTATGCTATTTAGTGATAAGATATATAAGATGCAAATAATATTCCCTTCATCTATTTTTATCTGTTACATTTTAAAAAAATATATATTTTTTATTTGTTACTTTAATATTAATATTTTTTTAAATCGTATCCTTCTTTTTAATTAATAAATATTTCATTCTTCTACACTTTTAACCCACCTGCATCTATTCTATCATATGTCTCTTTCTATTTTTAATTATTTTAAACTTCATACATAAAGAGTAGTTTTAAAAATTTATTAAAAATAAATAAATTAAATTATTTTCTAATATTTATAAAATTGATTAATTATGATAAAAAAAGAAATGGAAGGAATAGAAAAGAGTAGAAAAATAAAAAAAACATGAAATAGAATAGATAAAAAGAAAAGAAATAATGTATGGTTATAAATGCTTGATAAAATTTTAATTTATGTATTTTGGTTTCAAATATAGCCCTTAAATATTAATATTATAAAATAAATAAAATTTAAATATATTTCATTATATTTATATTTCTTAGTATTATTAATTTTATTATTTTTATTTTAAATAAATTACATTAAATTTAATTTAATTAAAAATTACTTAATTATTTTTTTAGATTTTATTACTTTATAATTTACACACTATTAAATTAAATCTTTAATATACTTAAAGCATTTTTGTATAATTTATTACATTTTTTTATCTTTATTCCTATTTTTTTACAATTCAAATGCTAATATCACATGCATTAAACAATTAAATAATAACTGGATAGAGCATGAGAAACAAGGAGAATAGTATGTGAATTACAAAATAGTATAAGAACTAAAAATATAATATATAATTAGATAAATTAATTAAATTAAATCTATACCATATTTATAATATTTTACAATAAAATAAAACAAGTATTTATTACAATAAATAATAACTATCAGAATAAATACAATAGTAAATAATGACTATTATTTTATTAAATATTAACTAGAATGAGCACAAAAATAAGAAAAATAGTATGTGAATTATAAAATAATATAAGAGTTAAAAATATAATATAATTAAATTATTAATTAAATTAAATAAATAACTTATATATAATATTTTATAATAAAATAAAATGCACAATTATTAACATAAATAATAACTACTAGCATAAATATAACATTAAATAATTATTATTATTTTTTAAATAATAACAAGAATGAGCATAAAAAAGAAGAAAAATAATATGCAAGTTATAAAATAATGTAACAATATAAAATATAATATACAATTATATAATTCAATTAAATTAAATCAGTAACATATTTATAATATTTTATAATAAAATAAAATATGTAGCTATTAGCATAAATAATAACTATTAGTATAAATACAATAATAAATAATAACTATTTCTTTATTTAATAATAATAGGATTGAGTATGAGAAAGAAAATGAATAGTGTGTGAGTTATAAAATAATATATAAATTAAAAATATAATATGTAGTTAAATTATTTAATTAAATTAAATTAATAACATATTTATAGTATTTAATAATAAAATAAAATACATCATTTTATATTTATATTACTCAGTATTAGTGGATCTAAATTGCAAGAAAAATATATTGCATTATCTTTATTCTATTTAATAATATTAATATTTGAATTATAAATAATAAAAATAGAACTTGTGTTACAAACCTTGAGCAAATTCTTATTTAATGTATTTTTTAATTTAAATTGAAGTATTTCACTTGAAAATTGATATAAAAATAAAAATTAAATAATTTTAAATTTAAATTTTAGATAATTTTATTAATAACTAAAATATTAATCAACTAATTCAATCAATTTATTTTATAATAAACTTATAAGTTATATAAATTATTTTGATAATAAAAATATATATTCTTATTATAAGAATAATTTCATATAAAAATAATGATATCGTAATTATTATAACGTTATAAATTTTTATTCATCTATATCATTACAAAATATCAAATGCCCGTGCGTGGCACGGGTCATAATCTAGTTTTTTATTTCTTTTTTTCAAATAACGTCATAAAGAGCAGTACCAGACGCTAATTTTCTTTCTTCCTCATCTACTTTTTCCCTTCCGTTGCAGGAATCTCGGGACCTTTTAACATTGCAGAAAATAAAACTACTAGACATATCCTTCATTGAGGAGACTTCTAGGCCTCAGTAAGTCATACCCAAGTAAATTAAGTATTTTTAAAATTTTTATTATATTTATAATTTTTTAAAATTATTTTTAATTTTAAAAAATTATGAGAATAATTTTAATTTAAATAATTCTAACAAAATTTTATAAAGGTATTTATATTTAAAATATGATAATTAAAAAATTAGTACAAATTAATTTATTTAACTATTTATAAATAAATGATCAAGAAATAAATTCAAGATCAATGAGGAAATTTATATACAATATATAATAATTTAATATGTTTGTGTAAAGCAACTCATTCAACTAAGCATAAAAAAAGAATTAAAAAGTATATGTATAAATAGATATCTCTTTCAACTATTTAATTATTTGAGCATGAAGGTCAATATCGAAGTATAATATACTCAACAATTTCATCAATTATGTATAGTAAGTCATCAAGAAGCACATACATAAATGTACATCTCTTTTAAGCATTTAATCATCAAAGCATTAATATAAGTTTTGAAACATAATATATTCAATAGTTAATAACAACAAAAACAGAGCATTTAATCATGAAAAATAGAGCATAGTGTAAAAAAGTAAAGAAATAGAGATAGAGAGATCCAATACAAAAATTTATAGTGATTTCCCCTTTAAGCATCCTCTTTAAGGTATATATTCACTTTCCAAACTTTTCAAGTATGCGTTTCAATCCACTATCCCTTCAATTTTTAATTGGCATTTGAAGAAGTCTTACGGTGCTCTTATTCTTTATTGAATAAATCTTCTTTTTATAAAAGATACCTCATCCTCTCTAAAATTTTTAAAAGATACCTTACCCTTTACAATTAGAAAGTGATATGAAATAAATATCAATTATATAAAATAAATATCAACTTAAACAAACTCTTTGATAGAGTGGATGAAACAAATGAAGTTCTTAGAATAGAGAAATTTTATGAAAAGAGTTAAATTCATGATTTTGATGAAAGAATGAATGAAACAATGTTAAAAGATGAAGTTCAATCTTTTTATGTTGTATTTTATATTTCTTGGCTTATATAGAAATCTCGTGGAGTATTATAGCCGTTTGGGATAGGCAGGAATGAAAACTAGCCATTTATAGTTGTTATATGCATACCAAAACAATAAAAATCAATTAGTTAATCAATTCTAATAAAAATTTTCGTCTCTGCCTATTCGGAACCAATTGATCAATCGATTCACAAAGACAGAATTGCATATTTAACTTTAAAATAACTTCTTTATTTTAAGTCTGTTTTGAATAAATGACCTATTGTTGAAAAACTATTTGAATTTACTTTCAAATGAAATTAGTTTTATGCTCATATCTAATATAATTTTTATATATATTTAAAACAATGAACAAAGATTAGATAAAGTAGATTGTTAAAATATGATTTTGAGAGTCAAATTATAAAATTCAAAACTCTTTCATATCTTGATTATTTTAAGTAACTGACATGTTCTATTAAAATAATTTTGTGCCCATATCATTTGTAATTTTTTAGATATGGTCAAAATAATGAGCAAAGGTCAAAAAAGACTAAAATGTAGAAAATTGATTTCTATACTCAACTTAAAAAAATCATAACTCTTAAAAAAGTTTGACAATCAAATCACAAGTATTTTACAAAATATGATCAAAAGAGTGATCAAAAGTCAAAATTGAGAAGATTAAAAACTCATATCTCATTTATTTTTTAAGTGTCTCATAAGTTATCTTGTAAAAATATGATTGTGGGTTATCTTTTTTTAAATATTTTGATCAAGCTAAAATTATCAAAAATATGTTTGAGTTCTATATTATGAAAAACTCTATTTTACGAAAAAAAATTAAATTTAAAATAAAAACTATACTAATGAAGTCTTTATAACTTTCAAAAACTTTAATCTTCTCATTCTTTAATTATTGAATCACATCTTTGTTCTTACATTTTCTCCTTATCCATTCTTGATTTGAGCATAATAAGATCTTTAATTATTTTACTTTAATGCTCACTCTTCTTCATTTTGAACTTTCTTATATAATAAATATAAAATTTGCAAATTATATATATAGTTAGTCCAATTTCATATGTGAAGATATTGATATGCATGATTTATATATATAATATATAATAAATTAGTATAAAAAGATGCAAAATCATTCATCATAACTAATCATATGCTTAATGATACTTGTATAAAATATAATTCCTTTAGTATATAATCAAGTATTGTTATTGCAATCACAATATAATATATATATTGAGAATTTTATAATACTTTAGCATAAAAACATGCAGTTCTATTCTAACATTAATTTGTCATTATTAAAACTTATCATATAATCTTAGGGTTAACAATATCATATTCTTCTGGGAAGCTAACACCAGATTGGCATAAACTAGATGAGATGATGCTGTCCGAAGTGAATCACATGATGAACTGGTACTCTGGTTACAGAAAAAAGGTTGGGCTGACCGGATTCCTTCTGGTGAGGAGAGCTGTTCTGCACCAAACACCAATACTCCGATTGCCACTGCTGCTACAATTAAACAGCTGTCAGGCGTGAAGCAATTGCAAGTGAAAATTTGGTTATCAAAGATACGAAGATCATGAAAATTTGTCGATTTGATGCAAAAACTGAAGAAATCCCATAAAAATTGGCGAAAAACCTGAAGATCTGCCATATCTTGACAATTTAGTTCGGATCCTGCTCTCTCTCTCTCTTTCTCTGTAAATCAGAGATATAGAACACACGTTAGCAGAAGAAAGCTTATGCGCGTAGGGGATATTACTGATCAATTTTTTGTGCTCCTTAATTCTATGTTTCTTTTTTGGGTTGAAAATGATAAATTATTGTGACTTCCAGTATTTTTGTTTCTATTTATTGTGATTCCCTTGAGATTTTCTTAAGATGAGATTGAAATTGTGGGAAAGTGGAAGACTGCAAAAGCCAAAGTCCGAAAGGAAGAGAAAGAAGATTGGTTTACTGACACATGAAATTGCTGCGGTGTTAAAAAATGTCAAAATATTGTGAGATGGATTTAGAACAGTCAAGAAAGCCATTGGATATTGTATTTTATATTTTGGCATGTTAATGTTAAGGAAAATTTTATGGTATCCGGGAGGTTTTCAAACCCGGAATAATGTAGTGCATTTTGTGCCATTGGATGAGATTATCAAAATTTTTGGTAATCTCATTTTGATAATCTCATCTAATGGCTTGCATTGCGTCACGTCATCCCGGGTTTAAAACTCTCCGGGATACCGTAACAAGCCCCTAATGTTAATTAATGTCAAAATTTATATCCAGATTTCTATATCCTACTGATTTAGTAAGGCATACAGCATTGCTTACGTAATGCTCTCTCAATCATTAATTTCTTACCAATTTTGCTATATTTCTCAATAGAAAAAGATAGATTCAACTTTTTCAACATTTAAAAATTACAATTTCTCCTTTTGACCTTCAATTTAATAAAAATATAATTTAATCCTTTAATTTTTTATTAATAATATATAAATAATAATATTTACCAAATAATATATAAATAAATAATAATAATTTATACATAATTATAATATCATATATTTTATAATATTAAATTAACTTTAATATTATACTTATTATTATATTATATTTCATTATTTATATATGAAACAAAAAAAATTTAAATTAATTTATACAATATTTTCAACATAAGCATTATTTTCTCTTGTGAACAAAAAATTTTGGCTTTCTTTTTATTTTTTTATTCTTTTTTTTTGGGTAAGTTGGAACTAAGGTTATTTTTTTTGTAATATTTAAGGATTTTTAACCTCAATATTTTTTAATTTTTTTATTCAAGAAGTCTTGACTATTGAATAATATTATTTTATATATGAAACTAAAAAAATTTAAATTAATTTATACAATATTTTCAACATAAACATTATTTTCTCAGGTGAACAAAAGATTTTGGCTTTCTTTTTATTTTTTTATTCTTTTTTTTTGGTAAGTTGGAACTAAGGTTATTTTTTTTGTAATATTTAAGGATTTTTAACTCAAATTTTTTTAATTTTTTTTATTCAAGAAGTCTTGACTATTAAATAATATTTTAACGCAATTTGCTTTTCTAGTCTTTCATTTTGATGTTTTTGATGAATTTTTAAACTTGTTCATTAAGTTTAAAGATAAGGTTTTTTTTAAGCTAGCATGAATCATTTACTATTTTTTTATAATTTTACTTTTTTCTCAACAAATTAGAATGGTGATTAATTTTTTGTAATAATACATGAGGGTTTTTGTAATAATACATATTAGTTCTTAACAAGACTTAATTTATTTATTTATTTAAAATTTTTTGTTAATATTACTATTTGAAGAATAAATAATGACATACTTTTCTTTGGTAGTTTGGTTATTAATGAAATTTGATTTCTCTATTTATTTAATATTTTTTATCGATGTTACCATTTGGAGATCAAACAGTAATATGTTACTATTCGAAGACGAAACAGTAATATGTTGTTCTTTAACAATTTAGTTATTAATGAGACTTGATTTATTTATTTATTTAAGATTTTTAGTCGATATTAATATTTAGAAACTAAATAATAACATGTTATTATCTTATGATGAAATAGTAACATGCTAGTCTTTGATAATTTAATTATTAATTAAATTTAATTTATTCATTTATTCAGGATTTTTAATTGATGTTACTGTCCGGATACGAAACAATAGTATGTTCTTTTTTAGCAATTTGATTATTAATAAGACTAGATTTATCCATTTATTTGAAGTTTTTGGTTGATGTTACTATTTAGAGACTAAACAATAACAATAACATATTATTAACTAGATATAAAATAGTAACATGATATTTTTTTGGTAGTCTAGTTAATAAAACTTGATTTCTCCATTTATTTAAGGTTTTTGGCTAATGTTATTGTCTATAAATCAAACAGTAATATGCTATTCTTTACTATTTTAATTATTAATAAGATTTAATTTATCCATTTATTTGAGATTTTTAGTCGATATTACTGTTTGAAAATCAAATAGTAACATGTTACTGTTTAGAGATGAAACAATAACATATTGTTCTTTAACAGTTTAATTGTTAATGAGACTTGATTTATCTATTTATTTAAAAATTTTTATTAATGTTACTATTTGAAAACTAAACAGTAACATATTGCTCTTTAACAGTTTAATTATTAATTAAACTTAATTTATCTATTTATTTGAAATTTTTTTATTAATATTATTGTCTGAAGATGAAATAGTAACATACTATTCTTTAGTAGTTTAGTTGTTAATATGATTTAATCTATCTATTTATTTAGAGTTTTTAGTCAATATTACTATTTAAAGACCAAATAGTAATATATTACTATTTAAAGATGAAATAGTAACATGTTATTCTTTAACAGTTTAATTACTAATAAGACTTAATTTATCCATTTATTTTTTATCATTATTACTGTTTAGAGATAAAATAATAACATGTTCTTTAGTAGTTTAATTGTTAATTAGACTTAATTTATCTATTTAATTAAAATTTTTAATTGATATTACTATTTAAAAACTAAATAATAACATATTACTATTTAGAGATTAAATAGTAACATACTATTATTTAGTAATGTAATTACTAATAATATTTGATTTATCTATTTATTTTAATAGTTTAATTATTATAATACTATTGGACACTAAAAAAAATTGAGAAGCAAAAATTTATTGTAAGATTTGAATAAATTTAAATTGAAAAAAATGATGTCAAAGTCAGTATAATAACAACAAAATGAAGAAAAATTATTGAAACAAGCTTTTTTTCGCTAACCAAAATGGACAAAACACTTTTGGTATTTTGAAAAGTTATAGTCGTTCAAAATTTTAAACTCAATCTACATGTTTCTAATCAGGTGGACCTTACCAAAATTAAATTTTTTTTATTTTTTTATCAAAAAGTCATAAGAACATGGACGAAAATAAACGATTATATCATTGTTTCATAGTTAAAAAAATTAGAAAAATATATTACATTAAGATAATATTCAAAAGTCAAGATCTCATGAATTAAAAAGTAAAAAAATTAAGGTAAAAAACTCACAAATATTACAAAAAGTAATGTTAGCTTTAACTAAAATGGATAAATCAAGTCTCATTAATAACTAAATTACTAAAGAATAACATGTTATTATTTCATCTCCAGACAGTAACATATTATTATTTGATCTCCAAATAGTAACATTAACTAAAAATTTTAAATAAATATATAAATAAAGTTTTATTAACAACTAGACTGTCAAAAAATAGTATGTTATTATTTCATCTACAGATAGTAATGTATTACTGTTTGAAACTATTTGGTTTCCAAATAGTAATATCAATTAAAAATTCTGAATAAATAAATAAATCAAATCTCATTAACAATCAAATTATTAAAGAAAAGCATGTTACTATTTAACTTTCAAATAGTAATATCGATAAAAAAATCTTAAATAAATGGATAAATTAAATATAATTAATAACTAAATTATCAAAGAACATTATATTACTGTTTCATTTCTAGATAGTAACATATTATTGTTTAATTTTCAAACAGTAATATTGATAAGAAAAATACTTACTATATTATTTTTTTCCTATTTCATGTCTCTTAGGTGTTACATATGCTTAATTCTACAAAATAGGCCTTATTTTATAATTTTGGATTGATTTTATAAAGTTATGGTCGTTTAAAATTTTAAGCTCAATCTACATGTTTTTAATCTAGTGGACCCCATCAAAATTAAATTTTCTTATTTTTTGTCGAAAGATCATAGGAACATGGATGAAAATAAGTGGTTATATTACTGTTTCATAGTTAAAAAAATTAGAAAAATAGATTACACTAAGATAGTATTCAAAAGTTAAGATCTCGTGAATAAAAAAATTAAAAAAATTTAAGGTAAAAAGCTCCCAAATATTACAAAAAAGTAGTGTTAGCTCCAACTAAAATAAATAAATTAAGTTTCATTAATAACTAAATTGCTAAAGAATAACATGTTACTATTTCATCTACAGACAGTAACATGTTACTATCTGGTCTCCAAATAGTAAGTAACATCAATTAAAATTTTTAAATAAATAGATAAATAAAATTTTATTAATAACTAGACTGCAAAAGAATAGTATATTACTGTTTCATCTATAGACAGTAATATATTACTATTTGAAGTTATTTGGTCTCCAAATAGTAATATTAACTAAAAATCCTAAATAAATAGATAAATCAAATCTCATTAATAATCAATTTGTTAAAGAAGAGTATGTTATTGTTTGACTTTCAAATAGTAACATCAACTAAAAATCCTAAATAAATGGATAAATCAAGTCTAATTAATAACTAAACTACCAAAGAATATCATGTTACTATTTCATTTATAAACAGCAATATGTTACTGTTTGGTGTCCAAACAGTAATATTGATGAGAAAAATATTTACTATATTATTTTCTCCTATTTCATGTCTCTTAGGTGTTACATATGCTTAATTTTACAAAATAAGCCTTATTTTATAATTTTGAGTTAATTTTACAAGTTTGTGAATTTATTCGATAAATACTGGATTTTGACACTGTTTCTATTTTTCAGTCATGTCTTGGGCTCCAGATGTTGGATTAAGGCAAACTTTATATTAATAGAAAGCTAAAAGATATATCTACAACTTTTATGCTTTAGTCAAAGCCCAGTTCAGACTTCTTCAAGGCTTTACTTGGCTAAGAAGCTAAAGTTATATTTCTATCCCAATTGAACCCATTTCTATATTTGGGCCATATTTGGAGCTATTGTGGTCTGATTAACCTAAAACTAGTGCCTAAATTCTCAGAAGACACAAGCCTACAACTTTCATGTTTATGAATTTTTCAAATTATGTTAATTTTATGGTCAAAATCAAGCTAGAAGTCAGACTTACGATAATTCCCTAATGCAGCTTCTAGAGATTTGACAGCTTTTGGAGATTTTATTTAAATAGGTTTAAGCTTCTAGAAACTAGGAAGGCTTATTTTTGTAATCCTAAGAGTCATCTAATCCTAGTCTAATAAGATTTTAGGAAAATTAGGTTATATAAGTAGGCAAAAGGGCTGAAGAGAAGAGGACAATTCAAATTACAAACAACATTTAGAAAATAGCCTTCTTCTAGATTTATTTGTTCTTCATTAATAAAAGCTTAAATTTGTGGTTGATTCAAGGAGTTGAAGCTCTCCTCTTGAGGATTATGAGATCATAATTTGTAATGTTAACCTTTCTTAATTAATTTTCCTTTTTCTCTATTTACGTGTACTGAAAGTCTTGAGATTCCTTGTGTTGGATGTTGATTTAATATAATTGATATTCACCTTATGATTTCTGATTTCTTTGCTATTTTGGTATGAAATTATGATTAATAAATTATGGTTTTATGCATAGGGACAGAGGGTTGAAGGATTAATTTGGATATTTCTAATTTAGTTTCTCAAATTAACTGAATTCTATTCATAAATTAATTTCGATCTAATATAGGGATTATAACAATTGCTTAATTCAACTAATCTTAATTGATCAAATCCTAGGCGATTATCGAGCGTAAAATTCATGAATTATTACAGGGATTCTAGGTAATTCAAGGTTGAAAAATTAATTAAAAAAAGTCAAATCCTAATTAATTTATAATTAATCTAATTTAAGGCTCTCAATTTCCTTGAATTGGCTGTTTGATTCCATTGAATTCTCTTCGATTTTATTTATGTTTTGCTTCTATCTTGCATTTAATTTCGTGCTTATTACTTTGTTTAATTTCATGCAAGCCCCTCAATTCTAATTCTATGTTTTGCACACAACATATTATTGCATTCTAAATTCTATTTTTATTTCTATTTCTACCAGCATTCTATTTCACTGCATTATCATTCTATTTACATTAGTTTTCTTTATTTTCATTGCATAAATAATTCAATTATTTGGTATATATTGTTAAGAATTAATTCAAAAAAGGTAAAATTAAATGATCACTAGGGGTACGACCTAATTATGCCAGTATACAATATTATTTTTCAGCACACCAGTTTTAATACAATTTTGGTGCATTACGGGATGCATATCAAACATCAATAAAAAATTTTAAATAAATGGATAAATCCAATCTTATTAACAACCAAATTGTTAAAGAAGAGCATGTTACTGTTTGATTTTCAAATAGTAACATTAATTAAAAATCTCAAATAAATTGATAAATTAAGTTTAATTAACAATTAAATTGCAAAGATTAACATATTATTTTTTTATCTCCAGATAGTAACATATTATTATTTAGTCTCCAAATAGTAATATCAATTAAAAATTTTAAATAAATGGATAAATCAAGTCTTATTAACAATTAAAGTGCTAAAAAATAGTATGTTATTATTTTGTCTCCAAACAGTAACACGTTACTATTCTTTAGTCTCCAAATAATAATATTGACCAAGAGTCTCAAATAAATGAAGAAATTAAGTTTCATTATTAACTAAACTACTAAAAAAGAGTATGTTACTGTTTGATCTCCAAACAATAACATCGATCAAAAATTCTAAATAAATGGATAAATCAAGTCTAATTAAAAAATAATATGTATTATTACAAAAAATTAATCACCACTTTAATTTGTTAAGAAAAAAGTAGAATTATAAAAAAATAGTAAATGATTCATGTTAGCTTAAAAAAAAAACCTTATCTTTAAACTTAATGAATATGCTTAAAAATTTATCAAAATATCAAAATGAAAAACTAGAAAAATAAATTGTTTTAAAATATTATTCAATAGTCAAGACCTCTTGAATTAAAAAAATTAAAAAATCTTGAGGTTAAAAACCCTTAAATATTACAACAAAAAAAAACCTTAGTTCCAACTTACTCAAAAAAGAAAAAGAATAAAAAAAACAAAAAGAAAGTCAAAATATTTTGCTCACCTGAGAAAATAATGCTTATTTTTAAAATATTGTATGAATTAATTTAAATTTTTTTAATTTTATATATAAATAATGAAATATAATATAATAATATATGTAATATTAAAATTAATTTGATATTATAAAATATATGATATTATTATTTATTTATATATTATTTAATAAATATTATTATTTATATTTTATTAATAAAATATTAAAGGACTAAATTGTATTTTTATTAAATTGAAGGTTAAAGGATGAAAATGTAATTTTTAAATATTAAAGAAACTAAATCTATCTTTTTTTATTGATGAGTGTAACAAAGTTAATAAGAAATTAATAATTTAGAGAGCATTACGTAAAGCTACACACCCTACTAAATCAGTAGGATATAGAAGTCTCAACCCAAAATTTATGATGTATCTTTCAACAAATATGCATGGAACTGTATCAAAGTTCTGTCCTTCTGTAACGCAAACCGTGTTATAGTAAAAGTGAAACAAAGTCTAATATTGTAAAAATGTTTAAGGGAGTGCTAGAAGAAGGCGTCCCCGGCATATCTCATCTGTGCATCAAAGGCAAACAAATCACAATTCAAAAAGATCAATGGCCGGCTTCTATTAACAATTAGAAATGGTCATGGGTATTGTAATGTCCGTTGGAAAAAGGTAAATTATAGCAAAGCACTTGTCGACTCCTGATCCACTCATCACTAACTAGAGCAGGCCGATTAGGATAACCTCGCCAAACTTTACATTTATTTGAAAACAAGACAGAGACAAAGAGATTGTTCGGTGATTCCATTATCAATTTAGGACGGTGAATTATCTTCCAACTCCTCAACAGGTACCAGGATTATTGGCAGGCCAACTTTTATTAAGATTAAAAATATACATAAAAAAAAAAGGTAACTGTAGTTGTGTATGACGGTGATGTTATCGAAACAATGCGAGGGAAACGAGACAAACAAGGGACGCTGTTTGGTGGGTGATGCTATCTACAAATTATGTAAATCTTCAGCATCCATCATTAACCTTAATTATTATATAAAAGCTGATATAAGCAATGTCACATTGTTTGAATCCACGTCCATATGTGTAACCAGTGACATAAAATCAATTATAAAATGAGACGTTCGTTATCATATTTAAGCTTTCAATGCTTGCAGAAGGAGAGACAAGGTAGGAAACTGAAGTGAAATGCAAACCAGCTGCCAGCTACCTAATATAGTATGGGAGATGCAGAGAGTTGTAGCAGCAGAGCTTTGAATTATGACAGCAGCAACAGCAACAATAATAATAATCGAAAGCAGAGGCTGAAGGTTGAAGTTTACAGCGAGGTTCTTAGTCGACTTAGGGAATTGAATGTTCCAGAAGCAGCAGTTGTTGGCTTTGAAGATGAGCTTTGGACGCACTTCTATCGCCTTCCTACAAGGTTGGGCTCATCTTTATATGCTGATTAATTTGTTAATGGTTTTTTCTCTTGGATTTCTAGACCCTGTAAATCATTTTGTATCTCATGTGCAAATATAGGTATGCACTGGATATGAATGTGGAGAGGGCACAACATGTTCTCATGCACAAAAAGTTACTGCATTTGGCTCATGCCCCTGCAACCAGACCTGCAGTTGAAGCCCGTTTTGTTCAGGTTACAACTTCACTTATTTTGGAGCGAATTCCTCTCTAGAAAATCAATTGATTTTGTTGACCTTTTATGCGGCAGGTTCGTTCTGCTTCTGCCGTGAATTATAATAATTCTCTTCATTCAAACTCGCAAAGGAAAGTCGATTCTAATATTCCTGGAAGCACGAGGCATGATTATTGTCAATGTTTATTTACTTTCCTCATAGTTTCTTCTCCTACACTATCCTCAGTTAAGATATATTTTTTTTTTCCTTACTTTTTAACCACTGCTCTTTCTTTATCATTTTTTAACACTTTTTTCAGCATTCGTCCAACCCCAGCATTTGGTTCATCTGCTGAGCTTGAACTAACTCTTGAAGCAAGCAGGTTACAAGTTCAAGACAGGGATGGCAATTTGAATCCTTGTTATTCCTGGTAATACTTCAAAAAGGAAAATGTTCTCTGCACAAATACTATGCTCTATCATTGGGCTTCTCTTGTACATTATAATTTTCCTTTATTCAATTTCTTGTTTTCAAGAATGAATATCTTTCTGCATAAATTGATTAGAGTTTGATCAAATATGTTCTATCACCTGATAAAATTGTAGGCCATTGCATGAAATCACAATTTCAACAATCGACAGGCCAAAACTTCTCAGTCAGGTAGTTGACCTTTATTAGATTGTTATGTATTAGTATATGTTCTCTATAAGGGTATTTTAATCTGATCATTCATTTTGTATAATTTATCCTAATCAATATATACTCGCGCTAAATCCTTGTTGGGGTTGCGACTTCTAAAACTCTCTCTCCCTTCTCTCTCTCTCTCTCTCTCTCTCTCTCTCTCTCTCTCTCCTGGATGCGATTGAATTTCTTTGAAGAAATCATCGCATGCCCACCCTTCTTACGAGCGCTCACACTTCAATCTCTTCTTCCTCTTTCCCTCTTCTCCTACCTCTTAGCCTTCATGAATTGATTGCAGGACAGCAATCATTCGACTTTTCTGGTGTGACAGTTGTTGAAATCTTGCCGAGGTCGCAACGTGGTGCTTGCCGCAATTTTTGGCAGCAGTGCAGTAATATTTCTATTTGATTTTCAGCACCCTCTATTTGTGTTATTTTCACTCTAGGGCTGCTCTGTTTTTTGGGTTTCATTTGCGACTGCAGTAATTTCTTGTCCTTCCAATTTTGGTTAAATTTTTGTTCCTGGCTATATCTTGGTATATTGTGATGGCTGAAGATAATACAAGTTACCGAGACTTTTCCATTGTCGAAAATTGCGATTGCAAATATAGTTATTGCCCTTACTAAGATAATGGATAGAAAACTCGTAGGCTAAAACTTACCTAATGGTGGATCACCTAACTAGGGAACCTCCAACGGAGGAGACAACAAGGAAAAAAATGGATTCGGGATCACAAAATGCTTTATTTTAGAATACAAATGACTTTAGACTCCTAGGTTGATGACATAACAACTCATTGTGATTCCATTAAGGAGTTATGGTTGTACTTGGAATCATTTTATTTTGGGAAAGAAAATTTATCCCACCTTGATAAAATTTCTCTATAATTTCATCAAGCCAATAGAAAAGAAAGCACTTTAATAGATTATTTCACTGACTTTAAGCGAATGCTAGAAAAATTGAATACATTGCTGCCTATTAGTACAAATGTCAAGGAGATGCATGCACAAAGGGAGCAATTAGAAGTTATGGGTTTTCTAGTTGGTCTAAGACCCAAATTTGGTGCAACGAGATCTTAAATATTGATAGGAATGGAGACCTTATATAACCTTGAAGGATGTCAAGCTTCTTTGTGTTGCTCGAGATGTATTAAAGGACAATATTATTTCTAGTGAGTTTTTTATTCTAATAGAATATAGGGATGACAATACTAAAGGTGGTCGTGGAAGTACTAAAAATTGCAGAGGTGGTGTCTGTGCTACAAATAATCCATTGATTTGTAACTATTGCAAGGAACTAGGCATATAAACAGGTATTGTCAATAGCTTCTTGTGAAATCATTTTAGCAATAAAAACATGCTTATGCTATCTCTAATGACATTGCATGTGTCATGACCTAACCTACATCATGACCTATATGGAACCTATTTTCTAGTTTCCACCAACTTAATCCATATTCTACTTTTTTCCTCCACCTGTCTAAATTAAAATATTCAATGTTACCTAAGCATTATTGAAGAACCTTTCGTATGTTCAACTTTAAGGTAATGGTAAAGACAACTCAATCTAGGAACCTATAAAAGTAAATAGATAGAAGGGTAAGTTCAGAACTTAGTAAGTAAATACTTTAGTGCAATCATATATATGCATGTGTGTAGGGACCCTATCTAGTGAGAAAAGTGAATTGTGGCCATTGGCTTGGCATTGAATGACTAGAATTAAAATATAAAGTCATCTAACTTTTTTTAAGTAATCATATGACCTTTTTAAGTAGTCATATGACCTTTCATTATGTTTTAATCCTAACCACTAATGCAAGATCTAATAATTATGATTCCTTCTTCTCATCCATCATACAAAAATAGTCCTTTTACTTATTATGTTATCGATTTGACTTTCTTTTCTGTAAATGAAAACATTTAACCATATATTTCTTAATACAATTTGCATTGGTATTGTCACACTTATTCATAAACATTCACACTTATCAATACCATCATTCAAAGATGCCAATTCATCCATATTAGAATCTCATTATACATTACAGAAAGCAAACAAGATAAGGAAAAAAGGTAAAATCCTTACAAATAGGCACACGAAATCGGGGTATAGCATTATAGTTCAATATATTGAAGACAACCTTGTAGTTTGCAACACTTTTATCTTTTTAGTAAAGATAAGCTCACTTAGGCTTTTAAGACAATTTCATTATCCTTTAATAAAGACAGCCTTATGAGCTTTCAACACTATGGCCATTTAATGAAGACAATCATGCACGAGTTTTCACATATCACACCATTTCCAACACATTTTCCTCTTCCATGTCACATATCAAACTTAATCAATATAATCTCATTCATAAACTATATGTCAATCATATCATGTTCAAAAACAATCACATCATTTAACCATTATTAATTAAATAATTGATTGTGTATAACATAATATCATACCAATCATAATTATAGATACTAACCTTTTCCACATATAAGGGAAATCTTCTGTTACACTAGAAGTAGAAATTATGTCGATTATTCAATATTTGAAGTTGATTTGCTTTATAAAAGAGGATATCAATGAAATTCTATGAAGTTTCATCCTAGTCATGGATAGATCACCCAAGTTCAAGCCCATAAGCAGTGACAACTACCCTAAGAAGACTCACTTTTACTATGGCTCTAGTGGGTTTCCTTAACCAAGCCACTATTTGTAAGTTGCCGACTTATTCTTCAATAGGCACATGATCAAAGCCCTAGGCTCCTCCCACTACTTGGGAGCTTATGGTTTCATGTTCTATTTCACTCCCCAATAAGGGTTC
This sequence comes from Sindora glabra, assembly GCA_020226215.1. Classification (NCBI taxonomy): domain Eukaryota; kingdom Viridiplantae; phylum Streptophyta; class Magnoliopsida; order Fabales; family Fabaceae; genus Sindora; species Sindora glabra. Next base: position 84,814,874 of record CM035230.1, on the reverse strand, counting down.
TTTTCACCCTTCCCTCATGGTACTACTTCACTATCAGTCACCTAAGAGTATTTAGCCTTGCGAGGTGGTCCTTGCTAATTCACATTAGATTTCACGCACCCCGTGCTGCTTGGGTGCTACATGGCCATACATATCAATTCGTTTCACAACAACATAACAATACAATTTACAACATGGTTTATATGTCACAACACTACCATACCCCTTCACATGGCTACAAATCATGTATTTAATCCTTAATTAGCACATGCTATCTTAACTTAATATTAGACCTTGACCCCTTGCATATTATGATATCAAAGGTTTAACTAGGAATATTCAAATTATTTAATTCTTTAATAGTTTTAATGATAGTTTTGCTTCTATGCAGCTCATTGTCTAGGATTTTCTAAAAAAAATTTCAAGTTTGGAACCCTTATATAAGGAACTATATAAAATATATATTATTTTCTATTAGTTTAATTTAGTTTGATTTAAACATAATTTTTAATAAAAATTTTGAAATCTTTTAAATAGGTTTTTAATGAAGTGGAAAATAACAATATTCTGAAAATTCATCATTTTGAACTAGAACCTTAAATATAGATTTTTATTCTTTAAAGTTTTCCCTTTTTTAATATTTTATTTAAATCCAAATAAGGAGTACTTTTATATTTACATTTATATTTTAAGTAAATGTCCTCATTTATCTTTAACATTTACTTGAATGATATAAATGGAAATAAATGAATAATGCAAGCTAATTTGGCCTTTATATCTCCACAGGACAACCCTATCAGCCGGTGACCAATGGTCAATCATTGGTTATTGGAAGGAAAACTTGTCAAATTTCTAGACCAATAGTTGATCGTTGGGTTATAATGATTAACTATAAGCTAGGAATTTATAGAGCTCTTAGCATAAAAATACTATTCACTCATAACGAATTTTCACCCAAAAGTATTTAACATGCTACCAATCCACACCAAATCATGAATATACCTTTCGAATACCACATTTGAAACATTTACAATAATAAACACAAATCAAACACCACTACTTATCTATCATATAGATCATGAGACCTAAAACTCATACCAAATAAAAACTACTCAAATCTTTAAACTAGAGCTAGAATATTTATTTACCTAGTATGAAAAAGGATTTGAAAGGTCTCTCGGCTCTAATCAAACAAAATACCAAAGATCCTAAGTTAAGGCTCATCTTTTCTCCCATTAGGGTCATATGCCCCAAATCTTTTCAGATATCAAGAAACTCATGAAAAATCTAGTTACTAAAAGAATCTTACCTTGTTTGTGTAATGGATTTAAAAAGCATTTGCTTTCTTTTTAGCTTAATTGATAAAGAAATTAAAATGGAGGAGAAACAGAAGAAGACAATAAGAAGCAAGGAGTTAGGATTTAAAATCGGATGAAATGGGGATTTGAAGGTTAATATTATGTTTATGAAGGAGCAAGGGCATTTTGTCCTTTCACCTTAAATTTTATTCATACTTACAAGCTCACCTCTAATTACTTATAAATTTTATCAATTTTTTTACAACATACTTTTCCTCTTCTAATTCCTTCAAGTCCTTCATTTCAAATCCACTCAAACAAGTTATTTTTATTTACTTAAAAGTTTTTATTCATTGCTTATTTAAGTAATTAATTCTTTTTTCTCAAAAGTCCTATTCACACTTTATTTTTCAAAATTTATTCACTTTGCACAAAATTTTTATTTTAAATTATTGTCATTAAAATTAATTTATTATTCTTCTTAAAACATAAAATTTTAAAATCCTAAAAAGGATATAATAGCATATGATACTCTAATTTTATGCTCGATCTTGAGATCACATTCTACTTCTTATTTTTCCAAGAAATTAGGTTTCCTTAAACAAAAACACAATAGCTAGTAGTTCACTTTCAATCTAAACCTAATCAACATCATAAAATTTTGTCAACTTAAACCATAATTACTAAAAAGAACCCCATGTCCTAGAACTCCCTTTAAATGGTGCAAGATGCTTAAATAGCATTCCTATAAGTAGTCTTAGGAGGTGTCATAAATTGACTTACCACACTCATTGGGAAAGTAATATCTGGATGAGTCACTATTAGATAATTCAACTTGCTAACCATCTATTTATATTTTTCAACATTTGGAAACTCATATCCTTTATTATGAGCCTAACATTACAAACCATTAGAGTTTCATAAGGTTTACTTTCAAGTAGATCAGCATTAGTAAGAAGATCAAGAATATAGTTTTGTTGTATATGTATATAAACCTTTCTTGCTTTTAAACACCCTAATCCTTAAGAAGTATTTCCAAGTCCTTGGTTTGAAATTTGAATTAAAGGAAACTTTTAAAAGCAAAGATACCAACAACATCACTTCTAGTTAGCACAATATCATCAACAAACACAACTAATAGAATGCATGAGCAGATTGCTTTAAGCTATATAATAACTTTTAAGAAAAGGCTATATACCTTCCTAGAGTAATAAATCCTGTTAGTTGCTCAATATATACCTCTTTTTATAAATCATTATGAAAAAAATGCATTCTTCACTTCTAAATAGTGAAAAGGCTAATAATATGTAGTAGTTAAAGAAATAAACAACTAAATAAAAGCAAGCTTAACAACAAGAGAAAAAAGTTTCAAAATAATCAGCTTTATAAATTTGAGTATAACCTTTAACAACCAATCTAGCTTTCAAATATTCAAAGAAAGCATCAAGATTTACGTTAAAAGTGTACACCCATTTACACCCAATAACATGTTGACTAACTAGAAGATGCCTAAGATCCTAGGTTTGGTTTTATTCCAAGGCTAACATTTCCTCTTCCATAGCTAACCTCTATTCATAATGGGATAATGCCTTAGATACTAATATTGAAATTATCACTGAGTCAAAAGAAGCAATAGATGGTCTAGAAAGAGAAGAAAGATAGTCATAAGAAACAAAGGAGGAAATAGGATAGGCATAAAGGTGTTTACCATTTTAAAGGGCAATAGGAAGATCAAGAGTTGGATCTTGAAATGAGAAGCTAGTAAAGGTGATGAATCATCTAAAAGGTCATTTTGTACATTATTAAGTGTTACATTTGATGTCATCTCTTATTGCCAAGGTCATCAAGAGTAAATGTGGGTGATTAGAGGTGGAAGAATCTTGGAAATATTAGGTAACACTTCTTGAACAAGAAATTCATCCTCAAGGTCAAGTGAAGGTAATGGCTCAAAAAAGAAAGAGGTAAATTCAAAAAATATAACATCGACAAATACAAGATAATGCCCCAACTAAAGAGAGAAACATTTATATCCTTTTATATATCAATAATAAATTAGAATTATAAAGTCTATTTGGATAAGTTTTTATTTTTCCAAAAACCATTTTTGAATTTTTTTTAAAAAATTATTTTTAAATTTAAAGAAAACAGTGAATAAAAGGTTTTTTAGATAAACCAAAAAGAAAATATTTTATTTAATTAGAAAACTAACATTCAAAATAAAAGAACAAGTTAAGAAAACATTAAAAACTTATTTTTTTTATAGTTTTTATAAATAGATTTTGAAAATAGTTTGTCAAATTGAAACTTTTGTAAAAAAATAAAAAATAGAAAATTATTTTTAAAATAGTAAACAAATTGTGGTGCTAATTTAGAAACCTAGGGTCGAACATCATAAACAAAACATATGCAACCAAAGATGTAAGGAGGAAGGGGAAAAAGAGATTAAGAAGGAAATAAAAAGGAATAGGGAATTTGACCTTGTAACATAGAGAAAGGTATTTGATTTATAATAAAGCAAGTAATAGAAATGGCATCAGCCTAAAACTCTATAAGGGCTTTTATATGGAAAAGTAAGGCCCTAACTACTTCCATTATATGTCAATTTTTTCTTTCAATGACCCCTTTTTTGTTAGGATGTCATGACATAAGAAGATTGATGAATCTTGCATTTGTTGTCATAAAAGTGCAGAAATAAATGAAAGAAAAAATATTCTTTTGCATTGTTACTTTGTAGGATTTTGACAATAGAATTAAATGAATTTTGACTTTAGAACAAAAGGCATGAAATATAGAAAATAATTCAATGTGACTTTTCATTAAATATAACCAAGTATTTTAGAAATAATCATCCACAAAATGCGAAAACAATAAAAATCAATCTTAGATAAAATAAGGCATGGACTCCAAATATCAAAATGTACTAATTATCGTGCAATAACACAAGTCACATGTGAGCTTTTGTGGGTTCAACATTTACTTGATGAGAATGGTTTTAGTGACTCACAACCCATAACACTATGGTATGATAATCAAGATGCAATTCATTTTGCAATAAGTCTAGTGTTCCATGAGAGAACAACTTACATGAAGGTTGATTGTTATTTTGTTAGAAAAAAAATTCAACAAGGATTTGTTTTTACTGGCCACATTAGAAGTAACAAGCAACTGGATAACATTTTCTATAAAACACTCAATGAAAATAGAATTAATTACATTTGTAACAAGTCAAGCATAATTAATATTTATACTCTAACTAGATTTTTATGCATTAGTGTATGTTTTCTATAAAGTTATTTTAATCTTATCACTCATTTTGTATTAATTACCCTAATGAATATATAACCACGCTAAACCCTTGTTGAGGTTACAGCTTCCAAAAACTCATTCTCCCTTCTCTCTTTTCTATAACCTCAAATTTCGTTCCTATGATTGTGTTAATTTTTATGGATCACACGTGGAATCCACACCATATGTTAGTGCCTTTTTTATTTTTCAGCAGTTAATGTTCTATATCATATACTTTTTTTCCTAAACAGTCCTAACAATTATGATATACAGCAGGTTTCGTTTCTTACTTTCCTTGCTTTCAATAATTCTGGGAACAGTGGAATCTTGCAACAAATTACTAAGGAAACAGGAATACTGAATTAAATCAATGTATTAGTGATAACAGGAGTTCAAATGCAATTGTCCAAGACTAAAAAAAGTACTCATTGCTTGATCTCTAGACCGATTTTAGTGATCCCTGGCACATTTAGGTGTATTTTACAATAATAAATCACTGCTGAACTTAGAAATTTTTATTTAAATTTGATTTTGCAAAAATTTATTGGATGTTCAGTCATATTGCTGTTTATTGTTAGCCTATAATTGTAGCTACAAAAGTTATTTCAACTGCATATTACAAAGTACTGAAATTATATAAGTAATAGAAAAGGTAATTAAAGACGTAAGATCCTAGTTTTGTAAGATTGTGTATCATTTTATTTGTGAATATGACCCTAAGAGGCAACTGGTCTCCTTCTTGGTTTTCATTTCCTCCTTTACATTGTAGCATATTCAAATGGTTTTTATGGCCTCAAAAACATTCAAATATGAGCAGAAAGAAATGTGATAACAATATAAAATCTATGTGCTTCAATTACAGTTGACTTCGTTACTGTCAGAGATTGGGCTGGACATTCAAGAAGCCCATGCCTTTTCCACATCGGATGGCTATTCGTTAGATGTTTTTGTTGTTTCTGGTTGGGATGCTGAGGTATTATTTCTTGTATTTTTATTTCTTTGTTGTAATGTATTACCTTGATATAAAAGAATAACAGAAAATGAGACTTGCTTATTTTTTGGCACTATAGAAGTGTTTATGGAAACAAATTGCACATTTGACCAGTTTAACAATTTACTAGCTCGCTTGACTTCATTGGGTGTACCTTTGAACTTTTTATTTGTTTTCCATTCTCGAATTATAAGCTCCTTGATTGATTTACATGTCTAAAACTTTAGGCGACAGAAAAGCTAAAACATATTCTGACAAAGAAACTTCAGAAATTTGAGGTAAGCCTTCTTTGAGCCACTTGTTACAGTCTCTAGCTTCCTGTACTTATTTCGGATTTAAATTTACTTTTAAGAAAGATATACAATATCCTTGGGGTAATGGGGAAGAATCATCTCTTTATTTCCCCTTTTATTTCACGTCTTGCTTGGAGAGGAGTTTTCATTAACATTGTCTATACTGCAATTCTCCTTGTCATTAACTTGATACCAAATGATAAAAGATCAATTTTCACATCTTTTCTTATACATGGAATATACACTAATGGAACTTTCTCTAGTTCTCCTCATTTTCTGTTAACTTTGAATAGCAGAATCAGATTTTGCTACTGGTTATATGCATGTGTTCCCTCACCATTTTGTATACCATCATCTCTATGTTGGATGTTTGGATGGAAATACAGAAGCAACTTTGGTTCAAACACTCTACTGTGGAGCAAGAGCAAATCGGAATCAATTTAATCTCCAATCATGTAAACCTACACAATTGCAGAAATGACATCGGGGAATGTTTGAAATACGAAAAGAAAATTGGATCAGGGTCTTTTAGTGATTTGTGAGTATCATATTTAATCTCCAATTATATGTTTATGAATATGTCAATTCATACTGGATTACTACTGTTTGGTTGTCACAGGTATAAAGGAACTCTTAGTAATCAAAATGTGGCAATTAAAGTCCTGAAGATTGAGAATCTGAATGAGAACATACAGAGGGAGTTTGCTCAAGAAGTCTTTATACTGAGGTTTGTTATACTGCCCACTGCTTCCATCATCGGCATCTTCATATTCTTTCATTCTTCTTCTAACTTTTCTATACTGAAAATTTTTTATGGTTCCTATACTATTTACTAGAGGAATGGAGAGCGTCAGAGATCATTTTCCAATAATTTCCATTTTTTAATAATTAACTTCTGCAGTAAAGTTCAGCACAAGAATGTTGTTAGATTTATTGGTGCCTGTACAGGACCTCCAAATTTATACATTGTCACAGGTGAATTAGTTCTTTCTGGGCGCATTTTACATTATACTTTACATCAATATGATATGGATCGTTTGTACATTTGAAAGTTCAATGTGAAAATGACTTGAGTTGTGTTTTTTATCAGAATACTTGTCTGGTGGAAGCATTTATGACTTTCTGCATAAAAGGAAGGCTGTTCTTACTCTTCCATCATTGCTCAAAATAGCGATGGATGTTGCAGAAGGAATGAGTTATTTGCATCAGAATGAGATCTTGCATAGAGATCTCAAAGCTGCCAATCTTTTGATGGATGAAAAAGGGGTAAGTGATAATTAAAGTTTTAAATTGGCTTCGTGACTATGAAGATTTAAGCAAATTTTGCCTGATGCACCTAAACTCGTCTAACAGGTCGTTAAGATTGCCGATTTTGGTGTTGCCAGAGTGCAAGATCAGTCTGGTATCATGACAGCAGAAACTGGCACTTATCGGTGGATGGCTCCAGAGGTCTGTTTCATGCTTGTGTTTAACTGTGGATGTTGATAATATCTTTTATGAATTATAATTGCCACACAGCAAAATTGAGCAGTCAAGGTATTGATGATTGACTCTTGCCAGTTGAACCATAAGAAAAATATTAAGGTCCTTCTGAGATAGTAGGATGAATATAACAGCATAAACCAATATTTTAAAAATCAAACCCGCCATTAAACCGATTTAATAAACAGTTCAAAGTTTAACAATTTAAATAAGGTTGAACTGTGATCAAACTGGGATTTTAAATATATATTATATTATTATATATTAATAATTTATAAATAAATAAATCATAAAAAAATAACGTCTATAAATGTCAAGATAACAAAGTAAAACAATAACTTGATGATATAATTTACATTAATATTGAACTCTTTTGATAAATTAATGTTGAATCTTTTATTAGAGAATCTTATTAGTTCATTTTTTTTTAATTTTTAATCAGGAGACGTCACTCTTAAAAAATATATTAGCCATTAACTCCGCTTAATTCTTTTCATGGGTCTAGCACAAGGTTATTAGTGGCTCTAATTCGTCTAGGTGTCAAGTTAACTCGACAGAGAAAACCTGGGGTCTTTGCCTTCCTTTCGCAGACAAAAGCCTCCCGCGCCGTGACTATGGAGAAGATAGAGATGGCAACAACCTATAGAGCCTTTAGCATGCACGCAACAGATCGAACACCCCAATAATTCAATCGTGACAATCATTTAACGCAGATCGGCAACTTGGCCACTACAATTATTTTTCACAACAGATCAGTCACAATAATTGTTTTTCTATATATTTCTTCTCCTGCAATTTGTTAATATGGCAATCTGTTATGTCTATGTTTCTTTTTTCTTTTCTTTTTTTGGGTTTTTTTTATGTGATGAATTGATATTTCCATCTTCTGTTTCTTTCTCCAACTTATCTTCTTCGTTTGCGAGTCTAGGCTGTCGATCTGAGGATTTGAGGCATTTTCCTAGCATGGTTGGACCCTTGTAACCCGTTTTAACATTCCAACGATTGAACGAGTCACAGTCGATTCACTGGTTTTAAAACTGGTTTTTCGCCAAATGGTTTTAGATGCAAACCAAAGCGGATAGAAGGTTGGTTCACCTGTTTTCGGGTGAACCCCGGTCCGGTTTTTTCAACAAGGGTGTAAACAACGTGACGGCTTTCATGTGTGAAACAAAACAATAATGAAAGATCAAAAGAATGACTTGTGTTACTTTCTTTGGAATGCTTTCTCAGCATCCTCTCCATTTGACCATTCCAAATGATGTTCTACTGACTGTTATCTTAAGCTTCAGAAAAGATTCACTTTTACGTCATTTTATTAGTTTTAACCTGTAATTCTCTTGACATATGAAAGGTCATTGAACATAAGCCTTACGATAAGAGAGCTGATGTATATAGTTTTGGAATTGTCGTGTGGGAGCTACTGACAGGAAAGGTAATGCTCACTTCAATTATTTTGCTAATGAACTTGATAGAAATATCTAAAGCTGACTTACAATATATCCTTCTTGCCAGCTTCCTTATGAACATTTGTCTCCATTGCAAGCAGCAGTTGGCGTGGTCAACAAGGTAATCAGTTGGAGCTTAGGCTTTATTTTATTCATAAGAAAGTATGAAACGTACAAATTCAAGCTCCAGCTCGAAATTGCAGGGGTTAAGGCCTAACATTCCAACACATGCTCATCCAAAGTTAGTGGAATTACTTCACCGATGTTGGCACCAAGATCCATGTTCAAGACCCCAGTTCTCAGAAATTCTACAATTTTTGCAGCGTATGGCCAAAAGGGTATGGGAAATCTCCGGACAGCTAGACTTCCTATTATTTTTTTCATTAAGCTTTCTATATACCATTTTGCCTCATTCTAATCTTGAGTCATCTTTGAAAAGGTTGCAAGAGAAGGCTCCGGGATGGATGAGAAAGAACTTTAACATAGAAGTGTATTAGTAGTCAAGTATTGAGACTTTGTGGGATTTTCTTTCCCGATTCCAATCTTGTACCTCTCAATCAAGTTGATATTATCCCTTGGCCAACTGTGATGTGCATATATGACTGAAAATACCCGAAATGCTGACAAATTATGGTAGAAGAATTGGGAGTCTAATTTTGGCATGTGTGTAAAATGTATATGAAAAAGTTCAGCATGCATTCCTCTAGATGTGCTTATTCAATTTTCAAGACTAGTTCAATTAATAAAGTTATAAAAATACAATTAAAAATGCATGGCCCGTGCAGCTGTATAAAAAAATTGCAATAAATTAGATTAAACAAAACTAATAACTTCTAATCCAATACTTCAGTATATTAGTTTATCATCACCGTGAATTTCAAACCAATACAATTTTTTCTAAAAACAATTAATAACATATTTCATCTTATAACAATTATTAATCATGCCTTATTAATATTGAGAAGACCAAGACAACATATGCATATCAACACGAGCACCAAACGATTTAAAATTTAAATGGTATTTATTTTCGACACCTTAAAATTTTTTAATTTTTAAAAACACTTTTGTGTAAGAGGTTAACTTACTGAATCGAAGTACGAAGAAAATCAAAAGTAATTTTCATATTTTGGATGCGGAAAGTAGAGATGTAGCGATGGAAGGTGTAGGAGATATGTTGACTGACTAGCTACTTAGGAAGGGAATGAATAAGTCTTATAAGGCATGTTTGGCTAGGGTGGAGAGGGTGGGTGTGTTAAACAAGGATAATATGGAGGAGGATCGGGTGATGAATAAGGATGGAGATGTGGCTGAGGATCTAAATAACTTCAGTGGTTTTGAAATGATTGAGAAGCGGAGGGAAGGCTGTGTGTGCCCAATGTTTATTATTATCTCGAAGAAGAAGGATAAGAAGGAGGAGGAAAGAATGAGTAAGCCATGACAAAAATTGTTTATTATTAAACCGCTGGTGCAAAAAATTGAGTTCAAAGTTTTAGAAGATAAATTATATCAACCACGGGCGAAATATAGGCTTCTAAATATTATTAATCTTTCCAATGACTTTTTCTTACTGAAATCCAGCATGAGTTCTAATTATAAATTTACCCTAATAAAAGGGTCTTAGATTATTTATGATCATTATTTAACCTTATGAAAATAGGATCTTGACTTTGACCCAAAGGATGCTAATATAGATTGGGTGGCAGTATGGATAAAACTTCCAACACATCCAATAAAATTCCTAACTTTTCTGGGAAGTAGGGTGGGTACAACCCTTAAGGTGGACTCAACAACTATTGATCATACACATGGTAAATATGCAAAAGATTTATATTGAAGTGGATTTAAAAAAACAATCGCTTGCAAATATCTTTGTCAAAGGGAAGGTTTATTGCATTGAATATGAAAGTATCCATGTGATTTGCTTTCATTATGGAACTTATGGGCATTATGAAGATAGCTGTCCTCATAAACTGATAAATAATGAGGTGGAAATTATGGAAGTAACAAATCAAGATACGATAAAGGGGGAGAACACGGTGTCAGAGAAAAAAACAAAAACAAAATTTATAGGGGAGTGGATGATAACTCAAAAAAAGAGAAGATCATGCAAGGGCAGGGTTAATGACAGCGGGGGGAATGATAGGAAGAGATTTACAAGACAATCAGGATCACATTTTACAGCATTGTCTAAGGATGTGATAGATACTAATGAGGTTGTCATAGGGAAGATGGGAGGCGCGAAATTAATTGGCTAGCCTATAACAATAGGGAAGCGGTGAAGTGCCCTGAACGTGGTGTGCAACGTATTACCACTGCCAAGTCTCCTTTAAAGAAAGCTAGAGACGGGGCGTGAAACAAAACAAGGCCAATAATGTAGTTTTGGCTTGTGGCCAAAGAAGGAGAATGTGAACATGAATACAATTAGAGTGGTGCAACAGAATAAGGTCAAGAATAGGCCAGTGTTAATGGAGAAATTTAAATCAACGGTGAATCCTATTTTTGCGTCTTAGATTTTAATAGTGCCTAGAACTCGAGTTTAGATGATAATCTCCTTTCAGCAGAACCATGGGTTATAGAAACATGAAAGGATGGTTACGAATGGAACTTTAACTTCAGGCCTACTAGATGACCGAGAAATTATGGTCAGAGGTGAGGCTAGGCTTAGCAATGTCTACAATGAGAGGGCTGAGGGTGCTCAAGAGGACAACAAAAATGGTCTTAGAGGTACGGAGTTCTAAAATGGAGGGTTCCATTTTTTTCTCTCTAATATTGTTTTAATAATGAACAAAATCATTATATGGAATTGCCAAGGAGCTAGACATATTGATATTGTGTCCTACATAACAACGGTGATGGGAAGAAATTTTCCTAATCTCTAGTACTTCCAGGAACTAGAATTCATGTTTCTAGAAGGATGGAAATTAAAAAAAAAAAAAGTTTTGATAGGTGGTGCTTGGTTCTAGGAAATGGGTTTTTTGGTGGTATATGGTTAGTTTGAAAAAAACCAATAGATTAAAATTAAAGTAATCATGGGAAAAATTTTAGTTTGCTCATATTAAAATTTTTCCTAGGAATGGAAGTGCATGGGTTTTTATGGTAGTGTATGCTAGTTTGAATAATGAAGCCAAATGGATTTATGATGGAATTTAAAGCAAATTAGTGATCAAATGGAAAAGTTGTGGCTAGCAACTAGTGATTTTGATTATATTTGTGATTCGAGTGAGAAAAAATGAAGGGCTCTTTTTTATTAGGAAAGAGCTCAAAATTTCAATGATAATCATTAATGAATGCAATATGTTGAAAATCTTTTGTTGATCACCATCTTATTATGATAAACATTTATGGAAGGCAATTGGATAATTTAAATAGGCCTTTCAAGTTTGAAGTTATGTGGCTAACCCATGATGACTTTAATAATTTTTGTAGGGCCATTAGAGAGCGAATATTGATGTTCATAAAGCTCTGAATGATTTAACTCTGACTTTAAAAGATTGGAATAAAAATTCATTTAGTAATATTAAAAAAAGAAAGAATTTCTAATTCAAATTGGAGCCATCCAAAGATCTCTTGAAAGAAGGAAAAATTATTTCCTTGGGTGTCTGTAGAAAAATCTTCGATTATAGTTTACTAAAATTTTGAAGCAAGAAATAGTATGGCATTAGAAGTTCAAATCAAAATGGCTTAGCAAAGGAGATAGAAATATAAAGTATTATCACACTTAAATGGTAGTAAGGAGTCAAAACAGAATTGCAATGTTGAGGAACATGAATGGAGTTTGAGTAGAAGATCAAGAACACTTTTTTAATGTTGGTCAAGTCCTATTATCAAAGTCTATTCTCCCTAGAAGAAAATTCCAAAGTTGTTATGGAAACAATAATGAAATTTCCTTCAATTAGTGAGAATCAAAATTCTATTCTGGTATCACCTATTTTAATTACAAAAATTAGAAAGGAAGTTTTTTCTATTGGTGGTAATGAGGTGCTAAGGAGGATGGTTATCCTGGATTTTATAAGAAAGAATGTTTATAGAGTTATTCATGAAGTTTTCCAAGGGTGCGATCGTTCAGATATCAATGAAACACTCGTTTATTTAATTCTAAAGATTGAGAATCCGAAGTTTATTAATTAATTTAGGCCTATCTCTTTTTGTGATGTCATTTATAAATGTGTAATAAAGCTAATTGTAAGGAAGTTGAAGCCTATGTTACCTAATTTAATCTCCCTTTTTTAGGGGAGTTTTGTACTTGGTAGATGGATAAGGGATAACATTATTATTACCCAAGAGATGATTCATTGTATGAGAAGGATGAGAAGTAAAAGAGGTTTCTTTGCTATTAAAATTGATATAGAGAAAAAGTATGACCGAATTAAATAGGATTTTATTAGGGATGTTCTATTCAGAATTCAACTTGATAATATTCTAATTACTCTTATTATGAATTGTATTTCTTCAATCTTCTTTAATGTCTTTTGGAATGGTAATAAAATAGAGGAATTTAAGCTTACTCGTGAAATAAGATAGGGAGATGATGTGAATAGTACTGTATTAATATTTTCTCTTATATTTAGGTCCCTTAGAAGGTGATAATACTTAATTAGATCTATTTTGCATTAATTTGAGACTAATTACATTAATTTGGACTTAATTGAATTTCAGGCTTAATGTTGAATTTTTTATATTGTTTCAGTAGTTTAATCATAACTTGAGCGTCGAGTGTCGAATTTGGACAATCTATACACCGTTGGAAAGCTAAGAAAAATATCTACAATTTTCATGTTGACCATAAAATCCAGTTCTGCCATCTTGGAGGTCAAAGATTAGCTCAAAGCTGAAGCATAGTTGTTATCCAGGCCCAGACCCGACCCAGTTGCAATCATTAATTCATATCTTGAGCTCCAAGGGCTTAATTGATGCAAGGCCAAGTCCAATTACTCCATGAAATCCATATCTAAACATTCCTGAAGCCCTTTTGAAGGAATTGAGTCGTGTTGAAGGCCAAGGAAGACGGATTGTGGCTCATTATTTCATCTCGGACTGGATTGAACCACTTTCAGTATTTTGGCTGTAACTTGAGCTAGGAATGTCTGATTGGGCTGAAATTTTGTGGGTAGTTTCCTGAGATATTAGGCTACAAGTTTGTAGTTCAGGTCCAATCCTAATCAGGCCTCTAGGGTTGTAAACAAAGAGGTTACAGAATCAGAACGTGAGACAGAGAGCTAGACAGTTTTCGAATTTTCTATTGTTCTTGAGTTTTTCTCTAATGGAAGGCTAATTGTCTGAGTTAATTCAAGAAAATTTAAGGTTCTTCTTCCCTGGAATTATGAGATCTTAGTTTGTATGGTGGTAACTATAATTGATTTCTCTTTTTCCTCATCTATCTTTTCTTATTTGCATGATCTATTGACTTGGATATTCATTTGATATAATCTTTGTTTAATTTTGTGAGTTATGTCCTTAATCTGAATTGGTAGTAAATTTTAGTTGATTAATTAGAATTTTTCATGAAAGAAAAGAGGATGAATGATTAATTTAGGATTCTGAATTAATTCATTTAAATTGATTTTGATCTAGTTTAGGGGTTATGGCGATTGTCTAACTTAGCTAATCTTAATCAATCAAATCCTAGGCGATTGCCTTGCGTAGAATTCATGAATTGTTGCAGAGATTCCGAATAATTCAAAGCTAAATAATCAATTGCAAAAATCCAATTTAGAATGATCTATAATTAATTCTTCGAAGAAACCTTGAATTCCTTGAATTAGCTATTTGATTTCATTGATTTCCTTCTGTTTTACTTCTGTCTTTCAAGCTCAATTTCGTGCTAATTAATCATTTAATTCATGCAATCAACCCCCCAATTCTGCATCTTGTTCTGCATAGTTTTTAATTACACACAGCATACAACATTATTTTTTTAATTTTGTTTCATTATAGTCTTTAGTCTGCACGTTTTGTGTTTGATAAATTGAATAAATAGATAGCATTCTGTTTAGGTAGCATTTTGTGTTTAATAACATAATTAGTAAATAATTATAGAGACTTATTGAAAAGGATCTTCAGAGGTTCGACTTGCTTTCCACTATTTTTGTTGCAAAATATTTTTAGGAATCAAAAAATTTAATTTGACCGATTCGACAGCCGCGATTAGGAGACCCATTATCTCCTTATCTTTTTGTATTGTGCATGAATAAATTATCTTACATATTTTGTGATGATGTCAACATTAACAATAAGAGATGGATTAAATTAAATCACAAGATCTAAATCCAATTAGGAAAAAAAGGTAACAAGCTAACATCGATGGGTGAAAAAGTTAAAAGAACCCACTATAGAAAGGGTTCAAGTAGATGTCACCAGTGAAAATAATGTAAAAGTCAATTCAACCAAGAGCATATCCCTTGTTTTCCTATAGCCAAATTATAACTGCATAAGAACTTAATCAACAATACATCATATTGAATAAGGATTAACACGTAAGAAAGCACAAAAACCAAGTATCCTCTATTCCATTTTAAGTTTAACTAAATTAAGCATCAAAACTTTAATTCACAATCCAAAACTACAAACAGAATTCATAGCATATAGGATTAACACGTATAATATTTATTACTACAAAAATAATAGTGTCAAATAAAAAAACACATTAACAAAAGTTTCAAGATATTACATAACTCAAGCCTCCTTACTAGAAGCAATTATGTACATAGTATAGAGGAACTATCTAGTTTGCTCAAATTAATGATAGCAAAAACCAAGTAATAACATACAATTTCCTCTACTTACTTTGTAACTTATTGGCTATTCCTAACCATATTTTGATACAAGTATACCATGAATTTATAGTCATTTCCTTGGATTAAATCAATCATTTATCCTAAGTGATAATTATTTGAAAATCTAATATAAGATAATCTATAAGCATAACTTAAAATTTAATGATTTATAAAAGTCCAAGGGCACACTTTGAAAATAAATTTTCATTATACTCATGTTCATGATTGCTAGCCATACAATCATGAATTCAGTATGGTTACTCAAATTTGATAGTTAGAGATTCCGAAACTATTTACACATAAAGCCTAGACTATACATTGATACCAACTTTATCATGACCTATCTTGATCTGTGACCAGCATGCAACCCAATAACTAGTTCCACCAACTTACTCAATTGACCATCCATACTCTGAAATAACAAAAAAAATACTTATAGAACTAACTGTGATATGAAATTTAAAATAAATGAATAGAGTTTCCTCTATTTTCAAATACTTGAGAATGCCACTCACCTTAGAATATAAACTTAGGACTTGATGGATAAGTATCAATATAGTATACATGAAATTTAATTAAAAGACAACAAATAACACTAACTAGAAATAATTACAACCATGTTTTAATTCTAATTGTCAAATTTGCATCAAAGATGCCTTAAACTTCCATAAAAATAGCATAATGTGAAGCACTTAAGTCAATTCCTGAAAATATTTGTACCAAAAAAAAGGTAATTTATATAAACTTATAAAGAAAACCATTATTAAAAACTAATTAAGGATAATTTAGATAATTTTATTAAATAACTATTGAATAATTTTATTGATTTTATACTTATTGACTTTATCTTACCTAACAATTTAGCTATCATATTCTTCTGCTCATATATGTTTCAAGAATCTCATATATATAGAAATAATAATATCTTAAAGGATCTTCACATCCCAATAGTTACAAGCCTTATTCATAACAATATGGAAAAATCACTTTAGTGCTATAGATGGAATAAAACTCCTGAACATGCTACCTCACACATAAATCATTTGCAATTAGTATCTCATAGTTTAGTCTATCCAAATAGGCATTTTTATGGCTAGATCACCATAACAATACTACATTGAATATAATAAACAACAATTTGGATTTCAACACACAATATAATACATAGCAATTGAAAATAAAAATCCATACGACTCCCAATCTAAATTTATACTCTACTTTCCTTTCCATCCTTATTCCTTCTAAGCTAACCTTATACCTACCCACCTTATTATCAAGAATTTTTCATCCAATATTTACATTGCCCCAAACACAATTCCTAATCATGCCAATGACATCAATATCGCAATAGAAAATAGTCATAATTCATTTTGATACCATAACTTTAACAAAGTCACAATTATAAAATTAAACAACAGTACTACACCTCTTTAAGTGTGGCCACAAACCATTCATTCAACATCAATCACAAATTTATGTAATCATTACCATATTACATCGTAACTTAATGACAACAACAATATTATGCCCCAATTACTTAATCTTAAAGAGGTAATTTAACAATAATTTAAAAAAAATTATTCATTATACAAGAAACATTATTACATATTTTTGTAGTTGAAAAAAATTGCATAATCGTGTGAATATGAGACTTATGTATATAACATGAAAGAAATATGAAAATTTAATAAAATAATATTTTATGATAAATATACACTCACCTTAGGACTCTATTTCCTTCAAGAAAACTTCCAAGTCTCCTTGCTCAATTCTCTTTATCCATCTATTTCAATAGTTTAAGAAGATAATTATAAGTATGGTGATATTGATTATTTTTCTTTTAAAAATTTTCACTCTATGTTCAAATCATATTAATTTAGTAAATTAAATACTTATTTTTTAATATTTTTAACTCTATTTCAAGGAAATCAAAATTTACATAAACTAAAGATTTGTTGGATCAAGCTCTTTTAAACTTAAAAATATTAAATGATTTTGTTTTGAAAAGGCTTACCGTTGACTAAAAAGTCACTGAAAACTTACCGGTGCGGAAGATGGAAGGCTGATGCTAGAACAGTTGAGAAAGAAGTTCCTATCAACTATTATCGTACGGTCATGATTGGTGACTTCCATAAGCTCCTTAAAATGCCGTGACGCAAAGAAGGAGGCGCAGGGAAGTGACAGTGCAGTAACATTCGCTTGGTGGCCAAAAGAAAGATGCACACAACAGCGGCAGTGAAAAAGAAAGGGAAAGTGAGATGGAAAGGAAAAGGAATGAAGGGAGAAAGAGAGAGATAGAGATCGGAGAGGTAAGTAAAAAGAGAGAGAAAATCTGATAAGTAAAAGAGTTTAAGATAATCATAGGGTGTGGCAGGCTGTATTATAAGCTAACTTTCTTTTAATCCTTGCTTTTATTTTGTTTAATTTCTAAGGAAAAATCAAGGGAGGCATTAAACATAATTCTAATCGCTTATCTAAATTATCATTTTTCCTTTCACTTAATTTTGGTCATTCTCTCTCTATATCCATTCTTTTAAGTCAAAATTAACTCTGATTTTTATTATTTTTATTGTATTAATAATTTTTTTGATAACTAAATAGATTTAATGACTCAAAATAAATATTTCAAGTATAAACTTTGGGAAAGTCTTTGTTAAATTGTAAGCATATATTTTCACAAACCCTCAAATTCATAATTACAAAAATATTCTTAATTTCGTGAGAAAATCACTATAAAAATTATTAAATGAATTTTGAAACAAAACCTTAACAAAATAAGTATAAATTAAATACTACTAAGAAAATTATTAAATTTTTAAATTTTATCATAGTAAATAATGTTCAATAATAAAATACATAAATAATTAATTTATTTCTTCAAAATTTTGTTTAAGCTAAAAACTTTTTAATATTACAATAGATTAAAATAAATACATTGAAGCTTTCAAATAAAAAAGTTTAAATTGAGAGAATTTAAATATTAGTTTAGGGTCCTACATATATGTTATTCTTAGGTTCTCTACAACTCTTTTTTATCTTATTTTGTAGTCATCTCAAGATATGTTTATTAAGTAACTTCCTACTAGAATTCTAATAGGATGTTTGGGAATCGTAATTAATATAAGGCTCCATTTGGTTCAAAGGGAAAATAAAATTTTTGAAAAATATTTTTCTAAGAAAATATATTTTTGCAAAATGAATTAATTTTTTGTTGTTTAGAGTATAAAGTAAAAATATTTTTCAGTGTTTGATGTACAAAGAAAAATTAATTTCTTCTAATAAATTTTTTAAATAAATACAATTTTATGAAAATGATTTTGTAATAAACATATACTCATAAGAAAACATATTTTTATATTTACTTACATCAAATATGAAGATAAATATTTGTATTTTCATTAGTAAAAAATATTACATCATGAAAATAACTTTAAAAATATTTTTTAAAAAAGTTACAATGTTTTATAAATTTCAAAAAAATATAAAATTTCCTTCTTTTATCAAAATAATATCACAATCACAATATAATATTCTAAGAAAAAGTAATCGACAGTAATGATTGTTTAAAACATAAAATAAAGTATAAGTTAAGTGGATACAACCGCTATGCTAAGACTAATATGTTTCAACATATTGTTGCATCTAATAGTTAAACACATCTCCACTTATAAAGTACAAAGATTACAATATAGCATAATTCTCCTCATTTAATAAATTTTTCTAAACTCATCTAGTTCTTTTCTCTTTGTTGAAAAAAGTTCACAAGCTAAATTTTTTTCAGGTCATCATCTTTTATAATAAATGCCCTGACTCGGTTGACATTTTCCATCAAGTAATCAAAGGCACTGCCTAATACAGATTGTATAAAACCTTTAGGTTCCATCTCCATCACTTCTTATAAAGTTTATCTATATTCTATTGATTTTGGCTAATACTGTTAATACCCTTTGTCAATTCTCTCATTTGTCCAGATACTTTTTCAATGTGATCATCAAAGGAAGTTGAAGACCAAGATCTCTTTTATTGAATCTTTGATGTTAGGCATAAGGATGTAACTTTTCCTACTATCCCTTCTTCAAAACCTTCATTTTCTATGTTAATAGAATTAACTTCATTTTTTGTAAGATTAATGTTAGTTAAATACTTGGCAACACTTCCAGTTGCCATATCTCCTCTAACCATTATTGATATCTCATTGATAAGAAAAATATTTACTATATTATTTCATTCTATTTCATATCCCTCAGTGAGTTACCTATGCTTAATTTCATAGAATTAGCCTTATTTTGTAATTTGGGATTAGTTTTACAATGTTTACATTTATTCGATTAATCCTAGATTTTGACACTATTTTTTATTTTTTAGCTATATCTTTGGTTTTGGATATTGGATTAGAATTATCTATATGCCATTGAAAATTTTAAAGAAAGATTTACAACTTTTATAACTTTTGTATTTTGGTTAAATCCCAATTCAAACTCCTTAAAAACTTTATTTAGTCAAAAAGCTAAAGCCTTGTTTTTATCCTAATTGAGCTAGTTTTAATTTTTTAAGTCATATCTAAAGTTATGGAGATCCAATTAATGTGAAACCAATGCCTAAATCTTCATAAGACCTAACTTTATAACTTCTATATTTATAGTTTACCCAAATTACATTGTTTTAATAGTCTTATACTGGTTGAAAGTCAGACTTATGAGAATGCATTACTATAAGTTTTAGAGTTAATTGCTTTGTAAAAATAAGTTCTAGGCTTTTAAAAATTAAGAAAGTCCCATTCTTGTAATCCTAAGAGACATTAAACTCAAGTCTAATAGGGTTTTAGGCTAATTAGGTCAAATAAAAAGGCAAGAATACACATTACACTTAGAGATTTTTTTTATAGACTTTACACTTTAAACAATAGCATAGTTTTCTTTCTTTTCTTTTAGCTAGTGTTCTCTAGCCATGGAAGGCTAAATTTAGACTTAATTCAAAAATTTTAAGGCTCTCATCTATTGGATTATAAGATCATGATTTGTAATGTTAACTTTCTTTAATTAATTTTCCTCTTTTCGCTATTACTTGTGCTAATTTCTTAAAATTACATGTATTAAATGTCGATTTGATATAATTAGTATCCATTCTTATGATTTCTGATATTTTGGTTGGTTGCACATAGGGCACAACATTAAGGAATTAATTTAGAGGTTTCTAATTTAATTCCTTAAATTAACTAAATTTTATCTTTAAATTAGTTTTAATTTATCTTAGGGATTATAGTGGTTGCTTAATTCAACTAATCTTAATTGATTAAATCTTAGATGGCAATTTAGCATATAATTTAAGAATTATTACAAGGATTTTGAGTAATTCAAGGATGAAAAATTAATTAAAAAATTTAAATATCAATTAATTCATAATTAATCCAAACTACAGCTCTCAGTTCCTTAAGTTGACTATTCCATCACATTGGTTTTCTTCTTTACTATTTATTTTGTATTTTGCTTGTTTAATATATTTGTTTTAATTTTGAACCACAAACCTCCCTCCAATTCTATTCTACATACAGCATTCATACTGCATTCTGCATTACTATTTGTATTTATGTTGCATTTTGTTTGCATCTATTTACATTTATTTTGCACCTATTTTCTCTATTTCTTCTATTTCTAATATAAATAATTGTGTAAACATTGTTAGCAAGTTAATTTAGAAAAGATTAATTAAGAGATCATTAAGGATACGATCTAATTTGTCTCATTATACTGCATTATTTTAAGAAAATCAATAATAAACTAATTTTAGTACAATGCAGCCTACAAATCACTCATCATACATCCTAATTTTTTTCGTTCAAAAAGTTTCAATGTGTAAGATGTGCTTGTACAAAAGGTAGTCATCAATATAAATCAAATGAATTTAACATGCTATCAAAAGAATAGTGAAAAGAGAATTGTAAAGTAGTAGGAACCATGTTGCTAACTATCATGTATTGGTAAGAAAGGATTGGATTCAGATTTAGTGCCTTTCTTTCTTTGTGAAAAAGTAAAAAAGAATAGTTCCTTTATAACTAACACACAATCATCATCATACTTACATACTACTACCAAAACCTCACAAATTCTATTAGTTGAGCCAACTACTTTACTAACTAACTTGAATGTATTTTATGGAATAAAATAAATTATTTTCAAAGTTGTATCATTATAAGCTATTATCAAAATGATCTAATTATTTAAACACAATGTATCAAGCCTAAAAAACTCGAATTTCATTAAAAATAGCAAAGCCACCTGCCGTATAAAGTATATAGGAGCTTCAATGATATGCATAAAAAATGTTCTAAAAAGTAGAAGTTTGACAAATTATAAAAGTTCAAGACTTAAGAAGAATTTATTTTATTGAAGTATAATACATGACTAAATAAGTTTTCATAAATTTGGAAGACAAGGACACCATGTTTTGAAAAAAAAAGATGAGAAACCATACCAGAATTTCTTTATCATATTCATTTTCTCTAACATTTGTCATCTTCAAAGTAGCATCCTAACTAAATTTCCTTTTTCCTTTTGATGCGGTGATGATGCTCCTTGAATTCTTCATAATTTTTAAGCAATTATCAACATGTTCAATTGTGCATTCAACATTGAACTTCATATTAATTGCCTTAGCTATTCCTTCATATGAAGAAGTTTTAATAGTGTTTGACGGCTTATGTCCTTGTTTAGCCTCCTCAACAAGAATCTGAAGCATTAAACATTCCATACTTAATTCTACATGAAGTTCTTTCCCTTTTCTTTTTTTTTCATTTTTCTACTAAAAAATTAACAAAAATATGCATATGATAAAAAGTGAAATCAAAATACATTCAAAAAGAAAAATACTACCTATTTATATTATAAATTCTAAAGTAAACATCTAATAAAAGTACTTTGAAATATCCAATAAAAGTAAATATTACAAATATCCAACAAAGATTGAAACATTACATATGAGTTTAAACTCTCCCACATATAAAATCATTCTACATCCTACATGTAATTTCATCTTGATTTTGTGACCATTTACAACTTTGGTCTCTTTATTCTCTTTGTGTTAATTAAGGTATTAGATTGTCATTTATAAGGATATGAAAAGGGTTTCCATGAAGAATGGCTTCCATGATCAAGTCATTTGGATCAAGTTCCATAATAAAATTATGGATAATATAGCATGCCTAAACGACATCAACTTATGTTTGAAAAAACCAAAATGGTATAACATCAAGCACACAGAAATGCTTCTTTGAAACACCAAATCCTTTCTCAATTATGGAGTATAAAGAAAAATGGCAAAAATTAAATAGTTTTTTCATTTTCAAGGATGTAACCTCTAAATTCATTCAAATGATATTGCACTCCATGATATAGGAAAATAATTCCTTGTTAGATAGTGATTATAAAAAAATTATCATTTATTCTAGGAAAATATTGAATTAAAAAAATTTATAGTTTAAAATCTTGAGGAATTTTACAACCATTAGGCCTTGAAAATGCACTGCTTAGAAGTCAAGAATCATGTGCACTTCCTTCCCAACCAACTAAAATATGATTGAATTTTAACTCAAATCTAATATTAGTGATGCAAATTTTACTTTGAGCTAAAAATAGCACAAGTTACAATCAATGTGTGATAAGTCCTACCATAAGCAAGCCTAAAGCCTTCATTGCAAACTAAAGGTTAACATCTCATCTTATTGGAAAATATTATTACATAAAACCATTAAGACAATTTTTAAGTTTAAACATTTTCATTGCTAATGTAAAATAAAAAATAATATTATTATGAAAATTATCTAAAGAAATATTAATCAAAAGATAAGGAGAAAGAATATGAAGTTTACCTTTATAGACATAAAAGTAAACATTATGATGCAACATTAAACATAATAACTAAAATTTGTTTATAAATCATAGACAACTAACTAATATCAAGTATCAACTTTTAAATATCAATCAGTATCACTCCATATCATGTAATGTCTATGTTTATTATAAAAACAATACTTATAGATGCATTAGTCTATTGCTACACCATGCTATATTTTTCAAAGGTTAAAACTCTAAAATCAAATATAGGATAATTATTAGAAAAGTCCTTTTTATTGATTATAAACAGCATAAAAAAATACCTTTTATAAGGTCTTTGGAAATTAGAACACTTTAATCATGTCAAACAAGAACAAAAAACTAACTAGTGTTTATCAAAATAGAAATCTAAATCTTAAATAAGAAATACTATAATGTGTCCTATCTTCTTGCCCTAGCAACCTTTCCATAGCATTAAAAACTTCCTTTTATTTTCGTCCCTAAACTTCTCCATTTTTGTTCCATCATTTTCCTTGCCATAACCCATCTTGCATTTTACACCCTCAAAGAACTACCTTTCTCAAAAAAAATACACACACACATATATACCATACCAGTCATCCAATACTAAACAACCTAAAGATATAGGAATTCAAATTTTCTATATGATTAAGAAAATATTAGAAAAGATATAAAAGCCATAGGAAAGTTGTATATAATAAATCAAACAAAGGATATATATGTTTTTAGAATATATTAGATTATACTATATACATAAAATGTAAATATCAATATCAGTGCAAATGATTTTGTATTATTGATTTAAATTGATATATTATTAGACAGGAGCATCAAGCATATGGATCTAAGGCATTGTTTGGTTAAAAAAAGAAAATAAGAGAGAAAGAAAAGAGGAAAGAAGTTATTTTTTTTATGTATGTTTTGTTGTACAACAAAATAAAAGAGAAACAAAATGGGAGAAAAGTGGTTGTGTTTAATTAGAGAGAAAGAAAATGGGTTTTAAATTTTATTGAGATGAATATAAAATTGGTAGGAAATAAATTTTATTACAATAAAATAATTACAATACTCTCATTACATAAAACAAAAAAATTTATTATCAACATAACAAACTTACAATCTTAAAACTTTCTAGTTATTTGAAATTGACAAAATATATTTCTTAAAAAATGCATCAAATTCTATTTAACATATATATATGCAATAGTTATTAATCTCTTTATTAATTAATACAACATCGAATTAGGTTAATTTCAATGTTAAGAAAAAATTTCCAATAAAAATCTACTTATTCATTAAACTTGAAGTTCAATAATTATTTAAAGAATATAAAATTCTAATCACTAGTAATGATTGAAAATTGAGTGATTCTTATTTATCTTAACTTAAAAAAAATATCATAAGCCTTTAAGCCTAAGTCTGTGTTTCCCATTGCATTTGCCATCTTGTTTTAATTATTTATACATAAAGCATTGTGTAACCATGTTCATTTCTTACTTTATATTTTTTGAAATTATATATAAATTAAATTAAATTAAATATATCATCCTCTTTTTTTTGCACAAATACAAATAACAAATTAAACTTTGCCTTGTCTAAAATATAAAATGCACCTTCTAAAATAAAGTTAAACATCATGATTTTTAATACAAGCTAATTTCAACTTACAAAATTTTTAATTTTAAGCTTTTGGAACAGACATGGAATTGAAGAAAAATGCCATAACTTTTTGTATTCTATTCACTTATATAAAAGGACAAAATTGATAAAATAAAATCATTCCAAATAGAGTTAGATCATGCTAGTCAGTGAAGGAGATTTACGAGATTTATCAAAATAAAGGAGAAATAAATAAGTTATGTTCAAATACCAAGAAAAGTGGGTAAAATTTATATATAAGGATATTATAATAACCTATTTAAAATAAATAATTTTTAATAATGATAAAAATGATTAAACTATTAGATAAATATATATAAAAATTAAGAATTGAATTTCAAATATAACAGAAGATACAAAACCTTCAAAGAATATTAAATACTATTTAAATTAAAAAAATTTACTATTTACAAAAAATTCTTATAATAATTAAAATTATAAAATGATATTCTTTTCATAAGAAATAATTTTAGTTTATTTTATAAACCATTTGGAAACTGAAACTTATTATTATGAGTTAATGATATAAACAAGGGAAAAAAATAAAGAATATTGGAAAAACTCCTATAAACTAGATTGTCTAAAGAATAATGGGTTTGTCTCACCTTTTTTTATTTAAATTCTTATTCTTTTATTAGAAATTTCCTTACTCAAAAAATAGAGCAAAAACATAACATAGTCTTGGAAAAATCAATGTATCTTCATTAGCCTTACAAGAACATTTACCAACAATTAGACTCGGTGGACAAGAAGGTTCTACTAAAAATGGTAGAGTCTCTCATATTTGTGAAGCTCAACTAAAAATGCCAAAGGTACAAATCTCAACAAAATAAAAATAGAAAAATTTCTAAAATAACTCTGCAAAAGGTACAAATGCCAACAACAAATCGAGGAAGCGATGATTTCAATATCAAAGCAATAGTAAAGGTCTCTTGCAAATCGGTGTCCGTATCTTATAGATCGATAAGTCAGACCACCGGAGTAGACAACGACAGCCTTTCCCACTCTCTTGCCAGCTCGGATAAACTAAAATAATGGCAAACTCCAGCATCAAGCATGCATATTTGATAGACATAGCAACGCCTAAAACAACAGAAGATAAACCAAAGAACACCAAATGCAGCAATCTGGGAGGGAAGAACAACATATTACCTAGTGATTTTTAGTTAGATTGTGGAGATGGTTTAGCTTTTTTTTTTTTTTTGAATAAATTAGGAAGGGGGTGCAATGGGCGAGTGCAGAAATGGCAGGACTTCTCTATTTTCTCCTCAAATTAAAGGAGAAAATTTTGCTATGGGCCCATCATACGTCTTCTTTGCAATTTTCTTTTCTCTTGCAATTTCCTCAACTAGCTAAACAAGAAAAAATAGTATTTTTCATGTCCTTTTTTCTATCAATTTTCTTTCTCTCCTTTTTCCCCTCGATCCAAACAGTTGATAAAAGACAAATCCTATCCACCTAAGTTCATGTCATATATCAAATTAAGTAAAACATGCGATGGAAAAGCTCTCTTAAGTTTAAATAAATTGACAAATAAATTATACCCTTTATCTTAGAGGCACCAAACCCCAACAAACTGGATAATATTTTTTTAGAATAATATAGTAAGGCATGTTTAAGGTACCCTAGTTTCATTACAACCACAACACATTGGCTATAAATTTAAAAGGTATATATGAAAAAATATATATTTGGAATAATTATCATATAAGAGAAATATCAATGACCTATAATATATTCAAATTCTAAATGAATCAAAAAGAATAGCGGTACGGGAATTTATTGTTGAAGCATATAAATGTTCTATTCATTATGGCTCAAAATAATTCAGAGAAATATAAACCCTTTATTTTCTCTATTACCTTGATTCTACATCAATTGTTTGGTACTATTTGTGATAAATCCTTTTACTTTTAGTGTCATCTAACATTATATGTGAATTCTTAAGTTTAATATGTTAGCTTTTAAAGTAGAATGCGAGCCAAACTATAATGGAAAACCTCTATAAACCCCTCTTTATATAATGAATATTGTTTGGATTTCTTCGTGAACAAATAAAAAATGCAAGTTTTCGACAAGCATAGACTTAATAAACTATTTATAAAAAAAAAAGAGTTTAGATATGTACTAATATTGAAATTTATAATATAAAAAGAAAATTGTGGTGTGTTTTCACATACACATAGAAAGATCAATACCAAAGTAAGAAAAATGAAAAAAAGCATCCTACATATGAAAAATGGATAGGATAAGAATATGGTTAATTTTGGTTATAGAATAGTGAAGACACTTCACTACTTGGGATTTAAGTTTTCTTTGAAGACGAAAACTAAAAAGACTAACTACACTGAACAATAAGAATCGATGTTTTTATCCTTTGATAATCAAATAGTGAAAACTAAGGTCAAAAGAAATTAAGCTATTAGAAATGATGAAATTAATCTTTGTACATGTTATCACGAGAATTATCAGTTACACTTCCATTCATCCACAATACTTATATAAGTATTATCTGAATCAATTAACTCTATATAATTTTTCCAAATGGCATTAAATTGATTCAAATTATGTTTATATGTGCATGTGCTAAGATTATAGAATTGCAAATGCTAAAATTTTCAATCTCACAAAAGTCTCTATTATGAAAGTAATATTTTAAGTGTTTGGAATGCTAATACAAATATAAGGATAGAATATAAAAGCAATATGTAAGTTAAGCGCTTACATGTCTTTTTATGTTGCACATTCAAGAAGTCTACCATATCATTAAACATTTCTAGGTTTAGCCGTTTCTTTTCTTTCTTCCCTATATTAGTTAATGCTAATACTTGAGTATGTATAAAGCTATAGCTAAAGAACATGATTATACTTATAGCTACTAAAGCTCTAGTGTGATAATAACTTATACATTGGTTAAGGATAAAATAAACACTAGCTTGGGTCTATTTTGATTTCTTTTATGTTTGCATATTATGTAATATTTTCTAATTATCAAGGGAAATAAAGTTAACTATCTTTGCAGAATTAAATGGCTTTACTTGTGTTTACAAATATCCAAGATCATACTTGATTTCAAACTAGCTCCTAAACTAACAAATGATCACACAAATACCCATAAACAAACTTATAACAGTGAAATAATGATATCATTTTCAACCTGAAATTGGAACAATTTTAATGCAAATAGAAAAGACAATGAACAAGTAGGGCTTTGGAACACAAAATCATATCGAGTCTCAAACTAGACCTTAATGCAAAAAGCTTAACACAAAAAAATAAAGAAATAAAGTAGGGGTTCAATCATAAATGTGAATACCAAAAGATGAGAGATGAGAATACCTAATTTGAAATATGAAACAAGAGCTTGCGATTCACTGATGATTACAAAACAATAGGGCTACAAGGTGAAAAGGTAAATAAGGAAGGTTTAGGCTCGAGCATAAGAGGCATGAGTAATAAAAGTGTCTAGAAAATGAATTCCTTTTTGTTAAGAAAATCAGAAGTTACTTTCTTAAAAAAAAAGTAAAACAACTTTCTAGTTAACTAAATTTTACTTTCTTATTGACCAACTTTTTTGGATGTCCAAACATAGGAAAATTGAAAAAAAAATTTCAAAAAACTATTTTCCCCCAACCAAACATACCTTAAATATCATCTCAAAATTTTGTCTAGTAAATAATATTTATAGAAAATTTCCTACAAAATAAATTAATAAGCAAACTCTTTATTTATTATTTATTTTTAAGAAGTATCAATAAAAATAAATAAGTAAATAAATCATTATTTGTAGTTATTTCTTTTCTTCCATCAATTGTCTTATAGTTGAATTATCGATTATCATATAATTGAATTTTTCCTTATAAATAAATAAATGTGAATACATCCGATATTATGTGTATAACCCTTTAGGTTCACCTTTAAACTAGTAGTGTGTCATGACTAAATTAAACCCTTTTAATTTAGCATTTAGAATTAATCTCATTAATTATAAATTCCAAAATTAATGATGGATATCCAACAACATGCCATGAATTAGTTAACATGAATTATAAACATAAATCTTTTTAATTGTAATTACCATGAAGGATAATCCTTTTTATCATACAATGTCTCCATTGAACTTAAGGCATGGTACATTAATCGAAATCCTAGTTATTCAATAACTATGTATCCAATTTGGAATTTATGATTTATTATGTGAAACTTAGGAAACTCTTTTTCTAATTTCACTATACCTTACCAAAGATTTCGAAGTCATAATTCATAAGATAACATAGGACATTCTTTTTTATTTATGAGAAGTGATGAATTTCTTATTGATATTCACAAATCTTCATATATGGTGAAGCTATACTCAATAGATGTCCTTTGAATGACTCTTAGGAATAAAAAAATATTAAAGTATAACGCAACATATATAATATTACAATGATGTCTGTGTTAAAAGATCATCTTTACACCTTTGCAACATAAGAATTCTGATTTGATTTATCCGTATAGAAATTCTTAAATAGGTTAGTTCAATGAACTCATTCATCCAATGAACATTTGCATATATTCACTAATGTCACCACACTGATATCCATGAAATGAGATATCCTTCTACTTAAGCATGCATCATATATACTAATTTATTTGAGTCATTAGTGTCCATTTCCAATAAGTCTATAACTAAGAGCATTTTAAGATCTAGGCTTGTAAGGAATATGTTCCATGATCATCATCTCTTTACTTGACTATATTTCATAATCTATCTTGATTTTTGAACTTTATCAAACATAAATAATAATTAAATGATTGATAAAAAAAGAATAAATTCCTTTTTACTAATAATTGGTTGAACAAAAAATTCTATAAGAAGTATCCTATTATATCCTATGTAACTAGCTTGTAAGGCACAACTCTAACAATCTCCTACTTATCCAAAAGTCAATTGTTTGTGTATTTCATGTTTATCTTCTTAAAATGATATTCATACACTTGTTATAATAGCTTAATAAGTAAATTTGCTATATTTTCTAAGATTAAGTAATAAATTCATATAATATGGATCTTTCATAAGAACTTAGCCTTTGCTTGTGCTATGACATTATTGTTATAATAGTATATGCTTACTAGATTAACAATGCTTTGAACCATACCTAATTCTAGGATGAAATTCCTCATCTAAATAACTTCTTTTGTTACATTTGATATAACAATATACTTAACCTTAATAATTGAGTAACTGATTATTTCTCATTTGAAACTCTTCCAACGAACTATTTAACCATTAAGGGTAAATACAAACTCAAATGTTAACTTTGATTCATCCATATTAAATTAAAAACTAGAACTTATAATTCCAATTTCGATTCTCCTTCTCCATATACCATGAAGAGATCTTTTGTCCTTCTTAAGCACCTAAAAGTCCCTTTCACAACCTTCCATGTTAAACCTTTTCAATACATTTTCTATGTATATTATTTAGGGCATGTTAAGCAACCTATTTGATCTATCTATATAAATTTTTATCCTCAATATACAAGATGTTTCACCTAAATATTTTATAAAGAAATTAATGGATAACCATACTACCTTGTAAACATAGAGTTCATTGATATTTTCAATGAAAGCAAACTCTTTGATTGCATCATTAAAAGAAATGTTCCAACTTCAAGATTTTTGTTTCAATTAAATGGATCTATGCAACCTACAAACATCAATTTTAACTTTTATGGATCATGAACATCAATTTGTGGCTTTTAAGCTTCTTCAATATCTATCAAACTCTTATTATGCTTATATAAGAGAAACTCTTCCATTGAGAAGGTATCATTTCTTGAAATAAACACTTTTGCTTAAGAGAATTGTAGAAATAATATCCAATTGAGTCTTTTGGATATCCCCATAAACTTATGATTTTTAGATTTACTATCCAATTTGTCTTCCACTAATATCTTTACATAGGTATGATAACCCCACACCCTAAGATATGTGTAGCTAAGAGCCTTTCTAAGCCACATCTCATTATATGTTTTAGGCATTAACTTAAAAGGAACCTTGTTTAGAAGATACATGGCTATTTATAAGGCATAACCTTAGAAAAATGTAGGAAGATTGATGAAACTCACCATGAACCGAATCATATCTAATAAAGTTTAGTTTCTTTTCTCAAAATCCATTAAGTTGTAAGGTTCTTAGAAGAATCCACTATAAAAGAATCTCATTCTCTTTTAGATGATCAAGAAACTTGACACTTAATTATACACCTCCTCAGTCAAATCAAAGGACTTTAATACTTTTATTTGCTTAGTTCTCCGCTTCATATATAAGTTCATTGAACTCTTCAAATGCTTCAAATTTACTCTTTATAAGAAACACATACCCATACCTAAAAAATCATCAATAAAGATAATGAAGTAAAAGAAGTCTCCTACCCTTACATTTAATGGCTAACATAAATCTCCATGGATCAAGTCTAACACATTGAAGATTTGTTCCACTTATCCAACAAGTGGTAACTTAGTTATTTTTGCATTTAAATAGAATTTACAAGTTAATCTTATTCTTGGATTTATGTCTAAGTTTATGATTTCATATTAAAGCATAATTTTGATCATTATATTTTCTTTTATTACTTTATTGAAAGTATAGCATGGATTAAGCAAATTACATAATATAAAGATTATTTCTAAAAAGTTATAGTATAATATAAAACACCATTCTTTTTCAAGGAGCATTTTCCATTCTTTATTTCAAAAATGAAATTTTATTTTTCCAAAAATAGAAAGAGAAATAATATTTTTATTATATCTAGAACATCAACAATTATTTAAAATTAAAGTGTATCCAAAATCCAATACTAAAGAAATAATTCTTATTGCTAATGCAGTAATTTTTGCTTTATTTCCCAACTATAACAACACCTCTCATTTAGTTAACTCCTTACTTCTTGTCATCATCTACAAACCATTACAAATGTGAGAAACACATTTGGTATCCAATACCAAGAAGTATAATTAATTGAAAGGTTAACTTCAACAAAAAAATAAATTTAAACTAGAACTCTTCTACTTTAATTTTGCAAGGTAGCCTTGCAATTCCTCTTCTAATGATCGACTTTTCTATAAAGGAAGCAAGGAAAATATTTGATCAAATATATTTGTTTATATTAAGGATTTCTAATATAAATATCTCTCTCACTATTTTAATCAGATCTTATCACCCTTATGATAAAGTTTGAAAAGCTTTGTTGGAAAGTAATCTAGTAGGTTTGAAATCTAATTAAAATTACCATGAACTAAAATATTATTAGCAATCCTACAATAATTTTAAAAGATAGATAACTTTTACCAATTGCATCTTATGTAACCCTCAAATTATTAAGCCTTGAATTTGACATAAACTTGAATACTATTGGCATCCTTATGCAAATTCATGTTAAGTTAGACCAATCATTTCTACACAAGTATGCCTAATATTGATGCCACAAATACTATTGATAATAGCACCAATATCAAATACCTCATGAACATCACTATGTATAAAAAAATTAATAAGATTCTTATATTTTACATACCCTTGATAGTATTTGCGATATATGTAAAATATGATAAAATCTCATATTAATTGCTAACAATAGAAGGTTATGATTATTTTACTAACAACTTAGTATTTCATGTCCTTAAAACATTTTTAAGAAAAAGTTTTAAATTAATTTAGATTTCATCTTTACTTAATTCAAATTGTCCTATAAATTTGAATTAACATGCATCTCATACATATATAATAAATAACTACCATAGATGATTATAGGTTTTTCATTAAAATTGTAAAAATAAAATATTATTCCTAGGGAATATAAAATTAACATATGCATCCCTTGCATATATGGACATTCGTCTGTGCTTCCCCATTCCACTATTTTGACATTCAAGAACTTTATTTGCCTTCATCCTATCCTATTCGCATCTTATAAAGAAACCTCGATCAATAGCCAAAAGAAGTACATATCAGGGAAAGAGCGAAATACAATTACAAAACATTAAAGAAGGCAAGACATGCACATCTCACTTTTTTAAAATATAACTCATGGAATAACCTATAATTATCCATCATATAATTTCATCACAAGGAATAAAATATACTTAATAGATGAATATAAAATCATAAATATATTTATTAAATAAATATAAATCATGATATAAAACTTATATATTTAATAAATAAATATATAAAATGTAGATAAAATATATTTATCAAATAAATATATAAAAGGAATTCTAATCTCATTAGGTTAGCTCATCTTGTAATATAAAATACTAGCATAAAATCCATGCAATGGACAATTACAATATTTTGTAATTCCAAATTAAAGATTTAGTCAATTTAAAATTTTTGTTTATAATTTTGAAGTAAAAAAGCTCCTTTAAAAAATAATTTATCTAATTAAAGATATTTTTAAATGATATGCTGTATGAAGTGAGACTTAATTCCAAAATTATGTTCAAGATGTAATATATTCAAGGAGTGGAGAAATCAATGCTAAGGTATTTATATAATTTATTTATTTAATAATAATAAGAATAATAATTGTAAGTGCACTCTTTCAAGTTATTTAGAATTATTCTATCTTAAAAATTTTCCCATCAATATTTTATTATTATGTATTAATAGCAATACATATGCTCTAATTTGTTTTTCATAATAAATCAAAATTTTAATATTATTATTCAATTTGTTTCATCTTTTTTTCAAATTGAATACAAAATTAAACCAAAATTGATTTAATCTATTCAAAATACTTGTCTAATTGAACGTGCTTAATAATTAGTCTTTTCCAAATGAGACAAATATAATAAATGTTATTTCTTTTTTTATGATAATAAATTTGGATTTGATATGATTTAATAACTCAAATAGATAGTTGAAAATTTGAAAGAGAATTCTTAATAAGTTTAGATTCTTTTTCTTCTTTTTTTAATTTGAATGCAATAGTATTGTTCTAATTCTAGATAAACATAAAAAATAAAAATTTGTATTATAGTAAATGCCAAAGAAAAACACAAAGAAAATTAACAATTATCTCTCTTAAAAAAATTAACATGATCTAAGAGATCCAAATATATGATTACATTCTAGCATAAAACAAGTAACACACTTTTTCTTAATCCATGAGCAAAACAGTACTTTGATTTTATATAACTGTACAAGTTTATTCAAATTGAGATAAAATGGGTTAAAATTAATAAATATTAAATATAATCTATTTAATGAAAAGTATAATTTTATCATATCAGAAAAGATAAAGAATAATTTTGATAATAGCAAATGAACAAGAATATATATATATATGTTATATAACTATTGAAAAAAATAAAGGTATCAAAAGGAAACAAAAGACAAAAGCTTAATGCCACTATAATTAGACTCTTCGCATATTAATGTGTAAAATTTTATCTATATTATTTCCTCTTATTTTATGCCTTTTAGTATATTACATACACTTAATTTCATAAAATTGACCTCATTTTGTAATTTAAGATTAGTTGTACGATAATTTAAAATTATTCTGTTAATATTGGATCTTTATCCTATTTTAGGTTTTTATCTATATCTTAAGCTTTGGATATTGGCTTGAGGCAATCTTTATGTCATTGAAAATTTTAAAGAAAATCCCATAACTTTAATGTTTTAGTCAAAGCTTAATTTAAATGCCTAGAAGGTCTTATTTAGTTAAGAATTTGAAGCCCTATTTTTGTTCTAGCCAAGCTAGTTTTAGTTTATAGGTCATACCTAGAGCTATAAAGGTCCAATTAATGTAAAATGAAAATCCAAAGCTTCCTAAAACCCAAGTTTACAATTTTTATATTCATACTTTACTGAAACTATGTAGGTTTAGTGGTTTTACATTAGGTGGAAATTAGACTAATGAAATTTTGCTACTAGAACTCTTGCAATTCGTCACTTTGTAAAATAGGTTCTAGGCTTTTAAAAATTAGCAAAGCCCTATTCCTATAACCCTAAAAGGCATAGAAACCCGATCCATTAGGTTTTGAAGGTTATCAAGTCAAATAAAGAGATAAGAATATGCACATTTGACTTTGGACTACACAATTCATCAAACAACTTTTCTTTTTCTTCTAGTTTTCTTGTTCTTCAACCATAGAAGGCTAAACATTTAGTTGATTCAAAGATTTTAAAGCTCATCTTTATTAGATTATAAGATCCAATTTATAATGTTAACTTCTTCGAATTAATTTTTCTCTTTCCTTAATTCTTTATGTTGATTACTTTGAGATTGCATTTGTTGAATGTTAATTTGGTATAATTAGTGTTTAATCTTGTGATTTATGATTCTTATCTATTTTTATAATAAATTATGATTGGTTAATCATGATTTTGTACATAGAGACAAAAGGTTGAAAGATTAAATTAAAGGTTTCTAATTTCATTCCTCTATTCAATTGAATTCTATTTTTAAATCAATTTCAATCCAGCTTCTTTATAGATTATAACGATTGCTTAATTTAGCTAATCTTAATCAATCAAACCCCAGATGTCATATAGCGTAAGATTTATGAATTATTGTAGGAGTTTTAAATAATTCAAGATTGAAAAAATAATTAGAATAGTCTATTCTTTTGTGATCTATAATTAATCTACATTAAAAGTTCTCAAATCCTTAGATTGATTACTTCACTACATTGATTTTCTTTCTATTTTGTGACTATATTTTGTTTTGTTTAGTGCATTTATTTTAATTTTATACTAAACCTTCCCCCTTAATTTTGGTTCTGTGTTCATTTTGCATTCTATATTTTATCTTTTGGATATTATCTAAATTCTAACTACATTTTGTCCGACTCTATTTGCATTTCTTATCTTACTTCTATTTGAGTTCCTTTTTCCTTTTTTAATGCATAAATAATTTAAATAATTATGTAAACATTATTGGTAAATCAATTAGAAAAGATAAATTAAGGGATCACTAGGGTATGACTTGGTTTATCACCCTATATTACATTATTTTTAACAAATTAGTAATAATCTCATTTTGGCATGTTACAACATATAATCAAAATTTTAGTGTTGATAGGGATCCATTTATTTTCATCTTTTCTCATCTTTTACTAGTTATGATTGCATAATTTTTCAAGCATTGTAATCAATTATTGCATCTATTAGTATCTTGCATTTTATAGTAATTATCATTGCTCTACATTTTCTTCCATTGTCTTACATTCATTGATTTTTTCATATTCCTCCACTCTAATTCATCATCTTTCATCATTTTTTACTTCATTTTATACTCTATTAAAGGTTTTTAGCTCAAAAAAATAGGTTTTACACAATTTTACACCCTACCCCCTGAACAAGTATGAAAGTCACTAACTTTGATTAAGTTAAAAAATTTTGTAGTGGTAAAATTGAATGAGCTAAAAATTCTTGCAACTCATGAGGTGCCTTATTTTTTAGCCAAATGTCATTGTTTTAACCATATTTTTTATTTTTTTATATTTTTATTGCATTTTTATGTTTTACATGATCGTAACTTTCATTTTGTGGTGATCCCATAATTTTTAAATATGTCTAGATAGATTAATTAGATATGTTTTAAGTGATTTTTCATAGTGAATTACTATTTTGATGTTTCTGTATTCTTATAATTCTGCCTAGTGTAGTATAATATAGTGGCAGTGCATGACTAAAAAAATTACTAGTGAATTATTAAACTTGGATTTTGAAATAGATAATACTTTCATTTTTTGTATAGGAGTAGAAATATAAGTAGTTCTAGTATCCCCGCCCCTTATTCTAATCTTATTGACAATTCTAATAATATGGCAAATAGTAGGACTTTAAAGGAATTAACTGCCCCTGATGTTACTTACCAACTATTAGACATCCAATATCCTAAACTTAATGTTAATTTTGAGCTTAAATATAGTTTAATACATTTACTTCCAAGATTTCATGATCTTAGAGGTAGGGACCCTTGTAAGCACTTACATGTGGTATGCTTAACCATAAAGCCTTAAGACATTTCAAAAGATCAAATTAGAATGAAGGCATTCCCCTTCTCACTTATTGATGCAACCAAGGATTAGCTATACTACTTAAAACTAGGTTCTGTCACTTGCTAGAATGACACGAAGCAACTATACTTAGAAAAGTTTTTCCTTGCATCAAAAGCTATTATAATAAGAAAAGAAATATATGGCATTCGGCAGTTGAGTGGTGAGACATTATATGAGTATTGGAAAAGATTCAAGAAGTTACGCGCAAGCTATTCTCACCATTAAATTAGTGAGTAACTCCTTAGCTAGTATTTCTATAAACAGCTTTTTCCTATGAATAGGAGCATAATTAATGCTATGAGTGATGGAGTATTAATAGACAAAACCCTTATGGTAACAAGAGATTTAATAACAAGTATGGCAGCAAATTCCTAATAGTTTGGCACTAAAGTCTTGGCTACTACTAAAAGTATGAATGAGATAAATTTTTCCCATTCAAACTAGCAAAGATTGAAGAACAAATTAAATGAATTAATCTCTTTAGTTAAGCAAATATCAATAAGACAACAATAGCAAATATAAACCTCTCTCCTTACCAAATTTTGTGGAATATGTTCATGTCTAACTTATCCAACTAATTCATACCCTATACTACAAGAAGATGAGTATTAACCTCCTCAAACATATGCAATAGCTATTTTCCTTTGTAAATCACAATACCAATAGTAGCTTAATCAATATCAATACCAACAGCAATAACTAAACTAATACCATCACCAGCAACTTCAATACCCTGGTTGGATAGATAACTAAAATTTTAGATATAACACTAATTCTAACTAAATTAAATATCCTTCTTCTACTTGTAATAGAATGCCACTTAATCTTGTTCCCAAACCAAAATTGAATTTAACTTCATCTCAACCATCCTTTGAAGAATTGGTCAAGTAAATGATAACAAATAACCTATAATTCTAGCAAAGAACAGAGGCCACAATCACTAATTTGCAAACTCAAATTAGTCAATTATCTTATACCATAAGTGAGCTTAAAGCATAAGGTTCAAGTCAATCTTTTTCTAATAATTCAAGAAATAAAGAAGTTATGAATGCATCATGCTAAGAAATGGCAAGCAAGTTAACAAACCTTCATCCTCATAACTAGAAGCAAACAATCAACCAATAAGTAATAAACTAAAAGAAAACAACTAGAATAAACTAGAAAAGGAAATCAAATATGATGAAAGTAAGGTAAACTCTATCCTTGCACCCCCCATTGCCTACTAATTATTCAATTCTCCTTCCTTTTCTACGAAGAGTTCTTCCATGAAAAGAGATTGAAAATTTCAACTATATTTTGGAGTTCCTTAGAAAAGTAAAAGTTAACATACCTTTACTAAATTTGATAAAATAAATTCTAAGGTATGCTAACCTTATAAAAAATTTATACATCAATAAGAGAAAATTAAGGGATGATAAGAAAGTAAGTGCAAGGGAAAACGCATCTGCAATCATTTAAAGAAAATTACTAAGAAAATGTAAAGATTCAGGCATATTTATCATTCCATATGTTATAGGCAAAACTAAAATTAAGCATGTTATGCTAAACTTAAGAGCTTTAATTAATATCATACCTCTTTCTATTTTCAATGCTTTGAATTTAGGACTTTTGAAACAAATAAGGCTGATTGTTCAATTAGCAAATAGATTTAATATTTACCCCTTGGGTGTTATTATGAATATTTTAGTGCAAGTTAATAGACTCATTTTTTTAACAAATTTTTACATCTTAAAGATAAAAAATAAGATATCTGAGGTCCTTCCCCCAATCATTCTTGGCTGGTTTTTCTCAAGATAGCAAAAACCATGATTAATGTTCGAGATAGAACATTAACCATGGAGTTTAATGGTGTTATAACTAAGTTTGACATTTCTAAGGCTATATAGGATAATTTTGTATCCTTTCTTCATGCTTTAGAGCCTTTATTGCATGATGTTCCCCCTCTCCAATTTTCTAACATTGCTATTTTTTATTCTAATATTGCTGGTTCTAATTTTGCTATTTTCTATTCTACTATTTTTAATGTTTTTAATTCTAATGTTGTTGGTTCTGAATTTGTTAATTTTAATGAACTAGTTAATGATACTCATGTTGACATATTTGCTGAGTTTACTAAAATTTCTAAATTTATTGATTGTATGGATGGTCATGAGTGCACTTGTAGAGATAGCGATAGTAAATGTGCCATATGTGTTAAATTTTTTTCATTTATAGGTGATAAAAATAGTGTTATTTTAAAATTTTCAAAAAAAATGATGATGGAAACATTCCACTTTTGGAGGAAAAAGAATGCTTTTATATTAATCATTCTAGTTATTTTACTCATCATGTTGAATTCATTATATAGGATGATTTTAAGCATTCAAGCAAAAGTGAATTAAGAATAGGAGTAAGAGAAATTATGGTGGATAATCTTAATTTGCAAATGACATCTTTGATGGATGATTCAAAGGTTGATAATTTGGAAGTAATAGAAGTGGTAAATCCTAACATAGATTCTGGTTGAAGACATTCAAGCCATGTCTAATCAAAGATGTTAAAGAAAAGTGTTTCTTAAGAGGCAACCCAAGCCATTTTATATTTGCTTTCTCTTACCTTTCTCTTTTATTTACTTGTCCTTTATCCTTCTTGATAATACTTTACATTAAGGATAATATAAAATTTAAGTGTGAGGGATACATTTAGGATTTGTGTTTATACTTTTAAAGTAAAAAAAATGAATACCATAAACAACAAAACAAAAAATATAAAATCTTTATTAAAAAATTATATTTTTCACTTGTTTTTAAGTCTATTTAAGTCATTTTAATCATTTTTCATTGATGAAAATTTTGCATTTTTCATAAGTAAGATTCAATTGAGGTTAGAAAAAATTCATAATATAATTGAATGAATAATTTTGCTTCTTGCAGTTAATTAGTGTGGTGATGAATTTTGAATTAGTGGATTGAACTTGGTAACTTGACTTTCCTTGTGAGATTTTAGGCCTTACGTTAAAAATTTATATTATTCTCTTTCCTTCTTATATAATATTTTTCCATGATTTGTTTCTCTAGAACTTGCTTTAATTTTTTTTGAAATTACATTTGCACATGCATGCATAAAAATGATAAAAGCATTCTTTCTTTACTTAAGCTAAAGCTAAAAAAGCAAACTTAAATTT
Organism: Sindora glabra; assembly: GCA_020226215.1. Lineage (NCBI taxonomy): Eukaryota > Viridiplantae > Streptophyta > Magnoliopsida > Fabales > Fabaceae > Sindora > Sindora glabra. The sequence continues at coordinate 84,774,591 of CM035230.1, read as the reverse complement.
TTATCTTTGTTAACCCTCTTAAGCTTAATTACCTTTTTCTTTGTTAATTAATCCATTAGCATATTTTCCAATGAAAAACAAATGCCATTACCTAACCTTAAAGATTAATAGGGCATTTAAATTTTTGTGAGATGGGTTTTTAAATAAATGTGGGGGAGTGTTTGACTAAGTATGTTTTAAAAATTTATTAACTTCAAGTTCAAAAATTAATTAAAAAAATGAAAAATAAAAAAAAATAAAAAAAGAAAGAGTCCAAAAAAAGGTAAAGATAGAAAAAGAAAAAAAGAATAAGGTAAAATGAAATTGAAAAAAAAAAGAAGGAAAGAAAGAAAGAAAAAACAAAGAATTTGATAAGTGTTTGAAATTAAATTTTGGTTGTTGTATTAAGTTATAATTGTTTATGATTAGCCTATATATTTTTAGTTCAAATGCTTTATTAATTTTTTTATTTTCTACCCTTTATTTTCTCATTTTTCCTTTCTATTTCCCTAGCCATATTATAACCTTGAATATAATCCTTTTAATTTATGTTGTACATGTGATTTGAGCAGTATAGATCTAATAAATTACTAAGCTTATGATAAAGTAATTTCATGGAACGAACTTAAATGAAACACTTATTCTAAATACTTGAGAGTAAGAAAGTGAATTTTATGAGAATCTACCATGTTGATCTACTTTTTTTTAATAAAGTTGTTATGTTGATTAGTTTTATGTTTGTCAAGACTTCACTTCATGATGTGTTACATTTCTTGCAAACTTTATTTGTCTCTTACATGTGGATTTTTTATTTTGAAACTTTTGAAAAATTGAGTTTTTTGTTTCTTAATTTTAAATAAAGTTATGTTTTACACAAGAATGTGTAAAAGCTAAGTGTAGGAGAATTTAATGTACAAGATTTTATCTATATTATTTCCTCCTATTTCATGCCTTTAAATGTATTATATATGTTTAATTTCATAGAATTAGTGTTGTTTTGTAATTTGGGGTTAGTTTTGTAATGATTTGAAATTATTCAATTAATACTAGATTTTCACACTATTTTATATTTTTAACTACATCTTGAGCTCTAGATATCAAATTAGAGCGATCTTTATATCGTTTGAAAGCCTAAAGAAAGCCTTATAACATTTTATTTTGGTTAAAGCCTAATTTAAATGTCTAGAAAGTCTTATTTAGCTGAGAAGTTGAAGCATTGCTTTTATCCCAACTAAGTTAGCTTCAGTTTTTGGGCCATATCTATAACTATAAAGGTCTAATTAATGTAAAATTAATGCCTAAAGCTTTCTTAAACTTGGATTTATGACTTTTATGTTTATGGTTTACTAAAACTATATAGTTTTAGTGGTTTTGCATTAAATGGAAGTTAGAATTGTGAAATTTCAATAATGTAACTCTTGTAATTCATTACTTTGTAAAATAGGTTCTAAGCTTGTGAAAATTAGTAAGGCCGTATTCTTGTAATCCTAAAAGGCATAGGAACTAGGTTTATTAGGTAGGTTATCAAGTCAGATGAAGAGATAAGAACACACATATTAGACTTTAAACTACACAAATTAGCAGACAACTTTTCTTTTTATTCTAGTTTTCATGTTCTTTAGCCATGGAAGGCTAAACATTTAATTGAATCAAGGATTTTAAAGCTTATCTATATTAGATTATGAGATCTTAATTCATAATATTAATTTTTTTAATTAATTTTTCTCTTTCTCTATTTCTTTGTGTTGATTGTTTTAAGATTGTATATAAATGTTGATTTAATATAATTGATGTTTAATCCTATGGTTTTTAGTTTTTATCTATTTTTATGATAAATCATGATTGGTCAATCATGATTTTACACATAAATATAAAGGGTTGAGAGATTAAATTACCTCAATTTAGTTGAATTCTATTTTTAAATTAATTTCAATCTAGCTTCTTTATGGATTATAGCAGTTGCTTAATTAATTTAATCTTAATTAATTAAACCCTAGATAACCATCCAGTATAGGATTCATAAATTGTTACAGGAGTTCTGGATAATTCAAGGTTCAAAAATTAATTAGAATAGTCAATTCTTTTGTGATTTATGATTAATCATATTAAGAGCTCTCAAATCCTTGCATCAACTGCTTTACTATATTAATTTTCCTTTTGTTTTGCACTTGTATTTTACTTTGTTTAGTGTATTTATTTTAGTTTTATACCATCCCCTTCTAATTTTGGTTTTGTATTCATTCTACATTCTATATTTTGTCTTTTGCATACTATTTGAATTCTATACTGCATTTTGTCTGAAACTATCTACATTCTGTGTGCATTCTATTTGCATTTCTTATCTTACTTCTATTTGCATTCAGTCTTCCTTTTTTTTTAGTGCATAAATGACTTAAATAATCATGTAATCATTGTTGGTAAATCAATTGGAAAAGATAAATTAAAAGATCACTAGGGTACAACCTAGTTTATCACCTTATATTATATTATATTATATTATATTATTTTCAGCAAACAAATAATAATATAATTTTGTTATGTTATGATGTGCGATCACAGACCAATCCATATACTTCATAACTATAATTCAAGAATCATCAATGTGTAATGAATGTAACTTTTTCCTCACATATTCAAAGCAAGCATTATGCTTATAGAAAAATTGTATTCTTTAATACCTTAACATCTTTATTAATTGTACCTAATGGCACTCAAGAATCACTTACATTAATAATATAAAGCATCTTGCTACATAGCTTAATTATCAAACAATATGCTCTAATTGAAGTTATCTAGGGCTAATTATTGCCATTACATCATTGCCAAAGAATTTTATGGAAGATTTCTCAACAGATAAAGAGCTCAAGTAAAATAAAAAAAAAATGAGTTCAGACATAATTCAATTTTTTTAATCTTGTGAGGTTATATATAGCTTGACTAGTTATTAAAGATAGGAGTACAACTATTTAGAAAAAGCACAAAAATAGAAAATGCAATAAATAAGGAAAAAATTAAAGAGGTTATCCCAAGCGAAAAAATGCTTAAAAATTAGAAAACTTAATAAATAAAAAATAAATAAATAAGAAAGATTATGAAAATGTAATAAATGAAGATAAAAATTATGGATTTTTTCAATTTAATGTAAGTTACTATACATTAGTGAGAGATTCAATGCTAGAAAATACAAAAAATCAAGGAAATTATCACGACTCAAACTCGATCGTGACTAATGTGGATCCCACTACCCGATTTTCACTAACCTTAACATTATATATTATAATTCTACTAAACAGAAATCTTCTTATTTTCATATAACTCACATCTATTTCAAATTTTTACAGAAAAATGGATAAAATTTTCTCTATTTTTAAACACTTTCTAAAAGTCACATGCCCTAAATCACAAAACATGTATTCTTTACGAATATGACTTCATTATTAACATATATTATACTACACAACTTCAATATGTATATATAGATAAATAATTCAGCACATCAAGTGTTAAATCAACCTAATCTCTATATGTATATCCTAATCCTATTCTAACTATCAAAATCCTTCAATTAGGCTATCTTTGATTTTCCATGAATGCAGCAAAGCTTAAACATTTTTTTTTAACTTGAAAATATTGAAAATAGAAAGGAATAAGTTACAAGAACTCAATGAGAATATATCTATCCCCTTTAAATCTAAATTTAATTATATTAAATGATCACATGCTGATTAGATAATTAATTAAAGAAGTAATTACAATCTAAACTCCTTAAGTTTTTGAAGCATATAGAATCGAGTTAAGTATTTACTTGCACATAACTTAGATTTCATATTTTATATTACAATTTATAATAATCTTAACTATTCACTAGCACATAATATCATTATCATATTAGACACACCCATTTCAGGTTGTTATCACATTCACAAATAGCTATGAAGACTTAATTACAACTGAATCATCATAATCACATCAAGTTTTCACAATCATATCAAGTTGTAATATCCAATCACAAACAGATTTTCAATATCATATCACATTACATAACCATTCATAATCAACACACATGCATCCACCTTTTATCTCTCAAGTCAACCTTATACCTTCCACAAGTTATCTATCCTTATCCTTTCAGGATCTGCCTTATACCCTCTACGAGCTATTGTCGAGAATTCTCCATTTGGCCTTTACATCATCGCCCTATCATGTATCTCATTTCGATTGCCACTCATGGCATATTTCACATTATAATATGCTTAATAGAGCTCAGCTCTATCAATCACAATTTCAATGCAAATTAACTATTCGTTATCATAGGACAAACCAAAATACATAATATAATATATAAATAGCAGCACCACCATGCCCTCTCATATGGCCATAATTCTTATTCACATTCCAATATAGATCACACTATAGATTTTAGTATAGAAGTAACAATGTAGTTTTAAGTGAAATATAAATATCATTTACCATCGCAATTCAATTATAATAAATCACCATTTGATTATATCATCATTATGCCTCACAAACCTATTCACATAACATTCTCTAAAGCAAATAATTCTATACATAGCCATAAGGTGGATTTCATAGTATATTATGATTTGCAGTTATATTATTGAGAATTTACAAATGACGAGAGAAATGATTAATACCATTTATAAAAAAGATTACTAATTATAACGTTTAAACAAATTATTATTAATACTTTAATTTAAAGTGGGATATGCACTCACCTAATGATATCTAATCATCTTTAGATATTCCAAGACATCTATGATTACTATCACTCCTTTCCTTTTTTATCATCTATAATGATAAATTATAAATGTAAGAATGTTACTTATTTTATCTCTAAATATTCTAATTTTAAGTTCAAATCATAATATAATAAATTATTCTAGGTCATTGACTTCTTATATTTCTCTAATGTTAACTTTAAAAACAAATTTTATCTTTACATGATAATTTGTACTTATACAAATAAAATATTAAAATACAAGACTCTCAATCAAAAATTATTCATATCACTATACCATTTTATAATATCACTCTCTTATATCTTTAAAGAAAAATATATAATGAAATAGATGTAAATAATATAAATATAATATAATTTATTTTTTATTATAAAATTATTTTATTTAGTTAAATATTTTATTTAATTAACTTAATTTACTATATATTATCTTTTCAACTCTTTTTTATTTTATAGTTCATGTATTATTTCTACTATTTTTAATTTAATTTATTATATTTTTTTAATGTTCACTTATATTATTTCTATTTTAGACATTAAGAATGCTAAATTGTATAGATATAATATGATATATTTTATTTTTATTATAAAATATTTTAAATAAATTAAGTTTATAGAAAGTATTAATTGAATTAATTATTTGCACATCCTATTTTAATACAAATATTCAAAAATGAAAATTATTTTTATTTATCTAAATTTTATTAATATTCTTATATCAAATTTTAAGTACTATATTTTAAATTAAATATGCATTAATGAAATTTTATTTATACTTTTAATTCACATACTATTTCTCTTCCTTCTATCTATTGCACTATATATATATTTATTTAATTTAGAGTGATTTGTGTATAATTTTTTTAATGATATAATATTATCTGATGGTTTTTGTTTTGAGCTGAAAGTTATTTATTAAACATATAATTTAAATAATAATAAATATAATTAAAAATATTAATTAATTATTAAGATCATGTTTATATTGACTCCACTAGATGTGTACTATTCTTTATACTATCAATGAATAAATTATTACATTTATAAGAAAAAATCTTTTTAAATCAAATTCTTTTTTAAATATGATTTGTAATATTTCTATTAAAAATATATTAAATAAGTTATAATTTTAATATAAAATGTATAAATTGAATGAATTAATTAGATTCTTTGTTTTTAATAAAAATATCTAAAAATTAAAATTAAATTATTTCTCAATTTTTTATTTTATACTTCATCTTTCTACATTTGTTGAAAAACATTTTTTTAAAATTAAATTCTTCTTTAAATATGATTTACAAGTTTTTTTATTATAAAAATATTTTTTATAAATGAAAATTATTTCATTATTTTATTTTTATTAGGGAGATAGGTGAATTCATTAATACAAAAGTGATAAGAAATTATTTAAAATATTTTGTTTAATTTGTTACTTTTGAATTAAATTTTTTTATGTAAAATTTGAGAAAATATATATTGAGATACATTGATATAAAAATATTTGAAAAATGATACTGATTTAATTAATCAAATAACATTATATATGCCTAAATTAATTTAATTTATTTTGAAATAAAAATTATTTATATTATTAGTAAATATGAAGATGTCTAAATTAATAAGAAGATTTAATTAATCAAATAACATTATATATGTCTAAATTAATTTAATTTATTTTGAAATAAAAAATATTTATATTATTAGTAAATATGAAGATGTTATGTTATTTAAAAATAAATGTAATTAAATTTTTTTATAAAAATAAAAAATTGAAAATTTTTTACAACATAACAATATATGAGTAAATAGTGTTATAAAATCTATTTATGTTTGAGTTCAATTAATTTTATAACTTAAATAAAGTTATAAAGCTAGATAATAGATTTCTGAATATATAAAATGAATCAATAACTATGATACATTTTAAATAATATTTATGAATTATGCAATTAATAAATAATTAAAAAAAGTTTCCTGCAATCTTTTTTGTCAAGATAAAGAAAAAAGTGAATGCAACTTAAGTCTAACTATATTAATTTTATTCATTAATATGAAAATAGAGTAATATTAATAGTTCAATATTTATTTCGTGATAATAAATATTATACTACATCCAAAGAGTTTAGTTGATATTAAGTTGAAAAATAAATGATGTCATATATTAAGTATTAAAATTATATTCAAAATAAAAATTATATATTTTTATTATGAATATTATTGTCATTAAATATTCATTTTTCACTTCATTGTTACATTATTTTCATGTATCAAACATAATTATTGAAAAAAAAATTATTCTATTATTATCTTTTTTCTTATTTCATCATATCATATATGATAAAAATATTTTTCTTTTTATCATTATTTTTATTATATAAATTATATACAATAGCATTTAAAATAATAAAAAAGACAATTTATATTCTTTATATTCATTCTTCTTTATAAAATAAATCATATGTTTTAATATATAAATAAATTATTACATTTTTAAAAATTTATTATTATTTAATTAAATACTAGCCCGCGCATAGCACTGGCTTGATTTACTAGTTCCAAACTATTCTGAGTGCTGCCAGTGTTAGTAAAGAAATATAGATAGAGATCAATCTATAACCCTATATTTGAAGAGGGGCATCACCATCACTTTTCTTCATACGTAATGCGCGATCTTCAAGCCATCCTCCATCGCAAAGCAAATGAAATCGCACACCCACAGCCATCTTGGGTAAAAGAAGTAAAAGAGGCTTACCGAAAATCAAGGATCCGTTTATTTTTTTTTTCAAAAGACATATTTTGTAAGAAAAATTCTTATATTCTTATATGAATGAAGAAGTGATATATTATCTACATACTTTATTACTAAAAAGAAATAATACTAAAACCATAATAATAAAGTATTTCCTCTTTGAAAAAAGAAAAAAAAACTTTCATCAATTTCTTTACATTTATATTTATATTTATATTTATATAAAATATATTCTCCACTAAAACAAATGGAGCCTAGTGTATAAATAACTCCACCACTAGTGTGAAAAGAAATAGTAATGCAAGTCGTCCAAAGGAAGAACAAGTGCAAGAGATTACTGCAACTGAGAAGAACACAACCAAAATAAAGAAAAAAAGGCATCAGTCAGAAATCGTCATCATCCTCCTCAGCAATATGTTTAGCCAGTTCTTGCTCCTGTTGCTGCCTCTCCCTCCTCTTCTCCGCACTTTCCTTTTCCTTGTGCGTGTTTGGTGGAAAACGCAGTGCCCGGACAGCTTCATTGTGCATGTTAAGACAGAAGGCAATCCGGGAATTGAATGCAACTTGAGGTTCATTTGTAGAGTAAATATCTCCAGTTTCCTTTGATACAATCCATCCATTAGCATGATCCAACGTGGCATCAATTGCCCCATCGCGGATGGCCTTGGCTACAATGCTCTCAGCATCTGCTACAGGGTTTGCAGAGTTCAACCTAAGTTTTTTGGCTACATCAGCTAGAGAGATACGGGAGTAAGATATACTGATGTTGCGTAAACCAGTCCTGATAACATTGTGTCGCAGCCTAACAATCAAATTATGAGTTCGGTCCGCATTGAAGGTGGTAGCAAACTTCTCAGCAACATTCCTGAACAGCTCCAAGTCACCAATCCGAACAGCCTGAAAAGCCACATTGTTATTATTCCCTTTTTTTTTTTTTTTGGGAGGGGGGTGGTGTGGAAGGTGTGGAACAATATAAGACTTCCACAACATGGGTATGGTTATAAAAATTGGAACTTGAGTTTGGTGGGGTGTCCCCACATTATCATCTTATGATTTCGAAAAGCGTCAAATAACTCCAAAAATAACATTGGCAATATATAAGCAGCCGACAAAACAGACGTAAAGTAAAGACATGAGACCGAAAACACTGAAGCTGAGCGTGTGTCAGCAAGCAGAAACCAGGCCACCCTCTACTTGATTTTTTTCAGCAAGTTCTTGCACTTTGTTTGGAAGTTTAATGCACTTTCGATTAAAAAGAAATACAAAATGATGTAACAGGACACTTGTAGTTGTTGGACAAGTTATTTTAGAACTAACCCTGATAAATGAATTTTGGTTAATATGGTGGACTTACATTGGTAAGCTCAAAGTATGGCCTCAAAGCTTTCTCCATTCCTCTCTGCATAAAGATAGTCCTTTCAGGTATTTCTCCCAACAGCAAGCGCACTATTACAGCCCACTTATTACACTGGATTCGAAAACCTCGTGCTGCAACAGGAGCTTTTCGAGCTGCCTGCAGGAGAGACTCTTTTGCATCTGTATACTCCAACTGAATTGTCCGAATTTTTCCAAGATAGAACAGGTAACGACAGAACTAAAAATACCACAAAGGTAACCATGTCAAGGAAAAAGTAGAAAAACAGAAAGAATGAACAATAATTCAGACAAACTGAACAGCTGAAAATCAGAATCATTGAGACGGCTCAACAAAATGGAATAGCTAAGAGAAAGAGTCCCAGATACTCAAGATGAATATCCAATTAACAAGGCAAACAAATTGCAAGCAGATGGCCAGGATGACAGACTAACTAAAATACCTGCTGGTTTGAGTGTGCTTCAAAGCGCGGAGCCTTAGACCTCAATTTCTCTGCCTGGTCATATAGGTTATAGTGGAGATAGTTACGAAGCAACAGATTAAGAAGTGTTTCCTGCATTCAATTGCAAGTTTAGTACAAGAACCTAAGCCCCTATTAGAGAACCACTAACGCAGAAGATACAGACCTGACCCAACTCATCATGATGCAGGGTGGCAATTCGGTGCAATGCAAGGAGGTTGCTGAAAGCAAATACCATTCAGTTTACAATAACTTATTTAGTAACAAATTTCCCAAACTGTTATTTGCCAAACATGTATATAGCTACCTGCTTCTGAACTTTTGCATGAATAATTAGATCAGCATCTGACTTACCCTCGAATTTCAGCAAGATCTCCCGTAAGTTCATAGCTATACGAGTAATAAAAGTATAATCTGGAAGCAATGACATCAACAGTTCTTCTATTCAGATTCTTTAGCCGAACAATGCCCCCAGAGGAACAAGCTTTTGCCTAAAATAAAAGTAACTTCAGCATATAAGCAGCTGCCAACTGGCAACAATATAAAAGGGAAAATATAGTAGCTGCTTGGACCAAACCTCATGGTGTTTCTTCTGATCAATCAGAAAAAGTAGTACGAGCAAGTAACAGTAAATCTCTAGTTCAGGAAGTAGGTGTTTAGCTGGAGTTTGGATAGCAGATGTAGCAGTATCAACTTCCATATCATGATCATTCTCCTATATAACCAACGACAAGATATATGACCTTCCATTATATCTATGAAAAAAGCCAAGACTTGCATGCTATGCTTAACAACAATAATAAATTAAGATCTTGACAAGTGTTACTTTAAGCAGGACCAATATATTCTAAATGACATCACATGATTGAGAAATTGCCATCTATGGAAAAAAGTGACATAGAAGTCTTTGCCATAAAACAAAAAATAATGTAACAGCATAAGATTTCAAAAAGAATATAAATAAAAAGAGAGAAAAAGAACTACCGAAATAAAAATATGATCATGACCCTTAAACAGAAACCAATTTTTGTATGACAACGTTATTAGAGCAGCTTTATTATATTTTATTTCCTTAAGTAACTTAGATAAGGCCTAAGATTTCTGCAACCTGAGGTCAGCCTTAATAGTCAAGGAGAATCCTTTAGGGAAAGTCTCAGCAGTTAAGTATTGTATCCTTCATAAAGGGGACCAATGAATGTAGTAGAAATCAGTTTTTGACAAAATTAAAAGAGCTAGTTATTCTGTATTTTACTGGTCCTGCAACCAGAGGACAGCCCGATCTTGGCTGTATATCAAGCCACTTTCTTTCCTACTTAGTTTATCTCTTAGACCCCTAGTATCCTTTGCTACATAAGATACTATAGACAGCTTATCAAGAAAATACAATTGCCTTTAAGAAGAACATCCACATATATACCCAACCATGCAGTTTCAGTCAGCAAATTAGAAGTTCCATGACCTAAAATCAGAGGCAAAGCTTATGATTTCAGAGTGAACACGGGCATAACTTTAATCATCAACTAAAAAATAAATGTATAAAGAAGAGGAATTCCCCCCCCCCCATCATATTGTGAAAAGAACCAATATAGTCATTTTTAAACTAAGAAAAAACGCATTTGCTAACTGGAAGTGTGTCCCATAGAAATATAACAACAAAAAAATTGCCCCAGACTATCATGCAGCAAATTAATTTGTACAATGTACTGTAGTTTGTTAGGAATGCAAAGATTAGACATACAGATTAAATTTCATTTGCTAGCAGCCAGGGCCAATCTTCCTCATAAATGACTTCCCCAACATCAATGCTAATGAAGAAAATTGACTATCAGATCAGATGCAGAATTCCATGAATTAAACCCCCCCCCAAAAAAAAAATCTACATATATAATTAAAGCCTTTCCATTAGCTGCTATCCCTGGGTCAAACATTAATTTCAAATTACTTGAACCAAATTTTGAGTCAAAATAATAAAATTCACAAGCTTACCTTGGGAAGAAAGACAGATAATTTGTCATGAGCCTCAGAACCCGAAATAAGAACGTAATCGAGAAAAGATGACAGCACAGAATGCGTCAATTTCCGCCTCAATGCAATTGTGAGGCGAACAGCGCGGGCAATTCTACGAACTTCCTTTAAGTACGAACCGGTCTCAATAAGTGACGCTATCTCCTTCAAATCTACACGGCCAAAATGCACAAAGAACAAAAATCAAATGATTTTTCAGGGACTTGAAAAACCTAATGATGAAAAGAGAATTAAAAAAAAAAACTGAAGAAGCAATTTCGCAGAAAGATACTTACGCTGCAAAGTAGAAGCAACAGCTGAAGAAACGGAATGCGAAGGAGTCGCATGATCTTTCATCTCCACATCTTGGGTCATCTTGAAGACAGTCTACTGATATGGACCAGATGGCCTTCTTCCAATTACTATTCCACAGTTTCCCGTTAACCCAGGGCGGAGGAAATCATTAATGCAACTCGCAAACCTAAATCAACTATTCGGGGATCCAGTTTTAGGGTTTTCACCTTCTTCAGCATGATTCCTTTCTTCCCCTTTACCTGGAGGTATACAGCCGGGCGATACACGGTACTTTAGAATATTTATTTACATAAATAGATTTTTAAAATTTTTGTTGAATAAAGAAAAATCATTATAAAAATATTGGAATTCAATTTGTTTGGATTAAACTTCTTAAAAATATAAAATATACTTTGGAAGATAAAATGTAATATTATAAATTTTAAAGAGAAAATCAAGAGAATTAATCATTATAAATATACAAATTATTTTTTAATTTATCATTATGTATTAAATTTTGAGTCTTCCATTTTCTTATTCAGAATTTGTGATGTTACACTTTAATTGTTAAAGTGCATTTTACACTTTTTATACTTTAGAGAAGTCAAATAGTCCTACTCCTAATTTATTGTATTTATTATAAAATTATATATTTAGTTTTCTAAATAACAATTTCTAAATATATACATTGAGTACAAAAAATCAATTAAATTTTGTCACCAAGCATAACATTCTTTATAGATTGTCTACAATTTGAATCCATTTTTAAATGAAAAATATTTAACCTAAAAGAAAGTATAACAAAAAGTAAATAAAAATTCTCATATCTTATTCCTTATCTATTATTTATAAAAACTCTCATGTTTTATTTATAAAATAAAGGCTTTTGGCCCAAAGAAATCAACTTTTAAGCATTTTTCACCTTACCTCCCAAGAATTATACTAGGTCTCATTAACTCCGATTAAACTGAAATTTTTACAAGAGTTGAATTTAATTTTTATTGCATTTTTAGGTTCTACATGATTAATCTCATAATTTTTAAAAATATCTAGATAAGTTAATTAGATATGATTAGATTGATTTTTCATAGTACATTACCATTTTTCTGTTTGTGTTCTTATAGCTTTCCTATTGTAATGTAATGTAGTATTAGTGCACGATAAGGAGGAGTGCTACTGAATTACTTAAGTTTGATTTTGAAATTGATAGAACATTTCATTCTCTATGTAAGAATAAAAATAGAAGTAGTTAAAGCATTCCTATTCTTCCTTGTAGCTCTTTAGATCATTCCAAAACCATGGCTCATAATAGGATTTTGAAGGAATTGGTTACCCTTAATGTTACATATCAACCATTAAGCATCTAATATCCTGAATTAGATGTTGACTTTGAACTTAAATCTAATTTAATACATTTGCTTCTAAAGTTTTATGGTCTTGCAGGTAAAGACCTTCACAAGCACTTAAAGAAGTTTCACGTGGTGTATTCAATAATAAAGCTTTAAGGCATCTTAGAAGATCATATTAAGTTGAGGGCATTCCCTTTCTCCCTAGCTGATGCAGCTAAAGATTAGTTATATTACTTGCAACCAAGTTCTATTATATATTGGAATAACATGAAGAGGCTATTTTTAAATAAGTTTTTCTTTGTATCTAGAGCTGCTGCAATAAGGAAGGAAATTTATGGCATTAAACAAATGAATGGTGAGACACTCTATAAGTATTAGGAAAAATTCAAGAAGTTGTGTGCTAACTATTCTCACTATCAAATCAATGAACAACTTCTTATACAATATTTCTATAAAAGCTTACTTTTAATGGATAAGAGCATGATTGATTCAGCAAATGATGGAGATTTAGTGGACAAGATACCTATAGCAGTAAGAGACCTTATTGCAAATATGACAGTTAATTCTCAATAGTTTGGAACCAAAATTATAGTTACAATAAGAGGCATGAATGAGCTCAATTTTTCCCATTCTAACCATCAAAAATTAAATATTAGATTAGATAAGCTAACTTCACTAGTTAAGCAATTAGTAATGAGACAGCAGTAAAAATTTCAAGCTTCTTTTCCAATAAAGCTTCATGGCATCTGCTCCTACTCAACTCATCCAATAGATTACTGCCCCACATTACAAGATGATGAGTGCCCTCCTCCTCCTTCTTCTCTAACATATGCAGCAATTATTTATCCTGTTAAGCCTTCATTCTAGCAATAAAATTAGTATCAATACCAACAATAGCAACCAATTAATACCATTAGCAACAAGCTCTTTATCTTGGCTAAAGAGATAACTAGAATTCTATATATGGTAGCAATCCTAGCTAAAATCAATATTCTCTTCCTGCTTATAACAGAATGTAGCCTAATCCTATCCAATAACTAGAAATGAATTCATCTTTCTCTCATCCAATATTTGAAGATTTAGTCAAGGAAATAGCTACCAATAATTTACAATTCTAGTAAAGGACAAAGCCCACCATTACAAATTTATAAACTTAAATAGGCTAATTAACTTCTATATTAAGTGAGCTCAAGTTATAAAGTTCTAGCTAACCATCTTCTAGTAATGTAAGAAATAAAGAAGTGGTGAATGCAATCATGCTAAGAAGTGACAAGCAAATGGAAAAGCTTTTAACCTCAAAACTAATAAGCCATCAACTAAAAAGCAACTAACCAACAATGAAAGACTAACCAGAATTGAACCAACAAAAACAAGTAAAAGAGACAAACCAGAAAAATAGTAGGCAATCAACCAATAGCCAATAAATTAACAAAAGAAATTAAGCAAGGTGATAGTATGGTAAATCCTTTCCTTATATCCCCACCTCCCACTGATTTTCTTACCCCTTTTCCTTTTCCAAATAGAGGAAGAGTTTTTCAACAAATTAAAAAAAAGATAAAAATAAGATTTTAAAATCTCTTAGAAAAGTAGAAGTTAACATCATTTGTTAGATTTAATAAAATAAATTCCAAGCTGTGCTAACTTCCTAAAAAATTTATGGATTAATAAGAGAAAATTAAAGGTGGATAAGAAAATAAATGTAGGGGCAAATGTGTCTACAATCATTCAAACAAAACTTCCAAGAAAATGTAAAGATCCAGACATATTTACCATTCCATATGTCATAGGGAAAACTAGAATAAAGTATGCCATGTTAGACTTAGGAGTATCCATCAATGTTATACCTTTTTCTGTTTTCAATGCCTTGAATTTAGGAGTTTTAAAAAAAAATAAAGGTTGTTATTCAATTAGCTAATAAATCTAACATTTATCCCTTATATGTTATTGAAGATATCCTAAAGCAAGTTAATTGATTAATCTTTCCAGCAAGTTTTTATATTTTAGAGATGGAAAATAAGGATTCAAATATTCTTCTATCAATCATTCTTAGTTGGCCTTTTCTCAAGACAGCAAAGACTAATGTTCGAGATGAGATGGAACATTAACTATACAGTTTGATGGTATTATAGCCAAATTTGATATTTTTAAAGATATGCATGATAACTTCATATCCTTTCTTAGCACTTTGAAGCCTTTAGTATATGATTCTGCTCATTCTATTTCTATTGTTTCTAATTTTGACATTTTTGTTTCTAATTTTATAGGTTTTGCATGTGTTGATTTTGAATTTTATGTTAATAAGATCCATAATAAAATACTTGTTGAATTCCTTGAACTTTCTAATTTTATGGATTGTGTAGATGACCATGAATGTATTTGTTCTAAGAATAATATTAAGTGTGATATATGTGCTAAAATTTTTGCATTTTTAGATGATCAAAACTATATTGCTTCAAAATTTTCAAAATAATGATAAAGAAAAGATTCCACCTTTAGAAGAAAATAAGTGCTTTCATTTTTATTATCTTAGTTCTTTTATTGGTCATGTTGAATTTGTTATACTAGATGACTTTAATCATTCTTGATCATTCAAGGAGCAAGAATGATTTAAGAATAGCACTTAAAGAACTTATGATAGATGATTCAACTTTTCACAACATCTTTTTAATGAATGAAGTAAAGGTTGAAAATGTGAAAGCAAAAAAGGTAGTCAATCCTCATATACATCCTAGTTGAAGAAATAGAAGCCATGATGTCTAGAAAAAAATATTAAAGAAATGTGTTTCTTAGGAGGCAATCCAAGTCATTTTAGATATTTATTTTCTCTTACCCTTCTATTTTAATTACATGTCTTTTATCTTTCTTAATATTATTTTTTATGATATTAATATACTTTACATTAACGATAATATAAAATTTAAGTGTGGGGGGAGACTTTTAGGATTTATTTTAAGTTTTGTATTTTCATGCTTTTAAGGGTTTTAAAAAAATTAAAACAAAAAAATTGTAAAAAAATTAAAATAAAAAATTATTTTTTATTTCTTTTTAAATTATTTTGAGTCCTTTTTAGTTAGTTTCCATTAATAGAGATTTCATATTTTTATGAATAAGATTCAATTAAAGATAGATAGGATTCATAACATGATTGAATGAATGATTTTGCTTATTGAAATTAATGTAGTGATAAATTTTGAATTAGTAAATTGAACTTGATAGCATGATTTACCTTGTGAAATTTTGAGCCTTATGATGAAAATTCATACTATTCTCTTCCTTCTTGTATGATGTTCATCCATGATTTGTTTCTCCATAACTTATTTTGAATTTTTTTGAGATTACATTTTGCACATACATGCACAAACATGATTAAGACATTCTTTCTTTATTTAAACTTAAGCTATAAAGTTAACCTTGAAATGTTTATCATTATTAAGTCCCCCTTGAGCTTTTATTACCTTTTTTTTATTGATTAACCTATGAGTATAATTTGTTTAATAAAAAATAAATGTCTTTACCTAACTTTAAGGATTAGTAAAGTATTCAAATTTTATAAGATGGGCTCTTGGATAAGTGTAAGGGTGTATAAGTTTATGTATTATAAAAAGTCATTATCAAAGGTTGGTTAAAAAAATCAAAGTAAAAAATAAAAGAAAATAAAAAAATGAATTTAATTCAAAAAAAAAGAAGAAAGAAGAGAAGAAAAGAAAAGAAAATTGAATTTTATCTTTCTTGATGTTATATTTGATAATATTAATATGATTTACATTAAGGACAATATAAAATTTAAGTGTGAAGGGAGACTTTTAGGATTTATTTTAAGTTTTGTGTTTTCATACTTTTAAGAGTCTTCAAAAAAATTAAAATAAAAAAATTTACAAAAAAATTTCAAAATAAAAAAATTATCTTTTTATTATTTTTTATGTTATTTTGAGTTCTTTTTAGTTGCTTTTCATTAATAAAGATTTTACATTTTCATGAGTAGGATTCAATAAAAGTTAGATAAGATTCATAACATGATTAAATGAATAATTTTATTTCTTGAAATTAATTGATATAGTGATGAATTTTGAATTGGTAGATTGAACTTGATAGTATGACTTACCTAGTAAGATTTTGAGCCTTATATTAAAAATTCATACTATTTTCTTCCTTCTTATGTCATGTTCTTCTATGATTTGTTTCTCTAAAACTTGTTTTGAATCTTTTTAAGATTATATTTTGCACATGCATGCACAAACATGATTAAGGCATTCTTTTTTTATTTAAATTAGAGCCATAAAGTTAACCTTAAAGTGTTTATCATTGTTAAGTCCCTCTTAAGCTTTTATTACATTTTCTTTATTGATTAACCCATTAGCATAGTTTTTTCAATAAAAAACAATGTCTTTACTTATCCTTAAAAATTTGTATAGTATTCGAATGTTATGAGATGGGCTCTTGAATAAGTGTAAGGATGTGTAAGTTTATATGTTGTGATAAATCATCATCAAAGATTGGTTGAAAAAAATCAAAGTAAAAAAAAAAGAGAAGAAAAAAATGAAAAAAAAGTAAAAAAATTGAATTTAATTCAAAAAAAAGAAGAAAAGAAAGGAAAATAAAAAATAAAGAAGTTAATGAATGTTTAAATTTGAATTTAGCTTGTTATGTAAAGTTATAATTGTTTATGATTTGTCCATATATTTTTTATTCAAGTATTCTATTGATTTCTTTAATTCCTAACCCTCTATATCCTTATTTATCCTTCCCTTACCTTAACCACATTATAATCATAAATAAAGTCCTTTTAATTTCTATTGTATATGTGATTTAAGTAGTGGAGATTAGATGATTAGCAACTTTATGGTAGAAAATTTCATGGAATGAATTTAAGTAAAATACTGGCCTAAACATTTAAGAGTTGGAAAGTGAAATTTATGAGAATTTACTAACTTAATCTACTCTTTTTGAATGAAGTTGTTATATTAGTTAGTTCCAAGTTTGTTAAGATTTTTCTTTATGATGTTTTATATTTCTTGTTGGCTTTTATTTATCTCTTATTTGTGCATTTGTGATTTTGAAATTTTTAGAAAGTAAGCCTTTTCTTCCTCTACCTTCAAATAAAGTTATGTCTTGTCCGAAGATGTGCAAAAACTAAGTATGAAGGAATTTGATGAGAAAATTATTTACTATTTTATTTTTCCCTATTTTATGTCTCTTAGATGTTATATGTGCTTGATTTTACAGAATTGGTCTTGTTCTATAATTTTTCAGTTGATTTTACAATATTTTGAATCTATTCAGTTAATGCTAAATTTTAACATTATTTATATTTTCCAGCTATATCTTAAGCTTTGGATGTCAGATTGATGTAACCTTTAATTGTTGCAAAACTTAGAAAGAGAGCTACAACTTTTATGTTTTAGGCCAAGCCCAGTTTAAACATTTTAAAGGTCATATATGGCTAAAAACCTGAAGTCGTGTTTCTATCTTAGCTAAGATCGCCTTTATTTTTAGGCCATATCTAAAGCTAGAATGTCCAATTAACCTAAAACCAGTGCTCAAATTATTACAAGACATAGGCCTACAAGTTTTATGTTCATCACTTATCCAAATTACATTGATTTCATAGTAAAAAACTAGTTGAAGTCAGACCTGGAGGAATTTACTGATGTAACTATTGGATTTAATTATTTTGTTAAAAATGGGTTTGGGCTTCTAAAAATTAAGAAAGCTTTATTATTGTAATCCTAAGAGACATACAATCCAAGCCCAATAGGATTTTATCTTAATTAGGTTAAATAAATAAGGAGAACTCATTAGAAATT
The DNA here is from genome assembly GCA_020226215.1 of Sindora glabra. Taxonomy (NCBI): domain Eukaryota; kingdom Viridiplantae; phylum Streptophyta; class Magnoliopsida; order Fabales; family Fabaceae; genus Sindora; species Sindora glabra. The sequence goes on along the minus strand of CM035230.1, from coordinate 84,755,818 downwards.
TAAACTTTTACATAGCATTCAGCAACAAATAATTTTCTTTTCTTCTTCTTATTCTCTCTTTTGTTCTTTGATGGAAGCTTAAACTCATGGTTAATATAAGGAGTTTAAGGCTCTCTCTCACTAGATTATAAGATTATGATTTACAATGTCGATTTTCTTTAATTAATTTTCCTCTTCCTCTATTTACTTATGATGAATTCTTGAAATTGCTTGTATTAGATGTTGATTTGATATAATTGATGTTCATCCTTGTGATTTCTAATCCTTTGTTTGATATAAAATTATAGTTGATAAATCATGATTTTATATATAAGGACAGAGGGTTGAGAGATTAAATAGGAAATTTCTAAATTAATTTCTCAAATCAACTAAATTCTATCATTAAATCAGTTTCAATCTAGCTAACAATATTATAGTGATTGTTTAATCAACTAATCTTAATTAATCAAATCCTAGATGATTATCTAGTATAGGATTCATGAATTATTATAGAGATTTTACATAATTAAAAGTTAAAAAATTAATTAGAAAATCAATATTAATTAATCACTAATTAATCCAACTTAGAGCTCTTAATTCTTTGAATCAACTATTTTCTTACATTGAATTCTTTTTTGTATCTGCATTTTGCCTCTATTTATATTTGTTTAGTTACTACTATTATTTAATTTCATGCAAACAACCCCCTTAATCCTACCTTGTGTTTTGCATAAGTTTTTATATAGCATACGATATATTGCACCTATTCTATTATAGCATTCTATTTTATTGCATTTGCATTCTATTTGCATTAGTTTCTTTCATTTTCATTACATAAATAATTCAAAAATTATGTAAATATTGTTAAGAATTTATTTAGAAAAGATAATATTAAGGGATCACTAGGGGTATGACCTAATTATGCCATTTTTCTATATTATTTCTTCAACAAACCAATTTTAACTAATTTTAGTGTATTGCAACATACATCTCACCCGGCCTAGCTTGTTTGTTTATTTAAAGGCCTACATTCAAAAATAGGTCTTTAAATAGGCTAATAGGCTAAAACATAAAAAAACCTCTTATAAAACGGTCTTAAATAGGCCAATAGCCTATATAAGCCTATATTGGCATATTCATTGGATGCACCTAATATTATCAAAATTATTACAAAACTTTATGCAATAACTAATTAACAAAGGAATAAATCCACATAAGCATAACAAAAAATCACTAACTCAAATATCCAACATTCAAATAATATAGCAAGCCTATTTAAATTAAAAAAAAAGCATCAAATATGATGGTGAACATATAACCATATTATGGAAATCTCGACAATTAGAGTTAAAATTAAATAACATTTGTAAACTTTATCAAATTTAAACAAATTTGCCTACTTTCTAGCATGTATGCTTCATTATCTCACAATCAAGTCTTTAAGATTATTTCTTCTTATTCACTCTCCTCCTATAATGATAATATAATAAAAAATATGAAAATTAAGTAGTAAAAATGTAACCAACTGAAAAAAAAGAAATCTAAAGTTCATACATTTTTTCTTTTTCTTCAAACCATACTTATTATGTAGCTAATCTCCATCACAAATGAGAACTTGAATAGACTTTTCATTCAATCTAGCACGATATTCATCAATAACTCTTTCTTCAACACTAAATATAGACTCTGATGATACTGTTGAAATGGAAATAGCTAGTATATCAACTACCATCTTTGATAAGACTTTATATTTCAAGCTATTGTTTGTCCATCATTCCAGGTCATTAAAGGAGAAGTTAGAATTATCATTGAGAATATAGACACAATCCTCAAGAAAAGTTCTAACTTTAATTTCACTAGGAAATTGATTCTTTCGTGTGCACAATGTTCATAATTTTATCAAATATAGTAGCAAGTGAATATTGAAATATAGAAGTGAATAAGGAGCTATTTACACCAATATTTACTTCACTATAAAAGGATTAGTCTTCCTTACCTATAAATCTTGTAATGCATTTTGCACTTTCTCCATATTTCTTATACTCTCAAACTCTTATTTATATATTAATAGGAAGCTTATATTAACAACATGAAATTTGAACTTAGGATCTAAGACATTAGCAATGGCCATTAAAAGATTGAATTTCCCTCAATATTTATTAAAATTTTCCTTTATAGGCTTTGTCATTTCTCTCATGAACAAATTAGCATCATCAATTGCAACATTAAGTATTTGTTTCATTTTATAAACTTCAACAAGATACAAAATAGCTATAGGATATTCGCTACGTGAAATGACATTCTATAAACTGTTAAAAGTTAACAAAATTTCTTAACTTTCTTCCAATATTTAAATGATGTAGCATAATTATAATGTGGCTCCTTTTCCTGATAATCTAAATTAATTAAAAGAATGAAAAATAGGATATATAATAAAAGAATGAAAAATAATATGTGAGGTGTAATGTAATAAGAAAAATAGGATATATAATAAATTATTAACTTATTTAAAATATTTTTATAATAAAATATATAATATGATATATTTATACTACTTAAAATTATTGGTGTCTAAACTTTCAGTAAACAAAAAAGGATAAAAATAGCATATAATGAAGTAGATAAAACAAAGAAAAATAATAAATGATATAAAGCATTTCTAAATTTCTCCCAATTGATATTTATTTATTTTCATATATAGGAATTCAAAATTGACTAAAAAAACATTGACAAAATTTAATTAAATAAATTTTATTTTAATATTCAAATATTGTTATTAAAAAATATAATATGCAATTAATAGTTTTTATACTAAAATTTTAATTTATTTGAAATATTTATAAAATTTTAAAAATATATATATAATGTTATATTTATACTACTTAATGATATTAAAGTCCCAGTTATTAAGCAATATAAGTGAATATAAAAAATGAAAAACATAAACAAATAAGAAAAAAACAATGTCTTAGCTAATAAATGATAAAAATTAAAAAATATATATATAGTAAAATAAAATTAATAAATTCCATTAAATAAAATATTTAATTTATTTAAAATATTTTTATAGTAAAAAATTATAGTATAATAAAATTATATTACTCAATAGTATTTGAATTGTAAATAATATAAATAAAAATAAAAAATATAAGAAATAGTACATAAAGCATAAAGCTTTGGTGAAATTTTAATTGATATGTATTTAATTTAACATATAGTATCTAAAATATGATTCCAGGAAAATGTTAACAAAAATTAAATAAATAAATTTAATTTTAATATTCAAGTATTGTATTTAAAAAATAGAATATGTAATTAATTAATTTATTTAACAATTTTTATACTAATATTTTAATTTATTTAGAATATTTATAAAAATTTAAATATAAAATATATAATATTATATATATATATATATATATATATATATATATATATATATATATATATACTATATACTATATAGTGATATTAATATCTAAATTACAAACGACAATAGTTAATATGAAAAATAGCAAAATATGAAATAGTACAAATAAAAAGAAGAGAAATGATATTTGAGTTATAAAAGATTAAGAATTAATAATAAAATATATTAATTAAATTATATTAAATTATTGAATTATATAAAATATTTTGTCCTAAAAAATTATATTATAGTTAATTTACAATATTTAATAATATTTGAATTATAAACAATATAATGAAAATAAAAAAGATATAGGGGACAGTGTTGGGTGCAATAATTTTTTTTCATACCCCAACACATATTTCAAAAGAAAAATACCAAAAAACCTTCTTTTCATATAGTATAGAAGTATAGCTAAATAGTATATATTAATTACTTAAAAGATATTAATATTTTCAAAAATTGGGAAGAAAGAATTGTTCAAAATATATTAATCATTTGAGTCAAATTTAGTGGCCAACAATACCAAACAAACAAAGCCCATATCCAATATGAAGAAGAAAGGTTGTTGTTATTTTTCCCAACATGCCCATTTCATAATAAGTCGGCTTATTAGCTACATTAGTGACCCATTATTTAGAGAAACAAATTTGTAGGTAACATATAACAACACTTAACAAAAAGTTAGGCGGGAAAATGAAAAATTTGGAGTTTAATAACGTGGCACGTCAAACAAAAGAAATAATATAAAATAAAAAAATAAAAGTTTGTTTTAGATGTATAGATAAGATAAGATATCACCCAAGTGTGGAGGGGCCAATTCTATCTAACCAATTCTATCCGATATTACAAAAAGTATTTTAAAAAAATTTACTCAATTATTACTTTTATTTGAAATGTATGATTTTATTAATTTAAATAGAGTAAAATTATTATGTGTTAAATAGATTACCACTTGTATAATTAAAAAAAGGTAAAATTGTTATACTCTATAGAGATAAAAAAGTTCTCTATAAGATAAAATAAATTATACAGGTAATATTATACAAATTTTAAAAGGAAAAAAGAAAATATTTAACCAAGATATGTATCACATGATTTGATAAATATCTAATTAAGATTAAAAAACTTATGATTATTATCTATAATGATATTACTCTTTCAAATTATGTTTATGATTCATGACAATCCTATTTATATATTTGTGATCAATGATTCATGCATTTGTGATTGGATCATGTGGACGTTGGTAATCCAATGATTCATCAAGAAGTAAAAATATTTTTTTTTCCACGACAAGTGTCTTTTATAGAATTAGGGTAAAACATTAATGGTGAATTCTAAAGTACACTTAGAGCTTTAGTAGTCGGGGTGACATGGCAAAATACAAGTCACTGGATGAAATTACTAAGTCATTATCCAAATTTTTATAATCTCATCAAATAACCTGTATTTTACTACATCACTCCGGATACCAAACTCCTTGAAGTACCTTAGCAAGCACTAACATTAACATTGGTTTATGTTTCTTTTACTTGGATTTAGATCCTTGATAAATTTCAAAATAAATTTTTCATTATACTTTTTTATTTGAAATCTAGCAGCAGTATTAGAGCTACTTGCAAAATCATAAATTGGATTATGTGTTTTATTTGATTTAATGTGTATATATGATACAAAAGTGAAATCGGTTTTTTGTGCTGTATTGTGAAATATATATATATATATATATATATATATATATATATATATATATATATATATATATATATATATATATATAATTGATTTTGTTTTTAGTTTATACGTGAAATCACGTTAATCGAACTTAGATGTGATTCATGTTCAGATAATGATTTGTAAAGGAATTCATTTTACACATTCTTCAAATAATGTTTTGTATTGAAAATAAATATGCCTTTGTCCACGTTTTAAATCAAAGTGATATTGGTTTTACTTGAAATCCTGCTTTTGAAAATGTTTCAATGAGATTCTTCGCTAAAGACGTGAATAAAGTGATATTATACATCTTCTCACGTCATTCCATGTTTTCATATGGATGAAAACTTTAAAACGGAATTCATGTCTTTCTGGAGTGACGAAAATCAAATAAGGCATACTATACGCGTCGTTTTATATTATAAATTATATTGAACCTATTCTACTATATTAATAGACCGAATTCAAGTCAAATGCAAAGGATTGAAAGATCAAAAAATGGCAATACAAAAGAAAATATGGAGATTTTTATAAAAGCAATTAAACTAATTGAATGCAATAAAATTAAAAGAGAGAAAGCCACAACAAATAAAATTATTAGTTCAAAGGATGTTCCTACTCTTAATCAATTAGCTTGTCATAGATAACTCCTATAAAATTACTTTAATTTAATTAATTAGTTTAGGAATAATCCTGCAACATCTTTAATATTCCTTAATTAATTAACCAAAGTCTAACACCTAGATTAGTTCATTATTTTTCAAGTCCAACACTTCAACAATAGCATTAAGATTTAAGGAATGACTAAAACTAAAGTAACAATCCAATGTAGCATTGAATCATCAGTTCAAATCCTAATTTTTTTAGACAACTAATTATTCATCCAAATGTCAAATCACCAAAGCCTAATTACTACTTAAACAATAATTAATTGCAACCCATCATTATAATTAATTATTTAGTAATAGATTAGAATTAAATAATTAACTAATGGATTCAAGTTAGCAAATCATCCAAAGTAATCATAAACATAAAATGACACAAAATTAAAGACAATCAAATCAAAAGTAAGAGTGAAAGATTAAGTCTCAAGGCCAAACAAATTTAAGGTAAAAAAAATCCCTTGAAATAATTGAAAATGTTTAGTCACTCATGGTGCAATATAAAGAAAATTAAAAACAAAAAGTTGTTGTCTAGAGAAAAGTAATTGCTTTTAGAAGTACAAAACCCTTAAATTTGATCTCCTTTGCTATAAAATCTAATAGGCTAAGTAAATATGCCTTTTAAGATCACAGATTGGGGCTTTGCTAATTTTTAAAGCTTCTAGCCTAATATATAAATTAAACTACTAATAATATATTAATATAATAATTTTCATAGGTCGACTTCCAACCTATATTTAACCATCAAAATAATATAGTTTCATTAAATTCCAAATTTGAAAGTTGTTGGGCCGAGTCTTAGGTAACTTTGGATGTCAATTTCATATCAGTTAGAACTCCAAGCCTTCAAATATGGCTTAAAAACCAAAACTAGTTTAACATGAACAAAAACAAAACATCAACTTCATTATCATTTTTTATCTTTCATATGTTCAAACTAAGCTTCAAAAAAGCATGAAAGTTTTATAAATTCTTTGAAGCTTTTCAATGATGTAAAGGTCACCAAATTTCAACATCCAAAACTCAAGTTATAGTCAAAACTTGAAATAATGTAAAAATTTAACATTAATTGGACAATTTAAAAATATTGGAAAACCATCACCCAATTATATAGCAAGGCCAATTCCCAAAAATTAAGTATATGTAATACAGTAAGATGCATAAAATATGATAAAATAATATAGACAATATTTTATACTTCAAATTCTCCCACACTTAGCCTTTGGACAACCATAGGCAAACATAACTTTATTTAAAATTAAAAACAAAAGACTAAATTTTTAAAGACTTCAAAATCACAAATTTCACAAATAAGAAACAATCAAAGCCATCAAAAGACATGACATATCATGAACAAAAATCCTAATAAATTCAAAATTAACCAACATAGCAACTTCATTTAAAAAAGGTAGGTCAAAATGGTAAATTCTCTTAAAACTCACTCTCCAACTCTTATATGTTTAAGATAAGTATTTTACTCAAGTTCATTTCATAAAATTATTCTATCATAAACTTGCTTATCATCTAATCTTCAATATTCAAATCACATACACCATACAAATTAAAAGGAATTTGTTCAAGGCTATAATAAGGCTAAGAAAAAGGAAAGGAAAAAAAAATTGAATATGTGAAATGATAGAAACTAGAGAAATTAATAGAGCATTTAAAGCATAAATAAATGGGCAAATTATGAATACTTATAACTTAATGCAACAACTCAACTTTTTAATAAAAATACTTATTAACTTGTTTTTTTTATTTCTTAATTCTTTTTATCTTATTTCTTTTTTCTACTTCTTTTACCTTTTTTTATTTTATTTTTTTCATCATTTTTTCTTCTTTTCCTTGTTATCTTTCTCTTTGTCTTTTTTTTTCAACCAAATCTTGAACTTGAAGTTGATGATTTTTCATAATATAATCATACACACACCCTACACTTATTCAAGAACCTATCTCACAAAAATTCAAATACTTTACTAATCCTTAAGGTTAAGTAAAGACACTTATTTATAATTAGAAAATATGCTTATGGGACTAATCAATAAATAAAATGCAATTAGGCTTAAAAAGGGCTTAACAAAAACAAAATTTCAAGGTTGAATATTTAAATTTAACTTAAATAAAGAATGCTTTGCTTTTATTATTTTTGTACATGCATGTACAAATATAATCCTAAAAATATTCAAAGCAAGTTTTAGATAAACAAATTTCATAGAAGAACATCACACATAGGAAAGGAAAAAGATAAGTAAAAATTCCAAAAATAGCTAAAAAACTTATGAGTTAAGTTATGCTATCAAATTCAATCTACTAATTCAAAATTAATTATTACATTCAATCAATTTTAAAAGGTAAATTAATTCATTCAATCATATTATAAACTCTATCTAACTTCAATTAAATTTTACTTATTGAAAAAATGAAAAAAATTGTATTAATGGAAAGCAATTAAAATGACTTAAAAAGACTTAAAAATAGGTAGAAAACATATTTTTTTTCTTTTTTAAATTTTTTTTAAAAGACTCAAGACACCAAAAAAAATATTAAAACTCAAAAGAGACATAAAAAATCCTAAGGTTCTCTCCACCACACTTAAAATTTACACTATCCTCAATATAAAATATATCAACAAAAAAAAAGATAAAAAAAAAAGGTAAAATGAAAGAAAAGAGAAAAAGAAAGCAAATTTGAAAAAGTTGAGTTACTTTCCAAGAAGTATATTTTTTAAACATCTTTAATTAGACATGGATGCAACTTTTTCAATAAGGCTTTAATTCATAAGATATTATCTCAAATAGTTCCAATGAAGCACATTTCAAGTGGACATGTAGTTTTACCTCCAAAATTGGTCCATGTATCAACTCTATGTTAGGTACCAATCTTAAATATTTCTTTCTTTGAATTTTAAATTCATGTTGTACTATGAAGTCAATTTAGTCAATAGAAAACATAGAATAAATTTTAGAAGGATCTTTTAAAACCTTGGAATTAAACATTGAGTTTATCCATCACTTCATCATGCATATTAATTTCTTTTATTTCTTATATTTCTTTTTAACCTCTTTTTTTACACATATTAACTTGTACCTTGATAAGAGTCTCCAACATCACTTTTTCTTCTTTTTCTTCTTTCTTAGTAGTTTCAAGATTATTAGGAAAAAAAGGAAGAATAGAAGAACTAGGAAAAGAATAGAATTAGTTGTAGATTATACCTCAATACCAAAATCTCCGGCCTCTTTTTCTTTTAACCGTTCACTTGCTAAGTAAGAGGTGGGAGGCAATTGACTTACATATTGGTTCTCTAACTTGTTGATAAAGGTAGCAAGCTAACCTATTTGATTTTCTAGATTCCTTATCCTTGCCCTTGCCTTTTTGTTGGAATTAGTTGAAGCTAGCTCTAGTTTCTTGTTGAAAATACATTATATTTAGCTGAAATTACTTAACCAATTCCTCAAGTTTCATTTTTGAAGTTTCAAATTAATACATTATTAAATATTCTTGAGTAGGAGGTTGATACTAATTGTAGCTCATTTAGTTGCTATAGTTTAAAATTGAATGATCCTGCTAGCTTTAGTTGTAAGAATTGGAAGATAAAGCATAATAACATTAGCATTGGCTAGGAAATCTTCCTACAAATATTTAAGTTTCCTAAATTTGCATTACATCTAATTGACTAATAAGATAGGTTAGCTTAAAAAGTTATTACTCAATTCTAGTTGCGAGTACCTCATTAAAACCATTATAAAAGTCATATATATATTTTTAATTTTTAACTACTTGATTTATGAAATTTTCTCACACTTTTTGGATCAAAATTCAAGTCAAAATCATGTGAGGAAACATTTATACATTAAAAGGAACAATAATTGAATGACACAAAGAAGTAGAAAACATAAAAAATTAGAAAAAATACTAAAAAATTAAAGAACAAAACCAAATGATTTTTTTAGTCAAAAAATGCCAAAGTAAAGGGCAAACCCCTAATCTTGCTTAGAACACTAAAAAACCTTGAGCTAGAAAGTTTCATCACAAAATTCTATAACAAACTTTATTACCTAACATTACTAACAAGCTAAAAAAATATCAAAAACTAAACAAAAAAAAGTTAAAAATAAAGAAAAAGAACCACAATTTAATCGATTTAGTTCCCGATAATAGTGCTAAAATTTTAATACTAATCATTTCACACCAAAAAGTAAACTAAACCTATTTAACTAGGTACATAAGGTGAGTTCAAGTCAAACCTAAAGGATTAAATGATCAAAAGATCATAACAAAACATAAAATAAAAGGATTTTTATAAATATAATTAAACTAATTAATAACAATGATGAATAGCAAAATTAAAAGAAACAAAGTCATACTAAATAAAATTATTAGCTTAAAGGATATTCTTACCCTTAAGTAGTTAACTTATTCTAGACAACTCTTACAAAATTATTTTAATCTGATTAATTAGCCTAGAAATACCTTAGCAACACTCTTAACGTTCCTTAATTAATTAAATTAAGCCTAAAACCTAGATTAATTCTTTATTATTCAAGCCCAGCACTTAAACAATTATATTAAGATTTAGGGAATGGCTAAAACCTAAGTAACAATCCAATTCATCATTGAATCATCAATTTAGATCCTAATTCTATTAGGTAACAAGCATTCACCGAAATGTTAAATTACCAAAACCAAATTGCTACTCAAATAACAATTAATTACAAGCAATCATCATAATTAATCATTTAGCAATAACTTAGAATATGATAATCAATTAATGGATCCAAATTAACACATCATCCAAAACAATCATAAATAGAAAAGAGCAAAGAATTAAAGATAGTTAAATCAAAAGTAAGAGTAGAAGATTAAATCTCAAAGTTAAACTAAATTAAGGGCAAAAATCCCTTAAGCTAATTGAAAAAGTTTGGCCACTCATGGTGATATAAAGAAAATTAGAAGAAGAAAAGTTATTATTTAGAGAAAAGTAATTAACCCTTAAATTTGATCTCTTATGTTATAAAACCTAATAAAATAAGTAAATATGCTTTCTTGAATTACAAAGAATGGGGTCTTGCTAATTTTTTATGCCTATATCCTAATTTACACATTAAGCTGCTAATAGCATTTTATCGCAATAATTTCCATAGGTCAACTTCTAACCTATGTTTGACCATTAAAATAATATGATTTCATTAAACCCCAAATATGGAAGTTGTTGGCCTAGGTCTTAGGGAATTTTAGGTTCTAGTTTCACCTTAATTGTACTTTTAAAACTCTAGATATGGTCTAAAAATCAAAACTAGTTTATCATAGATAAAAATAAAGTTTCAATTTCATGATCAATGCAAATGTTTGAACCAAGCTTTAGCCAAAATATAAAAATTTTATAACATCTTTTATACTTTTCAACGATATAAAGATCATCTAATTTTAACATCTGAAACTCAATTCAAGTTATAACTAAAAACTTGAAATAGTATAAGAATCTAATATCAACCAAATAATTTAAAAATATTAGAAAATTATTACCAAATCATATAACAAGGCTAATTCTCTAAAATTAAGTAGATGTAACACATTAAAAGACATAAAATAAAAAAATAATATAAATAATATTTTGCACATCAGTATATGAAATATGATTTTCAAGTTGTGTTTCTCTCTATATTTTTTTATATGTACATTCTTTTCCCACCTAACTCTCCTTAAATGTAACTCAAGGTTTCTCACTTTGAAAGCAATGTAAATTATACATACTAACCTTAAAGGAGTTGGAATCACAATAGTGGCTATATGAAAATCACCATGAAAGGTGCTTAGAGAAGTTACTATACCTTAAGTTGATTAGTTGATCATCTCATTGGCTTGAGAGGAATTAGTAGTTAGGAAGCCATATTATGTCTCATTTTTATTTTATGCTTTATTTAATATATAAGATATGTTAGATTGTATGTATAAATAAAAAGGCTAATAATCGTGAAATTTAAAATAATTAAATTAATTAAATCTTTTAATGTAAATATTATATTAGCAATAATCTATGATGCCTTCTAATGTTTGACATTCATTAAAGCCTTGATAATAAGATAAGTTTACTAAAGCAAAGTACCTCAATCTATCTTGGTAAGATGTGACAAGATAAAAATGATATTCAAATGTCAATTATTGAATGTGACTTAATTGAGTCATTCCAATAGGATTAAAGGCCTAAAAAGATAAATTTAGGCTTTAATTCATAAGATAAATTAAGAAAAATATTATTCATCTAATTATTCAAGAGTTGTATAGGATCGGTTAGAGAAGTATGCCATGCTAATGTGCTTTAGATGATCCATATCTCAAGGTCAGGTGTCGATGAGCACATTGAACTATCCATGTGGCTGAGAGCCTTCACAGCCTAAGCAAAATGATGTAATTATCAAAGGCACGCTCTACCACTAAGCTAATAGCTCGTTGTACGGGCTAAATGTTGCCGACCTAAATAGCCAAATCTTGGGTGACCAATTAAAATTAACTTAAGAATAAGTAAAATATAGATTTTAGCTCACTAGAAATCAATGATGTGATTTTTTGAATTAATAATGAGGATTATTAATTTGAATAAATTAATGAAAGAAACATTTAACTAAAAACCTTATTAAATGATTAAAACTAATACTTGTTCAGTATATTTCTATCATAGATATAAATAATAAGCACACTAAACAACCTATCATTACGATCAGTCTTTCAAAAAGGCAAAATGATTAAGATAAACTTTTTAGATTAGGACAAGAATTTGAGGATAATCCTTAAACTTAAGCAAAAGTTACTTGTCTTAGAAGGACTCATTCCTCAATTAATTGCAATTGGTGCACCTTGTGCTAAGAGAAATGCTTATAGGAAGCATCATAATGTTACTTTGGACATAAACTACCTCATATTAACTACCATGCACTCAAAGCTTCAAAAGCAACATGAGAACATAGATGTTTATGATATACTCAAGCATTTTAAGAAACTTTTTCAAGGACAAGATCAGTATAAGAGTTATAATATCTTTAAAGCATTATTTTAGTTTAAATTGGCAAAAGGAAACCTTATTAGGTCTTATGCACTTAAAATAATTAGGTATGTTGAGAACTTTAAGCAATTAATTTTTCTATTAGACCAAAAGTTAAATACAATTGTAGTTTTATAATTATTGCTAGAAAGCTACAATTAATTTTTCATAAATCATAACATGAATGAAATTTACATGACATTATTATAACTATTAAGTATGTTAAGAACTATTAAACAAAATTTGTAAAAAGCAAATATCAAGACTATAATAATGGTTCAAAAAGGTAAAGATAAGAACAAGAATGATTCTAAATCCAAAGGTAAGCCTAAGCTTAAGTCCTTTGCATTGAAACCTAAAAAGATGGCTAAGGAAAAGAAATGCTTCCATTACAATGAAACTAAACATTGGAAGAAGAATTATAAGTTCTACTTAGAAGATTTAAAAAGGAAGAAGTAAGTGAGACCTCTACTTCAGATATTTTTGTTGTTCAAATCCTACAATATGAACCCAACTTACCTCTAGCACTATAGTTTGAGCTATATAAATGAGAAATGCATATCCAAGCTTTATAAAGATGGACTCTTGAACTTATTTAATTTTGAATCATATAAGGTGTGTGAATCTTGCTTATTAAGCAAGATAACTAAAGCCTCATTCACTAGACATAGTGAAAGGGCTATCAATTAAGCATCATACATTATAATGTATATGGACTTATTAATTCACCTACTAAAGCTAATTTTCATTACTTCATCACATTTACTAATAACTTTAAAAGATATGGATATTTATCTCTTAAAAACTATAAATCAAAATCTTTTGAAAAGTTTAAAGAATTTAAGAATGAAGTACAAAACTAACTTAGCAAAAGTTTCAAAATACTTTAATTAGATTGAGGTAGAGAATACTTAGCCAAGATTTTGATAACTATCTAAAAGAGTATGGTATAATATCATAATTCACTCCACTTAAAATGCTATCATGGGATGACATTTTCAAAGAGCTAGAATTGTACCTTATTAGAGATAATGGAATCTATAATGAGTCATGCAAATCTTTTAATATGCTTTTTGGGAATATTCTTTAAAGACAATTGCTTTTACACTCAACCATGTTTCCTCTGAAATAGTTTAAAAGATTTCATATAAGATGTGGATTAAGAAACATACCTATATATTTTCTTTGAAGATTAAGGGTTGCAAGGCATACATAAAATGTTAATCCTCTAACAAACTTGGACTTAAATTGGATAAATATTATTTTGTAGGACATCACAAAAAAAGTAAAGGGTATTATTTCTATAATCCTACTAAGGGAAAAGTTTTTGTTGTTTGGACTAGTGTTTTCCTAAAAAAAAGTTTATTTTTAAGAAAACTAGTTAAAGAAAAATAAAATTTTAAAAAATTCAAGACTTACAAAATAACATTGAACTTGTAAATAAACTTGAATGAAGGCCATAAATTGTTATGATATAAGAACTTATTCAAGTAACACAAGGCCAATATAGATTTGGTTAGACATAAGCCAGAAAGATATGGATTTCTTGTAACTTAACATAGTGATATATTAATTATGGATTAAGATGAGCCCACAACCTACCAAAAAACTATTGACTTTAAGAAATGACTTAAAGCTATGAGATTTAAGTTAGATTTCATATATGCTAACTAGGTATAGACCTTAGTTAACCTCTCTAAAAGGCTAAAATCTATTAGGTGCAAGTAGGTTTTCAAGAAGAAAAATGGTGTTAAACCTTTAAAAGGTGACTAGTCATTAAAGGTTTTAAGCAAATTCATGGTATAAACTATGGTAAAACCTATTCCCTATTTATGATATTTAAAAATTTTACTACTTTTCTTAATGGAAAGCTTGTTGAGAATGTGTACATGACACAACTTAAGGATTTTATCCTTTCTGAAAATGCTAGAAAGGCATGTAAGTTACAAAGATCCATTTATAGGTTAAAGTAAGCTTCTCGAAATTGGAATCTTTATTTTGATGATGTGATTAAAAAGTTTAGTTTCATAAAAAATGAAGATGAAGCTTGTATTTACAAAAGAGTTACTGAGAGTACAATTATTTTTCTTGTATTTTATGTGGATGATATACTACTTATAAAAAATGATATCCCTACCCTACAAGCTGTAAAGACTTAGTTAAGGAACTATTTTTCAATGAAAGACTTCATCAAAGCTACCAATATGCTAAGTATCAAAATCTATAGAGATAAATTAAGAAAATCATTTAACATAAGTCAATATACATATATTGATAAAGTATTGAAATGGTTCAGCATGCAAGAATCTAAAAAAAGGTTCTTACCCATGTCACATGTTATAAATTTGTCTTAAGCTTGGTGTCCTATAACATAAGATGAGAGAGATTGTATGAATAAAATCACATATACATCAACAATGGATTTATCATATATGTCACATTATGTAATCATCTTAATGTTTTATGTGCCTTGAGCATGATGAACAAGTTCTAACAAATCTTGCTAAGCATTACTAGATTGCTATTAAAAATATCCTTAAGTACTTGAGAAGTACTAAGATTCATTCTTGATATAGAAAGGTAAAAAGGAACTGGTTGTAAAAGGTTATATTAATTCCAATTTCCATTTTGATAATGATAATTTTATATCATAGTCAAGTTATATGTTTTGCTTGAATAATGGTATAGTAAGCTAGAAAAGTTCAAAGCTTGAAACAATGGTCGATTTTACTACAAAGACTAAGTATAATGCTACATTCAATGTATTAAAAAAGGTTATTTGGATAAAAAAGTTCATCATTAGACTTAACATAGTTCCTAGCATTTTAAACTAGTTCATTTATTTTGCAATAGCAATAAAGTCATTGCATAGGCTAAGAAACCTAGATCTTACTAATAATTCAAAGCATATACTTCGGTGCTTCCACCTTATGTATGCAATCATTAACAAATGAGATATGAAGATATAGAAAGTACCAATAAACGATAATATCATCAATCGATTGATAAAGCTTTTAGTGTAGTAGAAGTATAATAGTCATATTAGGTTACTTAGTATTAGATATATGAGTGATTAGTTCTAGTGTAAATAGGGGATGGTTAGTGTATGCTCTAATAATCAATTATAAGATAATTGTATTTGCATTCATTATAATATATTTTTCTTTATAGTATTTAGATTATTATGTTTAATGTTATATTTGCATAATATGAGTAAATTTAATAATTATCTTAGGAATAATTTATTTTATTTGTAAAATATCCTTAGTCAAGTATTATTGTAAATTGAGATAACAATAATGCATCAAGATTAATATGTATATTGGTTGATAACTATGGTTATAGATATGTGATGTTAAGTCAACTTATATGTACATGTTAAAAAATAAGTGTATTAGACTAACCCGTTATGAGAATGTTATATAGATCACTATGTAAACATCATAAGCAATTCTTATAATGATAATGAAGTATGTGGTCTTTTGGCCTAAAATTACTATGGTTCTTTATATGAAAAGTTATATACTTTGATACCATTTTATGTCACTTGTGATAGGGTTAGTTTAAAAGATAGTGATTGAGTATACCACAAATCATGCAGGGAGATGTAAGTAATCTAAATAAGATTTTGTCTTTCCTATATAGGAGGAGTAATACTTATGAGCTCCTTAATTAAGTGAGACTATAAAATGCATAGCCATACTTAAATGAATTGACATGTGATATTGATTTATTTATTTATTTAGTCTACCTAGGAATTTATAAATATATAGATTAAATTATGAAAAACAATGACACATTCCAAGTTTCAAGTTCAATCCAAATATTTAGGACAAAAAGGACTAAATTACATGAAATTATTAGTCACAGAATGGTTATGTTAAATTATTAACATTCTCATTACTTGGATGGTAGTGATATGTTGTTAAATATTATTCATTATTTATCATATTAAAATAGGATTTTAGATCAATACTAGCATAATGAGAATTTATAAGGTCACACTCAAAGAGTATATTAACTATTAGCGCCATACTATAATTAGAGACTTGTAGTTAGACTAAAGCTTCTAATTGTAATAAGCTTAATACAATTAGGCATCACTAAGTAATAATACAATATAAGTTAAACTAAAATTTCTAATTGTAATAAGCTTAATATAATTAGGCATCACTAAGTAATAATACAATATAATTAGGTTATACTTAGGGGATATTAGATATGGGCTAGTTATTAATTAGAGTCACATTTAGGTTTAGTCAATAATCAAAGCTTAATTATCTCCTTTCTTAAAGTTATTCTAGTTAGAGATCAAAGAGATTTTATCTATAAGATAAAATAAATTAACCAAATAATAAATTTAACTAATATAAGTTAAATCTTTTTAAAAGCAAATATTCATATGAGATATTAAATTTTTAAAAAAGAAATATCTGGGTGAGATATGTATCATGTGATTTGATAAATTCTAGTTAAGATTAAAAAACCTGCAGTTATCATCTATGAGATAGAAAGAATGCTGTGAGGCTTTTGTGAATATGGTCCAAAATTAGAAAAGTCTTCATTAACTAGCACTGTGTTCAAAGAAAGTGATCCCATCCAATTATACCATAGTATTCAACTACTCATATGGATACCATAGAGACGTTGCCCTTTCAAATGACATTTATGATTTGTGACCATCCTATTCATGTATTTGTGATAAACCATTCATGCATTCATGATAAGGTCATTTAGACACTAGTGATCAAATTGTTCATCAAGAAGTAAAAGTAGATTTTTTATATAGCAACTGTATTTTATAGAACTAAAGTAAAACACTAACATTAGTTTATACTTCTTTGTTTTGTTATAAATTTTAAAGTTTTCATTGCATTTTTTTATCTAAAACCTAACACTTAATAGTTTTGAGTATGATTGGTATTATGATGAATCCCTATTGGGAAGGTGTTATTGTTTGGAAATGTGAAACAGACAGGTGATAATGAAAATGTTGTGATATGGTATCAAAGCTGGAAATAGTGAATGGAAATGAAAGGAAGTACAAGGTGATTTAATTGTTTCTTATTTATTATTCTTTATATATATATATATATATATATATATATATATATATATATATATATATATATATATATATATTATTTAGGCTTCTTTTTTATGAATGTGAATAATGTTTGGAATATGAAAGATTATGATTGATGATGAGACTTGGGAATATTTAATTGTAAGAATGCATAATTATATTTATGTTTCAATAAATAGATTATTTATTTATTGAGTTAATGACTCGCTTTTCAATTATTTTCTTTCTTTATAAATGCACTTATAGAGGCTCCTTTTCCACCAATAGACCAGGAATAAAATTCTCCTTGATATTCTATATTGTATAACCATGGTCAGCATAATTTGTAGTTAGAATTATGTTAAGCCTCATACTAGCAATTTATAAATTTAACAATTTAGATATTCTTCGTAATATTCTTGAAATGTTTATGAATACTTTTGTAAATATTTTGATAATAACTATAAGATAATTTATTTGTTAGTAATTGCATAAAGATAGAATATTAGTATAGTCTAAGTTAGTAAAAACTAAGAAATGGATTTCATATCAATCGCAATCAAGTGTATCGTGACAAAAATATACTATAATTCCTTAAATAATGTTTCAAAATGAATTTATGTTACTTTTTTTTATACAAAATTAATTTATGTTACTAAACTTTAACTTTTGACACTTATCCTTTAAGGTTTTAATTAAAATGAAATTGCTATTTTTATCTAAATTTTCATGAGAATTTATATATTTTAAGTTATCTTTTTATTTTGTTTGTGTTTCAGGTTATCTTTTAAAACTAAACAAAATGGGATTTGTAATTTAAATCTCTTAATTCATATTAAACAATAGAAACAAATTAAAACTTGTTTAAAATAAATGCAAATAAGAAGATTTAAGGAAGTTTCATTCAGTGAATGGAGTGAATTTATTGTGTAACATTTTCATTATTATTTGTGAATTTTAGGTTTAGGAGAAAAAGGATGGAAGATTATGATTAACCCCTAACATTCAATTTTCAATGTTAATTTATTTTTATTTTTATTTTTATTTTTTTGGGTTAAGGATTATCTATTTAACTTGTTATTTTAACTATCTATATTATTTCAACTTGTATTTTTAATTAATTATGTTTTAACATTTATTAATAAATTAACTTTTAAAAAAATTTAAAATAAAGAAATTATAATTAGTCATACATTTTAATTTAACCTTAATTATCTTTCTTTGTATAATTTACACAGTCAAATAAGGTGAGAAAAAATCAAAATTTAATCATATATTTTATATCATTTCTTTTTCCTCTCATTGTCTTTTCATCTTTCACTCTCCTAACTTCTAAACAAAAAAGTGTGTGATTTCAAGTTAAGGGAGCAAATTGATTTTACAACATAGTAATGTACTTTATACGTTTCAATAAAATTTGAAATTTATAAGTAAAAAAATATGATGAATTTTATTAATATTTTTAATAGTATATATAACGTATAACAATATTATAAGAAATGTAAAAAAAAAAAGTCATTCATAACTTTATAAACACTAGCTACTTTAGAAACTTGGAATCAAAAGTTTAAAATTATATAAAATCATTCAATTAACTTCCATCAAATTGCATAATCTTTTTATCTTTCTAAACTAAAATTATAATATTATAATATTATCATTATGAAAATAAACAAAAATATCATAAAAATAGAAAAGGAGAATATAATAAAATAAAAGGGATTTTTCTTATTCATCGAATATAGAATCCTTCTTATAACCATCTATGTGTTTAGGTCCCCAAGCACCAACTAGGAATTGTAATTACCTTTTTGTCCCACACACAAATCTAACTTACTTATGAAGAAAATTCAGAATAAAAAATTATTACTAATTGATTAAACTTAATCAAAATCACCCATAGTAAATAATAGAGAAATTCAATGAATTTTATAGACATCTATATAAATATAATATTTATAACATTCTTCTTAGATATCTATCTTATAAAGAACATGCCTTGTTTAAACCTCCATTAAGAAAATATATCAATAGAAGAAAAATAGTATATTATTTTTTTTAATGGATAACTAGTTTTATTGAAACCTTACTAGCACAATTCAATGGAAAAAAAAATTATTGTCAAGGAACAAAGAGTGCATTATTAATTTAACCCTCCATGTTGAGAATATCATGAAATATCTTTGAGCCAATACTTTCATTAACTATCCTATTGGAGATCACTTGAACAAATTTGTAATCATAAGCAAATATAACCACAATCTTTTTATAATCATGAGAAAGAACTTTCGGGGAAATATAATTAGTTCTTTTGCTTTTGATGTATTATCCTCTAACTGAAGTTTTGTAAGTAATATTATCTTTATAAAGATTTTTAGAAATTTTTTTCTTGAAATTCACATTCCAATAGCAATAATTATAATTTTAATGTGAGTGGTGTGCATCAACGATGACCTTATAATTAATTTATCTAAAAAATAAAGAGTAGATGAAAATTATTAAATTAAAGACTTTTATAATTCTTCAACGAATGGTCTTGCAATTTTTTATTTATTTTTTGCATCATTATTGATTAAAGATGGTTTGACTTTTCATATCAAATAGTAAAAATATTTTAATAAGTGGGTTTTTAATTTACTATAATATTTATTTCAATTCAATTTATATTTACAAAATAAAATGATAATAATTTTTTTAATATATTTTTCTTATTTGAGACAACTATTGTAATATCTTTTTCTTTTCATATATTGTTTGAATGTGACATCTATTCTATCATAAGCTTTTAAATTTTAATAAATATTTTTAAGATTTAATTAATAACAATATATTTTTAATAATTATTTGTATTCTTTCAATTATACTAGCTGTTTTGAAAAGTAGTGAAGCATCATAGTGGTTTTAGCCATCCCAAAATAAGGAAAATTTGAATTATTTCCCTATGAATTTAAGCTTTTTTAAAAGAAAATTCATATATAACCTTTTAAAAATTAATGCATTTTTCATTAATATCCTTGATAAAAACATATTTCAATCTTTTCAAATTTAATCGTTCAGCCTCACCCCTACTTTTGAAGCTTTCAATCAATTTGTAAAGTCTAGACATACGGGGTACGGGAATAGAGAAGAGCATACTATTTTTAATTAAGTATAGATACGGAAATTCTTAGCCTCTATGTCTGCCTTTATTCCCTAGTGATACCAGTACTCACATAATTTCAGACGGACCCTCGAATGAAATGGACCAGATGGCGCACAGCAGTAACTTCTACAAACGGACGGCACACGTTCGGTTGCAGATGGTCTTGAAGTTTATTAGAAGTACACAGAATCTGATCTGCATGTGTTTGTGCATTTTAAAAATTCTAAAATTTGAAGTGATATATTAAATTTAAAAATTATTTGATTAAAATTATTTAATCATAATTATTTATTTTTAATAAATATAATTAAATAATAATAATTTTTAAAAATATCATAGTTTGAGAGGTTCTATTTTGCGCAACTAATTGATAAGTTAGTTAATAACTAATAATTTATAATTAATATCTGATAACTGATAAGTTAACTAAAATATTTAATAAAATTAATTGTTGAACTAATTAAAATTATAAAATGACATAAAAGATATATTAATAAAAATATATATAATTAAAATAATTTATATTTATTTAAAAATTAAATTATATTAATGTAATTAAAAAGTTTAAAATAAAAATATAGTTTTTAATATTTTATAAATTTATATATTTATTTAATTATATAATTTTTATTTTATTATTTATTAAAAAATTATAATTACTTAAAATATAATTAATTATATTTTATAAAAATTATTTAAATTTATATTATAAAATGTATGAGTTATAAATTAATAAAAAGAATAAAGATAGATTTGAAAAAAATTTAAAAAAGGGGTAGCTTATAAGTTATAAATTACTTTAGATAATTTATTAAATCAGAATTTATAAGTTACGTGGAGTAGCTTATAAACTAATATGAGAAATATTTTTTAAAATTAATTTATAACTCATTAATTAATTAGGTTAATAAATTATAAGTTAACTTATAAGATACTGTACAATTCACTGTATGTCTTTATTAGTATATTATTATTAAGCAAAATTTGGTTCAATATTATGCGGCCCGCCCGGTTATTTGGCATCAAGCCCTTTCAAGTGAAGCCCGATTAGTTACAGGCGCAGTCAAGCTAAATACTAGAACAAGCCCGTTCTGAAACGCATTCCTGCTCTGCTGCCAATTTCTCAAGTGATCTGACTGCGAATTCCGATTCGTTTCCATGTAATTCGACCATGGATAAGACAAACTGTTCAGAAATCCCAAGCACTAACAAAGGAGAAGACCTACAAGGAGAGGAGGATGAAGAGTTGCGGAAGCTTCTAATGCCTGACGTGAGCCATCTTCCTCTTACTCCTCCTTGCGCCATTGAAACCAACTTCGTCACTTACTTTGCTCTAGGTATTCCTTCTACTAATTTTTATGAACCCTCATCGTTATCAGGTGTTTTCAGAGTTTATAGTTCTACTTCAACCTTGTTTCCTGTGAAATAATTATGTTCCCAACAACAAACAACCTATTTATTCATTTTCGATGTTGCCTCATTGTTCTGTATTTGTATATTTATATACAGATTTTATAAAGCCAGGACACGACCAGTATGTTTATCGACACCCCAATGGGTATAGTTGTGTACTTGTTTTATCATCTGTTGCTTGTCCTTGAGTGTAAAATTGGATCATACTACACCAATACATTTCTTTCCTCTTCTCCCCAACTTCCCTTTGACTGTTTGTGTTACTGTGGGTTAAAAGCTTGTGTGTGATCGGCCTGGCCCCGTCCCACATTGCTTTCAAGGATGAAGGTGGAATTAAAACTGTTGATTTCAATGTTGGAAAGTCTGATCGAAGCAGTATTAAAGTCACTGGAAAGCGGAAGAGGGTATGTTTCCTGACTCACGCATTGCGTAACTACGCGGTTGATAATGGGACATATTACCTCCTTCAATTCAATTAATTTCTGCTCTAGTCATAAAAAATTATGGAGCTTTGCTTGTTTTGACAAGAGTATATTGTCAAATTCATGTCATAATATTTTTAAGCTTCTTTTCTATATTTGTTTGTCTTTAGACAATGAAAAGGGTTGCCTTTTCTTTGGCCTGAGATGTTTGCTCTCACCCACATCCGAAGAGAGGCCATGAGACGTTATATAAAGTAAGGGCAGAGCAAGTATTAGTGTTATTGAAATAATCTGAAACTTTTTGATACGTAGAGTTGAAGGTATAACATCTGAGTATAGTTTTCTTTTCTTCTTGGTGAAAGATTGGTAGTGTTACCTGCTGGCCTTTGGACTTATTATATTCAGTATATTAAGGCAACCTGAAGGATGTGGCTATGATCATAGCAGAACCCAACTTTAAGTGCAATTCTTTTTAAAGTTACTGTTAGTAAGATATGCTGTTTTGCAAGTGCATCCAGTTGAAAATTTCAAGAGTAGAACTTGTTCTGTTCATAAAATAGGGGAGTTTGTATTTAGATGTTACCCTTCAGTGTCTTTTGGTTTATTTTGTGCTTATGAATCAACCTGTACACATCATTATAAAACCTTTTAGTGGATTTTTTGTTCTTTTAAGAATATTTTGCTTCTGAAAATAATTTATTAGTTTTTTAACCTTTTTTTTTATATTATATATTTTGTGACATTTAAGTAATATATATTCTTATGCAGAATGCACAGCACTTTGAGTCTAACACGGCTTTGTGTAAAATTTCTACTGATAATGATTCTTATATCATCAGGTATGTTTCTTTGTCTTAAATTCTTAATGCAAGATATGATTTGGGTACAGTCACTTTTCTGGGTGACCTCTCATTTTGATGATATCAGTTGTTTGTTATGAATTTTCACAGATGTTGTGTGAAAGGCTCTCTATTGGAAGTAAATCAACAATTAATCCACCGGCCGGACTTGTTAAATGTTGCGGTAAGAAGAACTAAATTGCTATTAGTATCCAAGCTTATTTTGTCATGATCTGACAACATATAACCTCTCTTTTAAGTTTTAACAGAAAATTAGTAGTTCTAAGTAGTGCAATGGAGAATTATGCATTTACCTTTTTGGTCCCTTCTATTGTATTTTAAAAGTTATTTTGTCACCAAAATACTGTTGAGCTCCCCAGCTGGTTCATAATCAATGTTTTATCATTTTGAGTTTCTAAAGTTTTGTGCAATTATCAAATGGGGTTTTATAATGGCTATATGAACAAGACGTTCTTTATATTTTTTCTGCTGAAATTCAAATTGATCTAAAAGTCACATTTTGTCAGGATACTAAACATATATGCTCTGTGTTGCTTGGGGTCAAGAATGGTAATCTGGACATATTAGTCCCGTAATCTCATGCCCCCTACAATACAAATAGAGTAGGAATGGGGGAAAAATGAAAATATAAATGATTTGTAGTACAATGAATTAGAATCTGTGTTCTTATCTAGTAGGAAGGTTGCAAAAATCACTTAAATTAATACTCTATTCTTATCTCATGTACATGTGTCTAAGAAAGCTAAATTCTTGATCTTCAAACTTCTCATATACATCAGGCCAGGACCTTGACTTGTTAAATCTAGAGAACTATAGCTAGATCTTGTCCTAGGTGTTTCTGAACAACTATGATTCTTGAAAATTGCTCTGTGCACAGCACACCCTCTCACATGATATTATTGCATCTAATGATCCGATTATGACTCCACTTGTTAATTTATCCTGGGTCTAAATAATGTTAACTATGTTCTATTGGCATTTATTTAAGTTTAAGTAGTGTATTATCTCTACTTAAATATATCATCATTAATTGTACCATCAGATAGAAATGTGGTAGGAAATGGGAAACACGGATCTAGTTAGTGATGTTTTCTTTACGTGGGTTTCGGAATCAAGAATGTGTAATGCAATATAATTTGTATTGTGGTGACTAGTTGAATATTTTTATAAGCAAATGCTCATTTCTCCAATGTCATCGTAGTCAATCAGCTTATCAAATCTTTATACAGTTAAGAGTTAGTAAGTTGATAGTATCTTTAGGTGGAGGATATAAGATTTATTAATTGAATTTTCTACAAACCTGGGTATTAGAATAGTTGGACCTGATATACACAAAAAACAAAGTAAACATCAAAGAAAAAGTATTTGAAGCGGTGCAGGTATCCACTGCAGGTGCCATAAGTGGTGTGTGGGTGGGTTGCAGGCCCATTTATCTGTACAGCACCATTTAAGTGAAATTTCTTCAGCCTGATCTCTGATTGATTCTGGCTGCTAGATCCTGCCCTGCTCTTACAGTTTCACCTTTCCATCTGCTTGAATGTTTTTCCTTATAACTATCATTTATTAGAAATTATGATGTTGCAGGCGGATAGAGAAGGGTACATTGCAATTATAATGCCAAAACCCGGAGACTGGCTCAAGATCATGACTTCTCTTGTGAGCCTTGAGGAGTACAAGAAATCAAGGGGCCTTTGGGGTTGTTAGGCTGCAATTTTTTATAGTCAGGCTTTGAAGAGTTTCTGACTGATATCAGAGCTCTTGGCTCTTCTTGTCTTAGTTAAAAGCTGAATGATGTCTGACTCTGAGCCATTGGCATTACTTATTTAAAATTATGGATATTATATATATATATATATATATATATATATATATATATAATGATTTGAGTAAATTATAGATCCAAATATCCCTTGTATTGTAGCCCCTCAATGAAATAACTAGTAGTGAGTGCAGAGCGTGGCTAACTATGGTATTTTCGGTGAAAGTGCAGTTGGATTATCTGGCATTAGACATAAGCAGAGAAAATTTTGGGCAATATGAATTTAAGCAATAGATGACTTCTTGACTAGTACTGCTAGACCTTGAGTTGACGAGCTCGTGATCACATTGTTATTACTCGACAGTTAATTAATTAATGAAAGTTTGCAGCAATGTGGATGACGAAACGATAGCGGACATTATTCCTTTCAAGACGGTCGTAGGGAGGTTGATTTCGTATGCTTCAATCAACTCGAGGTCACATGTGATATTGTGTTTCGCATAGAGCTCCATCGTTTCCTGCGTCTCTCTGATTCCTCCTATGATCCTGCCTTTGCCTGCCCTTTTCCCAAATATGGAAAGGCTGGCAACTCAAATGGCTTGTCGGGTGCACTGATAGAGTGCAATTTACTTGGGCCAGTTTAATGTGCTTAAGGGGATTTTTTTTTTTTTTTTGGTCTTGGCTTAAGGGGATCGGACGAGAACAATATTGCAAATTCTGTTATTATTAATGTTTTTGGTGTGACTATCAGCTGTACTCGTCGCTTAAGGTCATTAGCTTATTTTTCTTTGTTAGATTTCTCTAGCTATTGGTTAGGGAGAAGACTTTGTCTGAATTCAATCAAAGAAAAATAAGAAAAGCTCGAGAGTGAACCAGACGGTCACTAGGAGTTCCCTTCCATTCAAAAATTCTTCATCTCTTTTTGTCAGGAATCTTTGTTCTCTTTTGGTTTTATAGAATTACTAATATCATTTGGTATTAGGAACTGGGTTTATAATTCCTTCCTCTACTAATCATGGTGACATGCTAACGAACTAGATCAAAAATTGGAGTCAATAGAGAAGAATATGCTGGAAGCGATGGATTCTAGATTGGAGTAAATGCAGAAAGTTACTAAAGCAGAAATCTCAAAGTTGATGGATTGGTGGATAGCGAATTTGGTGCAAAAATTTGAGACCCTTAGAATTGTACTAACAAAATCCAAAGAGGGATAAAACCATATGCATGTACTAGAGTTAGAAGACTCCTCCCTTCATGATAAGAGCTCAAAAACTAGATTTGCTTATCTTCTAAATGGTTTCCCCAGATTTGATGGCATGAATTTTGGAATTGGAGAAACAAGTGTGAGCGATATTTTTCCCTGGAAGATGTACCAACAAATGAAAGGGTCAAATTGATTCTGAGAAGTATAGAGGGCAAGGCTAATCAATAGTAGCAGCATTACACGCTAGAGAAAGGTAGAAATTCTATCTCTTGGGAAGCCCTGTTGATTAATATAGCTTAGCATTTTAACAGGGAGAGGAGTTATGATGATTCATTGGCTATGTTAACAAACCTTAAACAAATAGGGACCTTAGACAAATACATGGAGTTATTTGATAAGTTGGCTACTAGAGTTCAGTCATCTAAGACTCAGAACCTAAGTTGTTTTTTAAGGAGTTTGAAGGGTACTTTAGAGAAAGCAATAAGAGTATTGAAGCCTTAAATTGTGAGTGATGTAATGCACTTGGCTAGGTTGCACGAGAATATCCTGTTAGAAATGAGCTCGAATCCCACCTATACTTATTTACCTAAATTCCCTCATAATTCCAAACACTTGCCTTTCCTCAACACCTTGTTATCCCTCATTCCAACCTAAACTACTAACCAACCATATTTTAACAATACCTCAGCATTGATATGACTTAGCTAACAAGAACCCACTAAACTAACCTCCTTCCTCCAAAACTACTACATAGAGACTAACATATCCCAATAATCCAAAAAATATTTACTTGCCATTCCACAAACAACCTAATAGATATTAAAGCACCAAAAGTGTAAGCTAGAATGAGATGACTAAGAGAAGAGCTCAAAGGTTGTGTATATATTGTGAAGAAAAATATACCCAAAACCATTGACGTAGAAACTCAGAACTATATGCCTTTTTAATAGAACTAGGAGATAATGAGGGAGAAGAAACATGTGAAGAAGGAAGAGTGATTTCAGAGGAGCAATTGGAAGAAAACTCAAATGATTCTCAACTAGTCCAGGAAAAAATTCTAATATTAATGCATGCTTTGCATAGGAATGAGGGTTACCACACTATAAAGGTAGAAGGAGCAATGAAGAAATAGAAGTTACAAATTCTCATTGACTAAAGCAACACCTATACTTCATCAGTGAAAACCGGGCTAAAAAGCTAGGATTTAGATTGAAGTACGCCCCTTTATGTCATGTATCAATAGCCAATGGAACTTAAGTGGAGGTTAGGCAGAAATGTGAAGGCTTGAAATTGTCCATTCAAAGGGAAGAATTTGTAGTTGATTTTCTGGTTTTAACTATGAAGGGGTATGGAATTATCATAAGAGTTCAATGGCTAGTAGCGTTAATGATTATACATTGGAATTTCAAGCAAAAATGACTATCTAATTCGAGTACAAGGGTCATTAGATTTGCTTGCAAGAAAGAGATAAAGGGTGATGATGCAAGAAGATCATAAAGCAATTAATAAGCAACCATAAAATGTTGCTGCCTTTTGGATCTCTGTTAGGCCTCTAAATTGCATAGCATCTCAAGCATGTGCTATCTCCATTATCATGGAAAAGGAACAAAGTTCAACTCTCACTAATAACTAGCAAGATGGACTTCAAGGGATCCTCATTAGGTTTCAAGACTTGTTTAAAAAACCTGATCAACTTCACCGAAATAGAACCCATTATCACCAAGTTCCCTTAACTAAAGGTAGTATGCTAGTAAATGTGAGGCCTTATAAGTATACCTATCTATAAAAAGATGTCATTGAGAAGCTTGTCGAGGAGATGTTGGAATCTTGGGTCATTAAACCTAGCACCAACCCTTTTGCCTCACCAATGGTGTTAGTTAAAAAGAAAAATGGTAGTTAAGGGTTCTATATGGACTATATGAAGCCGAATTCTATAATAATCAAGTACAAGTAACCTATTCCACTAATTGATGGACACATAGATGAATTGTTTGGAGTTAGATATTTCACTAAGTCGAACTTAAAGGCAAACTATCACCAACTTCTTATGCATGCAAAGAATGTGTATAAAACTGCCTTTCAGACTCATTTAGGGCATTTTGAATGGATAGTTACGCTATTTGATTTAACTAATGCTCTTGGTACTTTCCCAACATTTATGAATGAGATTTTTAGATCTTATCTAAGGAAATTTATCTTGGTTTTTTTATGATATTATAGTTTATGATAAAACATAGGAAGATCACCTGAGGCATTTAGAAGCTGCATTGCAGTTGCTAAGGGATAACTATCTATTCTTAAAAAGAAAGAACTGCATTTTTTGCCACATAAGGTGGAGTATCAAGGACACATCACCTTTAAATGTGTTGTGTTAAGTTTGTGTAGACTATGAAAACTTCGACTCCTAATCCTTTTCTCTAAATGAAAAAGTTGCTAATTACGGTGACATGGTGTCTAGATGCCTTGCTAAATTTGATTGCCACATGTCCCTTTTTAATCCTTCCCCTTTCCCTCTACAAATTTGTGATCTTTTAAAGGATTGAAAATTGTTATTTCTACACATAGTAATGGTGTTGCAATAGAGACAACAATGGGTCAAGTTTGAATAAACCAAATCCAGATTTGATCCAAACTCATTAAGGATTTGTTATTTTTGATCCATTAAATATATAAACTCATTAAAAACTCAACAAGACCAAATCAAAAAATTCAAAATAGATCTATTTGGACTTGCCAATAAAAATATAATTTTAAACTTTTTATTAAAAATGAAAAATTATTCTTTTCTTATTGATAATAATTACACTTGATAATTATGAATCATATATATTTTCTTATTGACATCTATTCTTATTTTAACTCATCTATACTATCCATATTAGTTTTGAATAAGTGAGTTATATCATTATTGACTTTATTAAGTAAAGGTTGTATTGAGTTAACATATAAATAATTATTTATCCATTTATATTATAATTATATATTCTTATATTGTACAAATTAATATTATAAAATAAAATTATTATTTTAAAATATTTTATAATTTTAATGTAAATTAAAATATTTTTAAAAATATTATCTTAAATAAACTATCATAATACTATTAATTTTTATATAATAATAAATTAATTATTAAATATATTATTCAAACAGTTCTATCATAATACTTGAAAAAGATCCAAAACTTATTGGATATTTACAACAGATAGATTCATAAGTTATACAAATTAATGTTAATAGATTTAATATGATACTAAAAAAGGATCTAAGACCTATTAGATTTTTAATAGTTAAATCCAAACTCAAACTATTAACTAATAAGTCTAATTTTAGTAAAACTCATTAAGTAAATATTTATCGATTTGAATAAAACCTATTGAATACTAATATTTTTGCCATCCTTAGGTTGTAACGTCTGTTAGGAAGCGTCCTAATATCTACATCATATATCTATGATTTCTGCAACTAAACATTTTTTAGTAATCACTGCAGGTGAGACTTCCATCCTAAAAAATGCTATTGTATGAGTTAAAAATTAAACTTCTTTGTATTAATTCTCTTGATTTTTTTTTGTAAAACTAGCAATCCAAACAAGTGGTCGCCAAGTAACCCACCCTCATTTTGTTACCTTTCTCAAACCTTTTTCACATTGTTCCCTACCTTTATGATCACCCTTGTGATCTCATGCCTACGTGTCAAATTCATAATTGAATTTGAAAATGAAATGAAGTCTTATTTAGGCTCAACAGAAAATAACTTTTATAAGAATATAGTTATAAATTATTAACATAATGGAAAATAGTTGATTAGTTCAATATTAAATGTGATGAATGTTTCAAGGAAAAAGTTATAGCCTTAAGTTTTATTTGTTTTTTGAAAGATAACTTTCATAGAAAAATCTTATCTCCTTGTATAAAAAGTATAAAAATATAGGAGAACCATATATCTTTATACCTTGTAATTAAAACAGATGATCCCTAAAGTAATAGTAAGATAGGAAAATAACTTTCTCTTTAAAAAGGAGGAAGCTGTTTTCTATCAAATTTATTATATTTAACAATGAATATATTAAACATTTCCTACCATCTTAATAGTTTATATTATATTCTTACAAAAAATATTCTACTAAAGTAAATAGAGCTTTAATTACTTACCTAGGCATTACAGGATATATAATGATACATCGGTTATTTGTAACACGATGGAGATGAAAGACTTGTTTGCCTTATAAAGTCAATAAATAAATAATTCTATTTATTTAGATTATATGTATTGGATACATATTAGTAAAAGAGACAATAAATTATAGATTCATGTATAATAGTTATTAAGTAGATTCATGTAATGATTAACTGATTGAATCATGAATCTATTTAATAAAGTTTAAGTGTTTTGGATATACAATAATAAGGAAGAAAATAAATAAGGTTATTTCTAAATAAACACTTAATAAAGTATTCATTAAATGTATGATATTAAGAGACTATGAAAGTCACTCTTTTTTATTATAAAAGGATGAGATTATGAAAGAACAATTACAAGTGATTCATTAAGTTTTATTTGATTGAAATTAGTTTTTCCCTAATCTACATAAAATGCATTTGAATTTTTATTTATTGATATAAATATATGTGAATGATTTAAAGAAATTTATGAAATGTCTATTTTTGTGATATATCTTAATAGCGATATCAAAGCTTAACACATATATTTATATTGGTTGAATAATTTTAATAGTTTGATATGTTTAAGCTTTTGCATTTAAAATTGTTTTATGATATTACAAGTGTTGGTGTATGTCCTAGGAACTAATTATATAGATGATTGAAATAATACACACTATATTATGTTTTATTTCAAGCAATATAATTATTATATTATATTTTTTAATTTTTTGCGTAATTTATAACTTAATATAATAATTATCCCTAAAATAATTTTACTATTCCTAAAATGCCCCTAGTTACGTATTATTACAACAAGGGATAGTAATAGTACATCAAAACTGGCATGTATAGTGACTGATGATTATGAATTATGGATATGTGATATCAAGTCAATACATGAGTACCTTGTTAGTGAACAAATGTACTGGATTGACCCACTATGAGAATACTGCATGGATAAGACTTGTGTCATTAGTAATTCTCATATGGTTACAATTGCATATAGTCCTTTGACCTGAAGTCACTACAGTTCCCTACATAAGGGGTTACTCACTTTAATGTCGTCTTATGTCACCTTTAATCAGGATGATGAGTAAGGCGTTGATTGGATGTGTCATGAATTATGCAGAGGGAAATGGTGATGTAGATGGGATTTTGTTACTCTTATAAAAAAAAGAGATATATCCTTATGCCCCTTGATTGAGTATGACTTAGAAATGCATGGTCATGCTCAAATGGATCAATATGTGATATTGATCATTTATTTTAAAGTCTACTCAGTATCAAGAAATATAAAGTGAACATTAACGAAGATGATACGCTTCATGTCTCCAGTTCAATTTAGATATTATTACCAAAGGAATTATGATACAAAGTGCTGATCATATATTAGATGGATGTTGAATCACAGACATTCTTACTACTTGAATAACAATGATATATTGTTAGATACCGCTCACTGTCTATAACTCAATAATGAGTCATTGTCAACGTAATAAGAACCTACAGGATCATACAAAAGGAGTAGGAATAAGATAATAATTAATTGAACTTTAATTATATTAATATCTAATTAATTGGACTTATTTTCGTGCATATATATTATTATTAAGAATAATAATATGTTGTTCATGTAATATATATATATATATATATATATATAATATTATGTGATATTATTTGATATTAAAATAATATCAAATAATTATGTTATCAGATATTAGATAATATTATTTTGATATTTAACAACTATATGCAATTATCTAAATATTAAGATATTTATATTATGAGATAATATTATTATCTAATATTAGATAATTAATAGATAAGTCCTATCTCTCCTCACTCTCTTTAGGATAAGGATAAGATGAGTTGTTAAGTACAATTAGAATTTTTGAGGCATTATCCTAGTAGGATTAGGATTGTGACTTGCCTAAGTTCTATAAAAAAGGACTTGAGGGCAGCACTTTTAAGATACGCACATAAGCTCCCAAAATCCTAAATCACTCAGAAAACATCCAATCCTAAATCCTAGAGAGAGAAACGCATCCTAGCAGATTTGTGAAGGGTGAGAGATTGTTATTCACTCCGTGTGGATATCGTAGAGATGCTGTACTTTTCGGCCAGCATTTGATTCATCCTCTCTCTCAAGTTTTGATCAATAGAAATACGAGTGCCTAATAGGTAAAACCCTAATAATTGATTTATGTCTTTTGCATGGATCCTAGGTAGAATTCAGATTAAGTTTTGAATTTTCGCTGCGTATGATAATCCGAATTCTAACAACAAGTTCTTTTAATATGAATTATTCTTATCTTAACAAGGATAAAACGATATATATGTATGCTATCTATATATATGCTATGCTATCTACAATTAATTATGAAATGTTCATAGTTGATACTAAAGTGTCAAACTTTATTTTTAGAATTATTATTATTATATATTTTTCATATAGATGATAAACATGTTATAGCTAGCAGGAACATTAATTAAAATAGGATGTCACTTATAGTACACAT
The DNA here is from genome assembly GCA_020226215.1 of Sindora glabra. NCBI lineage: Eukaryota > Viridiplantae > Streptophyta > Magnoliopsida > Fabales > Fabaceae > Sindora > Sindora glabra. The sequence goes on along the minus strand of CM035230.1, from coordinate 84,722,460 downwards.
GAGACATTTGAACAATGAGATTATACCTTACTAATGAAAAACATATCACTTGTAAAATCGATGGCAAGTATATTCTATTAGAAGCTAAATTATAGATGGAATTGATATGTATTTACTTAAAGTTCTTGATAAATTCTAATATGGATTTTTATAAGATATTTAACAAAGTATCTATTGCTCATTTGAAATTCATAATTGTTATATGTTTATAAAAAGGAATTATCAAACCTGAAATGAATAAGCTTTACTATTGAATTAATATCCCTATTCGATGGTTTATTATATTATGGCATTATGTTCTTATTTATTTCTATCTTGTAGAAATGGCATATTACAGTCCTTTAACAAAGATTTTAGATGATAAATCATTTAAAAGGCTCTAATTATTCTCACTACTAAAAAATTAATGTATATTCTTGATGAAAACATACCAGTTGTACCATGAGATAATGATCTTGAGGCTTACACACCTAAGCAAAAAGATGATTCGATAGCTAAATGCTATATATTGGCATATCTTGAAAATGGATTTAAAAAATGACATGAATTATTAAATTCTACCAAAGAGACCATGGTTAGCTTAACAATAATGTTTGGCTAGCAAAATTGTTCTACAAGTAAATAGCATGAAAGGACTATTGTTCTACTAATCTTGATGATGAAATTGATAACAACTCAAAGATGGTTGCAATCTTACCTTTATTACCTCATTCTTTTAATTAGTTTGTGCTTAATTTTAACATGAACAACATGAATATAACTCTTCCTGAGTTCATAATATGTTGTAAAGAGCTAAAGATTTAGTCAAGAGGAATGAGCCAATTGTCATAGTTTCTAAAAAAAGAATGTTTTCTAAGTTCAAGAAAAAGAAAGTGTGTAACTAAATAGAAGAACTTTAATAAGAATGCAAAGAAAGACAAATCTAATGATGAATATCATTACTGCAAGAAGAAAGGACATTAGATGAGGAATTGTCAACATACATTGCTTTTTTGAAAAATGGAAAACCTTTTAAAGTATGCCTCGTATATTCACCATAGAAATTAATTTTTTGGAGAATTCCATCAACTTAAACTCTAAGTGTATTAACATTGGAATAACTTCTCATGTTTGTAATACACTATAAATGTTTAAGGAATAGAAAGCTGAATGACAATAAGGTTATGATTATGATAGGAACTAAAGCAAATGTTGTAGCAATTTCCATAAGAGCATATATAGTCATCTTATAGCATAAGGAGGAGATGTTTTAACCTTAAAAGATTATTTTTATGTACTACAAATGAGAAGAAATTTGATTTTTTTTCTAAGCAAGTAGAAACTTGATATACTTTCTTGTTTTCTAAGAATAAGTTTACAATAAGATTGTATGATAATTTTATGGCAAATGAGTTAAAGCAAAATGGTTTATATTTTCTTTCCTTTACTTATGATAGCTTTACATGTGATAAAATAATTCTTCAAATGTTAAGAACTTTTTTAAAAGAAAGTGAGATGGTATCTCTCTCGCCTATCTATGGCATTTATGATTAAGATATGTTAACTTTGAAAGAATTACTAGGTTAGTAAAGGATGATCCTTTAAATTTTCTAAAAGTATAATCTTATTTAACTTGTGAGTGTTGTCTTCTAGGCAAAATGACTTAACTTACTTTTACTAAAAAAGGCACTAGATGCATGATACATTAGACTTAATACATAATGGTGTATGTGGTCCAATAAATCATATCGCAAGAGGTGATTTTGTTTATTTCAAATCCTTTATTGATGACTATTTAAGATATGAATACATCTATCTTATAAAACATAAATCATATATTTTGAAAAGTTCAAAGTGTTTGAGTTGAAGTTGAAAAAACAAAAAGGTAAATGTATAAAATGTCTTCAATCTAATAAAGGAAAAGAATATCTCTCTAATGAAATTTGATGTTATCTAAAGGATAGTGGAATTTTATCCGAGTTTACACCTCCAAGAACACCATAGCATAATGTTGCTTCTAAAAGAAGAATTTGTACTTTATAAGATATAGTTAGATCTATAATATGTATAATAGATTTACCCCTATCTTTTTAAGGTTATGCTTTGGAGATTGTTATTTATTTATTTATTGAATATAGTTCTAAGCAAATCGGTTCCAAATACTCTATATGAGTTCAAAAATGGCAAGAAACCAAGTGTATAACACTTGAAAATGTAGGGTTATCCAACATATGTTAAAATATGAAGTCCAAACAAGTTAGAATCAACATATTAGTTATCCTAAAAAGACAATTGGGTATTATTTTTATAATTCCAATGAGCAAAAAGTTTTTATAAGTAGTAATATAGTATTCTTAAAAAAAGAATTTGTATTTAGGCATTCAATGAATATATAAATAAAAAGAATTTGTGAAAGAAGTGTTAGAATTTTTTATGAGCTACCATTGATTATAGATATTTTATTTTTGATAAAACTATCTAAATAATGATCTAAGAGGTTTTTATTTTCTAAAACCCAATTTGTTAAGGTAATCTATTACTTAAGCTTATAGACACTTGATTATAGGTTAATGTATTTAGTGATTAGAGTGTAGACCTATACCTTTATTAGCACACAATAAGAGGATTTGATAAGGTTTTCTCTGAAATGTTAGGTCCCCTTTCCACTCCTAACCTAATTGTAATTATTAGTTTGTTTTATTAAAATTGCACACTCTATGAGAAAGAGAGGAAAATATATACCTATAATATTCATTTGAATACAACCATGTTCAAAAAAATTAAATTTGTGATAAAAGTACACTTCCACACTAATTTTATTATGCTATTCTAAATTTCATACAAGTTATAATATTAATTTTTCTTATATATAGTATCAAAGACACTTGCATAGATTTAAAATCCATGTCTCTTTCACAGAACACTCTATAATGACTTTTATTTGCTTTTCAATTTTCAAATTTGCACTATGTTTAAATTAATTGCTCACAAAAGCTTAATATTAGCTTCTATGATGAAATTATCATTGACATAATTTTGTTATTTTTTTTAAATCTACTTGTGCAGATCTAATAAATTTATGAAACATGGAGATGAATTATATTTTTCAAGTTGTATATGCAAAGGCCAAAGATATTGCATTTTTTTGTAATGAAAAACACTTATCTAGTGGAATTTTTCTTGACCAATGGAATAATTATTTAACATAAGATTAATTTCTAATCCTTTAAGATTAGATAATGTGATTAACATTTTTCTTAATGGATTGATATACTATATTTTGGATTATCTAATAACCTCGATCAAATTTATAAGGGATATATATCCTTTATTTGAAATACATTAATTAGCTTTCGTAGATGAAACCTTGTTATTTATTAGTGGATGCTTATGATAATCTAATTTATATATATGTGTTTAAATGACATCTTATATGTTAATGGATATTTAATTGAGAGTAATTATTCTTGGCCATGATAAGGATCGATTATCATGCATAAAATATCCATTAATTTTTTATTATAATTAAAAAATTAAGTTTTTTTAAAATAAATTTCTAGATATTATATTCTTTGTTTTGGGAGTTTTGTCCTTAATTATCACTAGGACAAAATGGATGTCAAAGCCTGCAATTCTATTGTGATTTCACCTTCAACTTAAATTCAAAACTTGCACTAAGAAGCTCAAAGTGAATCTTCAATGGTAGAACTTCCTACAATTGTTAAAGCTTAAAATAAAAGGCAAAACACAAGGCTTCTTAATTAAAATATTATATTTAACTTTTATGGTTTATTACTTTTATTTGTTTATTTTTCTTTATATTTCATTATCATAAGAATAAATTTATGGGCTTAAAATGGAGTCATTGAAAAAGAGTTTTTTTTTACTTAAAATATAAAAAATTATTGAAAATAAGTCATTTCTTTATTTATTAAATATTTATGATATATAAATTTAAATTAATCAAAAGAATTATTTAAATATTTTATATCAAATGAAGCTTAAAATTGTAGATTTTAATGTAATATAGGGCTTTATGATCAACATAGGTACACCTTATATAGAACCCTATTATAAAATATTATATTTTGCAAATGATTAATTTTACAAAACTATTTGAATGATGATTTTGGATAATTTTTTTAATCATCTCAAGTCCTTATTTGGGAGACTTTTGGATTGATTTTGAATAATTATCACTAAAATAATAAAATTATTTATATTGATATATGAGGTATTTAAATTATAAATATTTATAGAATTAATTCCTAATTGTTTCATACAATTACTTACCTAAAGGAGATAGTTGTATGCTTTAGTTAAAAATTAGCTTATTGAAAATTTTTTTGACATATTTTATTATTGAGAATTCATATGCTAAAAAAGGATGGGTTTCTAATATTAAAGTATTATCTTGGTTAGTTTTAATAATAGAAGGGTATTTACATATTATATTATTTATCCAAAGAGGAAATATTATTTTATAATTGAGAATTTATATGCTCAAAAAGGATGGATTTCTAATATTAAAGTATTATCTTGATTGGTTTTAATAATAGAAAGGTCTTTACATATTATATTATTTATCCAAAGAGGAAAGAATGTAGTGATCTTTTCTTATACTCTTGAATATTATTATTATCTATGTGCTCATAAATTATTATATTGCATTTTTTATAATATTATGCATAATATTTTTTATTTCATTAATTTATTTTTATCTTATTATTGAAATTATTTTGAATAATTATTATCTTAAAGAAAAATTTATTAATAAAAATAAAATTTTATATTTTCAATAGTTATTTATTAATATTCTTTTTACTACTTTTGAGATTTAAATTAAGATAATTATTACATGAAGTATAGGATGAAGGAAATATTACACCTCAAATATCTTACTTACATATAAATTGCCATTAGTTAGTTTAATGGAGTATTATTTTCTATTTTATCTTTATCGTGACAAAGTGAAGACATTTAGTAAAATTCTTATTTGAAATAATTTTAGTGATATAACAAAAAAATTAATTAAATTTAAGAACGTATTATGATGCAATATGATTTTGATGATCAATATTAATGCATATTATTCAACACCCCTTTATGGACTGATCATGCTATTATTATTATTATTATTATTATTATTATTAATTTAATTTATAATATCCTAGGTCTTTTAGGAGATTTATGGGTTAATTTGAATAATCATCACTAAAGTAAAATTAATTCATATTAATTTATAAGCATCCGAACTATTAATAAATACTTATAAAATTTATTTTTAATTATATCATGTATTTACTTGCCTAAAGTGAGAAAGTGTGTGTGTTATAATTAGAAACGAGCTTAATAAAATAATTTTTTATTATTTCAAATAATGATCGACCTAAAGGAATTATTGTATGTCATAATTGGAAATTGGTTTAATAAAGCAATTTTATTTCAACATCCATTTTATTATTGTGTATTTTATTTGCTTAACGAAGATTTCATTTTACAACTTATAATACTTAGACAACACACCATATATTACAATTATAACATCATTTAAGCTAAACCTTTATAATGTAAATGAAAACACACAAATCACCACATATCTTCTAAATTTTGGGAAAATTCTCCACTCTAGAACATCTCAACCTAAATCCTTCAAACATTAAAATCTACTTAGAATTCTTACTCATATCTTATGAAGGAAATAATAGGAAGATGGATACAAGTTTCGTTTATATCTAATCATTCAAAATTCAAGTTCCAAAATCCTTTCTTAAACCTAAACCCTTAATTCTCCTAAAGCCAAGGAAAAAAAGGAAGATGTTCTACATGAATGGAAGCTTTAAAAACCCTGCCTTGCTTAGATTGAAGAATGGGTGTGGTTTGATAAAGATTAATGCCCTTATTAATAAAGAAAGAGAAGATAAAAAAGAAGAATAAGGAAAAAGAGGAGAAATGTCGGTGTTAAAGAAGAAAAATGGATTGTTAGCTAATGATAAGGAAATAAAGGGAGATAGGGCTAAAAGCCAAAATGGAAAAAGTATCTTAAGGCTTCCCTACACTTAATTACTTGCCTTTAATTATAACTAGCTTTAAACATTTCACAATGTTGTTTTCTTAATTATTTCACATAAAAGATTTATTCTAAATTTCATTCATAATTAATTAATTTTCATACAAAAAAATCTTAAATTCTAAGAGGTGTAACAACTAATTATTTTGATTTTTATTGGTAAAAGTTAGTTATCAATAGGTTAAATCTAAAAAAATTTTGATACTATAATATTACATTTTATTGTGAATTCAGTGGCCAAGCTTGGCCTAACAACTAGACATGTAAAGTGGGTCGTGGGCTTGCAGGCTTTGTGGGCAGCCTTGCGAGTGCGAGGTGGTCCATTTTTTTTTACTTAGCTAGTTTTCATTGCAGACTTATATGGGTAAGCTTACGTGGGTCGTGGCCTACATGGGCTTGACCACAGCCCATGCAAGCTTTTTTATTTTTTTAATAATCTTTTAAGTATTTATGAACTTTTTTAATCTAATGTACAATAAGCTAATATAATTTTTTTAGACTTATTTGACTAACTAATTACACAAAATAAAAAATTTACTTAGATAATTATAATTTACAAAAGAAAATTAAATTTTTTAATCTAAATTAATGTAATATTTCCTTAAATATGCCTTCCTCAATATTTAAAGTTTGATTTTTAATTTTTTAATACATATTTTTAATAATTTAATTATTTCTAATTACAAAAAAAGAAATACAGGCTACTCGTGAGCCCCTACAATCCTACCCAAAAATACCCATATTGAATGCAAGTCCACCCTACCCCACTTTACATTCCTATTAACAACACTTGCTAATTATGCTTCCATGAGTAAATAACTATAAAAATAAGCAATCTCAATATTAAATTAGAAACATGATTGTTGGATATAAAATACGAACCTTTATTCAAACATAATATGATATTAACACATAAACATTCATATGCAATACTTAGACAATAAAGATTATTAAAAAATATGAAGCAAAAGTTCAAAACCATTAATCAATCAATCAAATTTTGTAACTTTTTTAATTTTTTAGTTGGTATCAATTTTGTGTAATTAAGGGTTTCTTAAATGCCACTAAACAATAAACAAAATTTTATGAAAACTTTTTTATCAATTTCAACCATTATTAGCATACTAAACAATTTTAACTGACCTACCTCAAGTTGGGTTGATCGGTTAGTTGGTTAAGAGTAGTTTGACATATTTTGATCATCCTATTTGCCTTCTTGTGAAAGTTAACATCCTCTAGTTTTTTATTAGACTAAAAAACCCACTATTGTGTAGCATAGGTAAATAAATTTAAAAGAGATTAAGGTAATTTTAAGAAAATATGTTTTCATAATCCAACTATAGATTCTTCATTTTTTCTTTCACCTTAATATTTCTTTATCATTCTTCCTTTGAAACACATCCTTTTCTTTCTCTTGAATGTCTTGTCTCTCTCATCCTATTCCTTTCTTTCTTTTTATCTTTGCATTATATTTATTTTTTTAATCTAACATGAATGGTTTTAAAAAAATTAAAATTAATATAATTTGGATATAATTCTGGAATGCATATTGCACAATTGTTAAAGGCATCACAACTCTTTAACTAACTAAGGTATAAGACTTTGTTTATATTATTTCTTTTTATTTTATACCTTTTAGTATGCTACGTATGCTTAATTTTATAGAATTGACCTTGTTATTTGATATGGAGTTAGTTTTATAATGAGTTGAAACTATTCAATTAATATTAGATTTTTATACTATCTCAAATTTTTGATCATATATTGCATTTCAAATATCAAATTGGGGTGATCTTTATATTGTTGGAAAACTTAAAAGAACTTCTAAAACTTTTATTTTTTTTATCAAAGCCCAATTCTGACATATGAAAGGTCTAATTTAGCTAAAAATTTAAAACTCTATTTTTATCCAAGTTGAGCTAGTTTAATTCCTTAGCTATATCTAAAGTTTTAAAGGTCTAATCAATATGAAACTAATGCCTAAAACTTCCTAACACCTCACCTTACAATTTCATGTTTTGAGTTTAGTAAAACTATACAGTTTTAGTGGTCTTACATTAGATAGAAATTACATCTATGAAATTTCACTATTGTAACTCTTATAGTTTATTATCTTGTAAATTAGGTTTTTGACTTTTAAAATTAGCAAGACCTTATTTTTTGTAACCTTAAGAGGCCTATAATTCAAGTTCATTAGGTTTTTAACGGTCATTAAGTCAGATATAAGGTTTTATGCCTCTAGAAATAAGAATAACTTTTACTCCGACACAATTTAGCAAAGATAACTTTTCGCTCTTTTTCAATTTTTTTCTTCTTTAACCATGAAAGCTAAATCTTTGGTTGACTTAAGAATTTTAATGCTTACCTTTATTTAGATTATAAGCTTCTAAGTTATAATATTAACTTCTTTTAATTAATTTTTCTCTTTCTTTAATTTTTTTATGCTAATTGCTTGAAATTGTATGAGTTGGATATTGATTTGGTATAATTTATATTAACTAAAACCATATTTTAGTCCTTATAGAATTCAATTTCTATTAATCTTATCTCTGACAAAAAATTTGTATTAATTTAGTCCCTATAATATGAAAATTCATCAAAATTTATTCCTTCCATACATTTTTATATAGTTTTTCTTAATTAAAAATTTGTATAGAAGAACTAAAATTTGATAATTTTTAATATTATAAAGACTAAATTAATACAAACTTTTTGTTAAGGATAAAATTGATAGAAATCAAATTCTACAAAAATCAAAATAGGATTTTTGTCATTTATATTCAACCTTGTGATTTCTAATATTTTATCTATTTTTATATTAAATTGTAATTAGTTAATCACAATTTTTCATATGAGAATAGAGGGTTGAGAGATTAAATCAGATGTTTTTAGTTTAATCTTTCAATTCAACTAAATTTTATTTTTAAATTAATTTTACTATACCTTTATAGATTATAGCGATTGCTTAATTTTACTAATCTTAATTGAGAAAAGATATATCAAGTGAATCACTAAGATTTGACTTGCTTTATCACCTTTTATTGAAAAATTTTAACAAACTGGTAATATTTAATTTTGGTGTCTTGTGATGTGCATCACTAACCATTTTATGGTTTTAATTGAATATATTAGCAATATTAAGTAATTAATAATTAATTTTACTTTCAACAAATTTGCAATTTTGCTGAGTGTTTATTTTTTAGTTAATTGACATATGATATTAGTTGAAGGTCATGCTTTTTTTCATATTATGGGTTCAATTTCAAGATCTTGCATGTATGTATATAATAGTTTAACCATCCATACTATTATAAAAAAATACCAATTTTGAATTATATATTTTGTTATTTTACCGAATATAAGTGTTGTTGGCATATTTACAAATAAAAAAGAAAAAGGATGTTCCTTACCTCTTAAGTGATTTCAATAATTGTTCATAAAATTTCTATAGATTAGGTTGTAAGTATGGATTTACTTTAATAAAGTATGAGCTATCTAACCTCCACAAAGGAGAATCTCTTAGTTATTTATAGTTTTGGATGGGTTAATGAAAAGGGTGAAAGTGGGTCCTATAAGGAATATTCTAGATTGAGTCACACAAATTAGCTTAGTTGTCTCGTCAAATAGCAATATGACATATATCCTCAGTAGTTATCTTGTTGCAAAAAAAGTATTTGGTCCATACCAATAGTATAGGTTCCTATAGTATAAGGATGTTTACATAATCTTAAAAAGAGTTAATGGGATATTCGGGCTTATGTATTCTTGACAACATTTATATAACTTTAAATAGCTCAATTGGCTAATTAGGTTTGCAACATGGGTTTTTCTAAAGTAGCATTCAACTGATAAGCTAGTCTTTATAGATAAGAGATGAAAGGTGTTAAAGGTAGTTAGTGCTTATATCCAATCAGGTATGGTGAGTCCAAATGGAACATCCTTATCAATTATCAATATTTGGAGGATTTAGACTTTCCTTTTAGAGGATCTAAATCAAAAGGTTATAATAAGAAAGTAGAAGGTATGAGACAAAGGAAAAAGAAAAATTGACAAATGGCACATAAGCAAGCATGATGGAAGTAAGGGAACAAGAATTGTGAGAGAAGATGTTATTTTAGTCTAAATGAAAAAGTATAGCATGCTAACTTGTACATGAAGGTGTAAAGTTTAGCAATATCCTCTTTCTCTCTCTCTCTAATATATATATATACACAACACAATTTTCACTTTTTCATCTAAATGAAAAATATATGCCATTAATTTAATAATAATAAAATAATAAAAGGTATTATGCTCAATTTATAATTATTATTAATTTCTTAATTTAATTAATACATTAATTATGAAGCTGAGAGAATGAGTAGAGTTAACTTAAATATTTTAAATTAATATTTTTATATTAAAATTATTTAAATGCTCTTTATAATTTTATTGTCATTAAATTAGTAACATGAAATGAAATGGTAGATGTGGCTAACCTTTAAATATAAATATGATTTTAAATTAATATTTCTTTATTAAAATTACTTAAATACTCTTTATTATTTTATTGTCATTAAATTAGTATCATGAAATGAAATAGTAGATGTTGATAACCTTTATATATAGATGAAATTTTAAATTAATATTTTTCTATTAAAATTATTTAAATAATTTTTATTTATTATCGTTAAATTAGTAGCATGAAACGAAATAGTAGACATAACTAACCTTTACATATGATAGGAAGGTTAGCAATCCATCTAACCACACACATATGTGTGTACGTATGTATGATTTATGATGTACACTGCAAGACTACTTCATTAGGGACCTACATACATAAAAAAGCTTATAAAACATCCATTTGTGCATAAAAAGTAATAAACAACATATCTTAATTACTGTTATCCTAAAATCTAGGTTGTATATCATATCATCCAATGATCTTTTTCCTTATTGACTAGTTTAATCAAATTCATCCAATTAACAAAGATTTTCATTTTTCTATAAGTTGTTCATTTGTTTTCAATAGTTTAATTGGACTTTACTTGCTCCCATTTCCTTGATTTACATTGAAAATAGATCTAAGAGAATCTAATAGCAACCTAGCCTCTATAGAGATGGAAGACTAAAAGTAAAGACTCTTATATAACAAACATATTAATGATAGGCCAAGAATAATATCCATCAATGTGGTAAAATAGAATAACACTACAAAAGATACCATAAGAGATAGCTTATTAATGAAGGAAAAAACAAATTATATATTTTTATGACCATAAAAAAGATTATGTGTAATGTGGTTAGACCTTCTAGTTTCATTTTCCTAGCAACAATTCTTATAGATAACTCTTATACGTGCTACATGCTAAACTCTTTTATGTGCCACATGCTAAAAATGCATATAAACAAAGCACAATTAAGGTACTTGAGCATTTTGATCACAAATTTTTAGCAAAATTCAAAGGGCATGGTCACATTTTGAGTTAAACATAAATCCAAAAATTAAAAATAGTAAGAGGCTAAAGGCATGAAAATCATTTTCGTTATACAAGTAAAAAAAATTTAAAAAAAATTAAACCTTACAATATAGCAGAAAGGAAAAAGGTGATTCATAATGGCATATTAAACTATGCATATATGCTTTTTGCCTTTGATCTTTGAAATGAGATACTGACTAGGATAAGGGTACAAACAATTTAATAACAACAAATGCAAAAATTGAAACCTATTGATAATGAATCATAAAAAAACTGCTAAACTTGTCAATGGTAAAATTACATCTGACAAAGAATAATCTATATTTTAACTCAAAGTAGGGTAATCAACTAAATAACATCTAAAATATTGATTGTTCTCTAATTTTTTAATCAATTATATAAAAAATTACATTAAAAGAAGTTCCCAATCTATATGGCTACAATTATCATTGTGTCTAGAAGTGTATTGATCGTGTGTAAGTATTAGATTGTAATTTGATTCATATTGGCTAGAGTAGTTAAAATGGATTTGGGTCTATGGATAAGTCTGGTAGTTTGCATAAAAAATTGAATTAAAACTTGTAAAATACAAATTCATTTAAATGTGAACCAAAAGTAGTTTGGTCCTCTAGGTTTGCAAACTATATGGACTAGACTAAACAATCCATGAATAGCTTCATTTTTTTTAACATTTTTACCTTCACACTAAATTAACACACAACACAAATTTTCACCTAACTAATTCAATACTTAATTTTTTATTTTTCAACTCAAATTAACTTAAATAAATTATTTCTAAGTTAATAATTTAGTTTTTTAAATAAATAATTTCAAAGTTTATAAATTTTTATTATGATTTATTTAGTCTTGAATTGTTGATGTAGATTAAGAATGTATTAAATATGTAATTTTTAAATTTATAATTATTATTTTAAATTTAAAATTATTTAAAAAACTTAAAAAAAAATTTAAGAAAAAAGTTTACAAGTGCACGATCTATAAAAATTAGGACTTAGACTCCTATTTAAGGAGTCTGTAATTTTTGTGGACTAAATCTAATTTAGTTTGTTTATGGCTAGTTCATACGAACTGATCTGTGGATAGACTAAATGAATCTATTAGATAGCTCTAATACTGGCTTTGACATCCACTAAGTTCTTAGGCTAAAAAATGTAAGTATAAATGAATCAAATCACTAAATTATTCAATTACAAAATTTATATATCAAATAGTCAAGATATTATCTAACAAATTACAAACTTTCTTCACATCTTGTAATGTTGTTCTTAATAAGATATATTCCTAATGTCTCGCCAGAACATAGGTCTAGCATATGAATTCCATCCAATCCAACCTCAGAGAATAAACAAGAATAACCACCTAAGATCAATAGTTATAATTAGGATGAATACAAATGGTTTATAAATAAATGCAATAGGACTACGAGACAATAACTAAGAACGAATGGAATGCAAACTAAGGAGTTGTTTGGTTCATGTGAAAAATAAGTTCCTACAGGAAGTTAAATTTCCTAGGAAGTTACTTCCTATATAAATTTCTTAGGAAGTTCTTAATGTTGTTTGGTTGACATGAAGGAAGTTATATTTCCTAGAAAATAGAAATTATTTAGGGAGGGAGTAGGTAAATGATTTCTCATATTCTATGGGAAATATAATTTTCTGGAAAGTAATTTTTCATATTTTGTGAGCAACCAAACAAATCACAGTTTTCTATTTCCTAAAAAATATAACTTCTCACGTTTTTGTTACGAACAAAACAACTCCTAATATTACTTTGCTTCTAATGTATTTATCTTCTTTTTATCTCTCACATTCCAAACAATAGAATATGCGTTTTATATGCAAAACCCCATCACCACGAAGAAAGCCCATATTTTTTTAGGTCCTCCTAAAGCATATTGCCTGCATTATCTGCCACCTACACTGGAAGTTGGCTTCTTGTTCTTCTCAAAGATTGACATCCACTTGTACATATATATATAATATCATAATAAAATGAATATAATCATAAATAGTGTATTTGTGACTTGGCTAAACCATACGACCATAATATAACAAGCCCAACATTGACCTATGTATGGAAAAGAACAAACCAAGGGAACTAATATCGAAACAACAAATTCATAAATAATCAGGGATTATAATGAAAACGAATCTATAAGAGCTCCATTATACACATAATCTACAGGCTATGGAAAAGTGTTGACTTTGTATTATTACAACAACGGAGTAACTAAAACATAATCCAAATCCAATAGAAATTATAAAAATAATGGAGCTTCATTACAATAAATCTGGTTCGCCTCAATTTGATAAGCACAGAATAGAAATTCAGAGAGAAAGCGTAAGAAAGAAGAGAGAGTTACAGAGATAACAGAAGAAGAAAAAGGAGGAATATCATAGAAATGATATACAGAGGGAATCTCAGAGAAGAGATTTCATGACCCGGCCAATACATGCCTCTCGCGATAACCGACTCCATTCTTTATACATCTCAACCTAAAAAAGGGGATAATTCCAAATTAAAAGAAAAAGGACAAAAAGGAAAGCATTTCTTTAAATTCACCCCAATAAAGATATAAACCTAGCCCATTAATTTAAAAAAAAAAAAAAAACTTAACTATATAATTCCAGCTCATATCGACACCTCACTGCTTGAAAAAGTCCCTGTCCTCGAGGATTAAAGTATGGAAGCTTCTTTAGATCAAACCAGCACTTCCAAGTGGCATCTTCAGGGGAGGAATTTATCCAATGGATCAATACCTCTGACCGCTTTACTCCCTTTCTTTTTCATGCGCCAATCCAATATGCTTAGAGGTTCTTCAGCCATTTCCCCTTGGTTATTCATTAAAGGTAGTTGAGAGACTCTACTGGCTGATTACCAACGTGCTTCTTTAATTGAGAGACATGGAAAGTGAGGTGTATTTTGGACCCATGGGGTAACTGCAACCGATAGGCAACCTCACCAATTCTTTTGATAATCTGAAAGTGAGCCAAAATCCTTAGCTGACAGCCTCATAGAACACCTCTGAGCCATAGTGTTTTGTTTGTAAAGTTGGATTTTGAGATATATCCAGTCTCCTGCTGAAAACCCCATTTTACTCTTGTACTTGTCAACATAGTTCTTCATCCTAGATTGAGACCTGGAATGATGAAATTTGACAAGTTGAATGGCTTCCTCTCTAACATGAAGACTCCTATCAATTGATTCCACAACCAAGTCCCCAGATAAATACGGAACATGAGTTGGAGGTGTTTGACCATACACTATTTCATAGGATGTTTTATGAGTACTGGCATGATAGGTAATGCTATACCGCCACTCAGCCAAGGGTGGCCACTTATTCCATTCCTTTGGTTTCTCACTTATCATACATCTTAGGTACATCTCTAAACATCTATTGATCACCTTAATTTGTCTATCCATTTGAGGTTGACAGGCAGTTGAATATCTTGAGTCAATAGCCTGTTGTTTAAACAATTCAAGCCAAAAAGTACTCAAAAAAATTTGTCCCTTTCAGTCTCAATGACTTTTGGTATACCATGCAACCTATATATCAGATCCATAAACATTTGAGCCTAAAATTTTGAAGGACTTTGTCCCTATCGGTCACAATGATAGTGGCACATGGCCAAGTTAAAGAAATAATGACCGTATTTACGCAATCTATCCGTTACTACTAGAATATCTTCCTTGCCATATGACCTCGGGAGTCCATCAATTAAATTTTAGCCATATGAACAATCTTACCATTCTAGAAATATCAACTTTTAGATTGCTGAAAAAATTGTTGAGGGCATAATCTTTAGACAACTTAAGCAGATTGAGCGACCTTTCAAAAGAATCACAGGAATTTTCCACCCTTCTAGATTGCTTTAGGTATATTATGCAACCTGTACATTAGATCCATAGACAACAGCTCGCCGCATCTTTTTCCGGGTTTGAGATTAATTTTGTTCGAAGTAGAACATGAATCATTCCTAATAAAGTCGCCTCTTATAATCAAATTTGGGATGCCTGTAAAACCTTGGGATTCATCCTCAAGCAACCAAATTTTATTTATTTTTAAAAAGTTTTTGCAGAAAAAATAATAATGGGATAAGCATGACATGTGTTTTTCAAAGATTTCTATCATATTTTAATTGGAAATTGCTAATCTCCACATTCATATTTAAAGATTAGCATGTTAGAATTTTATGATCCATAAAATATTTTAATATTTATACAACCATAAATCCATAAAGAGGAGTACAAGAATTGCACAATTAAATTAATGACTTTTTCAAATTACCTGATCCTCAAGTGAGTCTCAGAGAGAATCTGTAATATGATGTGAGACTGTAGGAGACTGTAGCCCACCTTATAAGGAGGTGGGTAGAGATCCAAACCTTAATTAAAACTCAATTAGGATTAATTGGCCCATCACAATTAATCTAGAATTAAGGTTATACACACACTTTATAATTATATTATAAAAAATATATATATAGTCTAGGTATTATTATTATATTAATGACATTGAATTATTATTTAATTCAATTATATATTAAAATGTATTAGTCCACAAAATTATTTTACAATCTCCCATTTGGACAATCACATTTTAATACATAATTTTGAATTACAATATGTGGCCACATTTAAACAATGTCATTAATATAATTCATATCATTATAACTATAGGTCAAATATGAGATTTCATTAAATGCATACCTGATCATCTAATAGGATTGAAAAGATATACATATATGAAATACCCATTCCAAAAGACCAAATAATATAAAGTGTGTGTATAATCAAAATATACAAAATGATCCATGCATCCGCTCAAGATGCTTATAATAAATTGAGACAGGGTCTTAATGTCTCCTTATACTACCATAATACAATAAGTGCACTTTACAATATAATAAAATGGCAATATTGTAATAAAATCTCAAGATCAACATAATTTCAATTTCAAAATACATAAGTACTCCCACTAACCCAAAAATCAAAAGATTTAATAAGGCCCATACCCAATACATATCTTTTAAATATTCCTACAGCTAGGCTTTTAGTTAATGGGTCTGCAAGCATACAGTTTATTGAAATATGTTCAACACAAGTAAGATGCTCGTGTGTTTTCTGTCTCACAAACTGATATTTCACATTAAAATGCTTTATGCGAGCAGAACTTTTATTGTTTTGAGAGAAGTTAACAGAAGCAGTATTATCACAATAAATGGTTAAAAGTTTTGAAATGCTTTCAACTAAGAAAAAATTATAGATAAAATTCCTTAGCCATATAGCCTCTCAAGTGGCTTCATAACAAGTGACATACATTGCTTCCATAGTGGAGGTTGCTATTAAAGATTGTTTGACACTTTTGTATGATACAGCTCCTCCTGCAAGCATAAAGATATATCTAGATGTTGATTTTTTATCATCTAGATAACCTATAAAATTAGAGTTTGAATAACCTATACAAATTAGATCACTGGACCTTCTATAAGTTAACATATAATTCTTTGTACCCTGTAAGTATCTCATAACTTTCTTGGCTGCTATCCAGTGTCTTTGACCAGGATTACTTAGATACCTCCCAAGCACACTAATTGCAAAAGCAATATTTAGGCGTGTACACCCCTGGGCATACATCAGACTACCAATAGTGGAAGTATATGAGACCATACTCATTCTAGATTTCTCATCATCATTTTGAGGACACTAGGCTTTGGAAAATATTTCACCCTTTTGAATGGGTATAGCACTATGCAAGTATGAAGCCATGTTAAATCTTTTAAGCATTGTATTTATATATGCCTTTTAAGACAAACCAAGCCAACCCTCGGATTTGTCACGATGGATCACTATGCCAAGTACAAAGGACGCATTTCCAAGATCCTTTATATCAAAGTTCTGTGATAGTGCCTTTTTTGTCTCGTTCAAAAGATTCGCATCATTACTCATAAGGAGAATGTCGTCAACATATAACACAAGGATCATCAAATTGCCTGCACTCATCATATAATAGATACATTGATCCACTGCATTTTCCTTAAAGCCAAAAGAGGATACAATCTCATGAAATTTGAGATACCATTGCCTGGATGCTTGTTTTAGGCCATATATTGACTTATTCAACTTACATACTAAGTGCTCTTTTCCATTTTCTTGGAAATTATCTGGTTCTTTCATATAAACTATCTTTGACAGATCACCATTAAGAAAGGCAGTCTTTACATCCATTTGATGTAATTCGAGATCAAAATGAATTACCAAGGCCATTATAACTTAAAATGAGCCTTTAGTCGAGATTGGTGAGAAAGTCTCTTTATAATTAATTGCTTCCTTTTGCGTATAACCTTTAACTACTAATCTAGCCTTGCATCTTTCAATTTCACCTTTAGTAGTCCGTTTGGTCTTAAAAATTCATTTGCACCCAATTGGTTTACATCTTGCAGATAATTCCATTAAATCTCATACATTATTCTTATACATTGACTTTATTTCATCCTCCATGGCATGAATCCATTCTGAAGAATTAGAACTTGAAATAGCTTCTGAGAAGCTAATAGGATCAGAATCATCATTCACATCAAACTCATGTTCTTACAAATAAATGATATAGTCATTTGAAATTGCCTGTCGACGAGTTCTTTGTGATCTTCTTAGGGGAACTTCTTCAATTACATTATTTGGTTCATTCACCAGTTGGGTTAGTTTAATCATAGGTTGATTTGGATCATTTTGCAGCTCTATATGAGATGGTTTATCAAAAGGCACTATTAGAGAAACAACACTTTGTTTATCAATCGTTCGGGAGACATTGCTTTATTTTTCTCTTACAAAGATTTGAGGTAACTTTCTTTCACTATTTAACTCATCCTCAAAGTATACAACACGATTTGACTCAATAACTCTTGATGAATGAGATGAGCAATAAAACCTACTTCCTCTTGAACCAATGCAGTACCCAATGAAATACCTACTAATTGTTCTTACTTCAAGTTTCTTAGTATGTGAATTATATGGTCTAATTTTAGCTTTGCAGCCCTAAACATGAAAATGTTTCAAGCTAGGCTTCTTACCATACATCAACTCATATGGAGTCTTTGGCATAGATTTGCTTAAAACTTGATTCAACACATATGCAACAGTTCTTAGAGCATCACCCCATAAAAATTCTAGTAAAGTAGAGTGAGTCAGCATACATCATACCATCTCCATGAGTGTTTTGTTCCTTCACTTTGTAATTTCATTCTGCTCTAGTGTGCCAGGCATAGTGTAACTAGCTTCTATTCCACACTCTTGTAAATATTTTGCAAAAGGACCAGAATTTCTTCCAGTTTTATCATATCTGCCATAAAATTTACCACCTTTGTCTGAATGTACACATTTGATTTACTTTTTCAATTTTAGTTCAATTGCAACTTTGAGCCTTTTGAAAGCTTCTAATGCTCTAGACTTTTCAGAAAGAAGCTCCACCCATTCAAATCTTGAATAGTCATCAATGAAGGTGATAAAATACTTGAAACTCCCATTGCATTGGGTAAGATAGGCCCATACACATCAATATGGATTAATTCTAGAATACTTTCTTTCCTAATCCTCTTTCCTTTTCTAACTTTAGATGTTAGTTTTCCTTTGATACAATCCACACAGATGCTAAAATCTGAGAAGTCAAGTTTAGGTAAAATTTTTTCTTTTATTAATTGTTCCATTCTTTCCTTGGAGATGTGACTTAATATTTTATGCCAAAGCATTAAAGATGTTTCATTTAATCTTGGCCTTTTATTTCCAACAACTGCGTTGATGAAGTTTTCAAAAGTATTGTTTAAATTAATTTTATATAAACCACTATTCAAAGTACCAGTTCCAATAAACACAGGAGTTATAATATAATTTAAAATTATTATTTTCAAATAAACATGAATATCCATCTTGGTCCAAACAAGTTATATAAATTAAATTCCTTTTCATAAAAGGTACCAAAACAACAATTTTCAATTCTAAAACATGACCAGTGGACAGATATAAAGAAATGACTTCTATGTGTTTAATCTGTACTTTATCTCCATTTCTCAGTTTCAAAGCCATTTCACCCTCACTTAGCCTTCTTAGATTTCTCAACGCTTGCAAGCAATTAGTGAGATGGATAGTGGCACTAGTATCCAGCCACCAAGTGTTAGAAGGTGTTAGAAGGAACTTCAATACTATTGGATTCAAAACAAACTAGAGCTAGAGGATCACCTTTTTTCTTTTTTTCAAGCCATTTCTTAAATTTGAAGCAGTCTGCCCTTTTGTGTCCATACTTCTTGCAGAATTTGCAGTTTCCTTTAAACAAGGCTTTCTTAGGCTTATATTGTTGCTCTTTTATATCATTCCTCTTCCTTTCATGATTAGATTTCCCCTTATTGTCCTTCTGGAAGGGCTTATTTGCTTGTCTAGAACTTGAACCATAAGAGACAAAATTTGCCACTTGTATATTTGTTTTCTTCATATCCTCTTCTGCTTGAGTCACTATAGGAATCATTTCATTAATGGTCCATTATCCTTTCTGAGTATTGTATAATGTTTTCAACACATTAAATTGAGGAGGAAGCGACTCCAAAGCTCGCCAAATTAAGTAACTATCTCGCAAATCGATATTCATACTCTTCAATTGGCTGTAATAATGCACTAATTTCATTATATGATCCTAAACACCACTCACTCCATCATACACAATCTTCTCCAATAAAGACAGATAATGTCCTTTTTCAACTTTATTAAACTTAACATATTTTTCGGCCATTGAATCCAGGAATGCTTTTTCCTTTTGATTATCATGAATATGCTACCTTATAGTTTTATCCATAGTGTACTTAATTACCATTAGACAGACTCTGTTGGAATGAGTCTATTTTTCATGTTGTGCTATTTGAGCAGAAGTTGACTCCTTATTGATTTCCGGTTCCTCTTCACATAAAGCCAGATCAAGATTGGAGACCACCAGATATAGTTTCAAGGATTCTATCCAGTCCTCATGATCGGTCCCATTTAAAGTTTTCACAGAAGTTAGTTGCATAGGAATAGAAGCTGAGGAAAATTATTAAATTTTATGAAATTAATCATAAATTAAGAACATAACATGTTTGAACAATAATCATGCTTAAAATTTTCTCATAATTATGCAACTATTTACAATATAATGCTATGATACTTAGTATCAATGGGGCATAAGTATTATAACATAATATAAGAAGTACATGCTAAATTTCTAAAACCTAACACTGATAGGGTATTTAATAATTTTAGAATATTAACATATAATTCTAACACTTATGTTATCACCTACTAACTACATTAATTGAATTATATCGATAGGGTATAATTTTCATTAAAATAGTACTCTCCTAATTTTATTATTTCAAGGATTTAATTACTATAACAGTAATTAATCAACATAATATATATTCATTTAATAAAACAATACAAAAAATCTTATACAATTAACCCACGATAGGTAAGTTTAATTATATAAAATTTAAAGGCTTAACATAATCAATTATAATTTTTGTATAAATTAAATAATCAATTGCATATTAATGACAAAAATTAAGAAAATATGCATATAGTATATAAATTATCCACAAAAATTTTACACAGTACACAATTATACAAAAATTACACAATAAAAATTTTAAGCCAAAATTCAATTAAATTAATACTCAAAAAATTAAAAAAATAGAAAAAAATTAAAGTTTGCATAGAACCTCTTTTATTATCCATAAATTGAATTGGATTTTGATTTCTCAATTCTGGTGCATACTATTATATATATATATATATATATATATATATATATATATATATATATATATATATATATATATATATATATATATATAATACTTATATAAAATGTCATAGCACTTATATATGAAATGCCAAAGACAATTATGTAAAACATTAGGTGTGAATATATATAAATCAATAGAATATATAACCAGTGACAAAAGACATAGTGCAAAGAAAACTCAAAACCAAATTTTATATATAATTGCGAACCACGACCAAATTGGAGAGCCAAATTTGTCTTTTTCGTATATATATAAAGTGAATGTCAGATCATTCATGTATAAAATGCCAAATTCAAAAGCCAAGAAATTCTTCTTTATATATATATATATATATATATATATATATATATATATATATATATATATATATATATATATATAAGTTAAAACACAACCTTTGTTTTTATAAATTACAGCTATCAAACAATATTGATAATAGGTGGGGGAGAATATCATCACGCAACAGAGAAAGAATAATAGAAAAACTAGATTATGCAAGTAGAATTGAGACGTTAATGCCCAATATTGAAAATTTTCCTTAACCCAGAATTCAAATTTTCTATTCAAGTCCTGGATGGCCCTCCAAAATAAAGCAAAATAGAAAACTTGAACTTCAGATTGATAGAAGGGATCAAATCGCATTGATTTTAAATAGAATGGATATTATGACACAACAATTTTAACTCATCAATATGGATTTATGCTCTGATACCAATTGTTAGAATTTTATGATCCATAAAATATTTTAATGTTCATACAATCATAAATTCATAAAGAAGAGTACAAAAATTGCACAATTAAATGAATGAGTTTTTCAAATTAATTGGCCCTCCTGCTGCATTCATGAGATCAGATTCGCTGCCTATACGTCCTCAGGTGAGTCTCAGATAGAATTGTGAGAATATCAAAACTATAATATGATGGGAGACTGCAGCTCACCTTATAAGGAGGTGGGTAGAGATTCAAATCCTAATAAAACTTAACTAAGATTAATTGACCCATTACCATTAATTTAGAATTAAGGTATATATACACACTTTATAATTATATTATAACATATATATATATATATATATATATATATATATATATATATATATATATATATATATATATATATATATATAGTCTAGGTATTATTATTATATTATATTAATGACATTAAATTATTATTTAATTCAATTATATATTAAAATGTGTTAGCCTACAAAATTATTTTACATAGCAATCTTTACTTTTTCCTTTGAACGAAAAAAATCATATTACTAATTTAATAATAATAAAATAATAAAGAATATTTAAGTAATTTTTATAAAAATATTTTTATTTAATTTATTTAAATTAACTTCACTTCTCTCTTATCTTTATAATAAATTCACTTATTAAATTAAAAAATTAATGGGTGCAATTTATTATATTATTATAATTAAATTAGTAGTATTTTTTTGTCAAAATGAAAAATAGGAGATTACTTCACATATGAATGTGGAAGTTAGCAATACTTATTTTAATTTTCCTTATATTTCTTATGATCTAACATTTGATTTATGGAATCTTTTTCATATTTCCTAAAATGTTTTAAAGGAATATTAAATTCTTACATTTGATTCAAATTTTCAAAAAATATTTTTCAAAATATGGACATTTTTTAGAATACTTTTAGCTAATATTCTCCTAAAATATTTTTATAAGTAGAGGTATATGATATAAAAATATTTTAATAATATAAATAAATAATTTTATCTACCATTTTATTAATGTTCTACCACCATTAACACATTATTTCATCACTACATATTATTGTTAACCACTCCATCATCGTCTTTTATTAGTAATTATTGCTTATCACTACCTATTGCTAATAGTCAATATTAGATGATTACTATCTAATGTTGGCTACCACTACCACCCATCCCTAATCATTACTTACCACTGATAATTATCGTCCTCTATCATCAAATATTATCTATTGCGATAACTACCATTGGTTATTATTTATTGTTAATGATCATTGTGAGCTATTGTCTTTTATCAATGATTGCTATTAACCATTACTTATTATTGTTAGCCATTGCCACAATTATTATATATTGTTGAAAACTACTCAATTTTTAATAGAGATTTTTTTAAATATACAAAATAAATAAAAATATAATATTATAATATTTCTTAAAATATTTTTAATTCAATCAAATATGGTAATTTCACATTTTTAAAAATCATATTTTTAAAATATTAAAATTTTTAAAAATATCTAATTTTGTAAGACAAATTACTCTTAAAATCAATTAAACAGCTCAGGGTACGATTCAATACATACATGTTGGATTAGCCCGTATTTGAGTGCGAGTTGAAGTTTCAAGTTGTCTCTGGATTCCTTAACCTTGGCTGGGCTACTGCAAAGAGCCGGGTTTCTGTTTGAATTTTGAGCGCGGTAATCTCAGGAGTTTTTTTAATCCTTTCTTTGCTGTATAAAACCTAGGTGGCTACGATTTCCGCGACTTTCCCTCACGGTAAGAGACCAATGATGGACATCAGCACTTCACCACCGGAGTGTCCCAACACCATTTCCGTTCGCAGGAATCCACCACGCAAGGCTCGCCCTACTCCGAACCGAATACCTAAAACCGCTTCACGATGCTTCAACTCAGCCATATCAGAGCTCTGCCAAAGCCCCCCATTTCCAGATGAAGAAATTTTCTCACCAGAAATTCCTCAACCAGAACAATCCTCGTCAACTTCTGAGAATATTAAGGTTTACCTTAGAATTCGACCACTTTTGCCATCCAAAGGCTCTGTGAATACAGGCACCCTTGCACTTCAGAACCCAAAGTCAAAAGCTAAATATGTTTGGCCTCAGAACCCCTCGAAAAAGAATATATTAGCCAAGAAGAAGAGCTCCGGAGTTTGTATAGTGGTAGCTGATCCGCAGTCAGTAACACTATCACCTCCGCCAGAGTTGCAGGAGTCCAAGAGGATCAAGTCAGAAACCTATGGAGGTTTTACTCAGGTTTTTCCTTCAGATACGTCCCAGGTATTATCCTTTTTGTTTTGTTACCAGTTCGTTAATTGTTTTTCACTTTCATGTACAAAATATTTATTAAGAATTGTTGTTCTATTTATATAAATCAACTGTGTCACATTGATGAGTTTATATGAAATTTCAGATCCAGGTGTACGAGACTATGGTAAAACCTATTGTGCAGGACTTTCTGATGGGGAAAAGTGGAATGTTGGCTGCACTGGGGCCAAGTGGATCTGGAAAGACTCATACAGTTTTTGGCTGCCCACGGGATCCTGGTATGGTACCTCTTGCCCTTCGCCATATTTTCAAGGAAACCGAGCAAAGCGGGAGTCAATGTTCTAGGTATTACATTAATGATGTTTATTCGTTCCAAAGCGTTTTAGATATTTTGAAGACATACAGTGTTGTGAGTGACTTCAATATAAGTTAGTCATTGTTAGCACGACAAAAGATCACTTAAAAGCTTAACAAAGCCATAGGTATATTTTTTGCTGTTAATTAAATGGAATGTCAGTTTTGATTGGAGTTATGATGAACCTTTTAGGTCTTTCTATATATCAATATTTGAGATATATTCTGAACGCGGCAAAGTAGAGAAGCTGTTTAATTTGTTACCAGATGGTGGTGAACTTAGCATGCTGCAATCAACTGTAAAAGGTTTGCAAGAGGTTAGTTTATTTTCTCTATCTTGATGAAATGTAACCTTCTCTTTAGATGGTTGTTACCATATATTATATCTATATTTCTTGAATTCTTGAATTTGTGTCAGTAGGTTCTCATCTCTAATGCCGAAGTTGCAGAATCTTTAGTAGTACAAGCAGTACTAAAACGTGCCACTGCAATGACAAACACTAACAGTCAATCAAGGTAATAGTTATGACTTGAATAGAAATGAATCAACATAACAAAGTAGCACTCCGTTATTTTTTCAGTTTGATTGCTTCTGCTTTATCTATGTAGCCGATCCCAGTGCATAATTAACATTCGTGAGGCTCCTCAAATGTGTGAAGAAGTGGTTAATGCTCAGCCTGCTGTTTTGACTATCATTGACCTTGCTGGAGCAGAAAGAGAAAGGAAAACAGGGAATCAGGTTTTCCCATTTTTCTGTCACACTATCATGAACAATGGGATACTAGAAGCCATGTGATTTGTCTCAGCTCAGAAATCATTTGTTTCCTTTATTGTTTCTCCTAAAATTGATATATTCATCTCTTGCAGCTGAAAAGCCTTATGAAACATACTGCTATCCATATCATATTAACAAATATCTCTGAGGATGTGTTTTACAGTATTACATTTTCACTCAAACTTAATTGTTAAGTAATAAAATCATTCTTGGGCCTTCTTCTAATAGTTTAAGTTTTGGAAACTGTTTACATTTGACATGGTAACAGACCCTCTTCAACCAAATGGTCAAGGGTTCAATTCCTTGCCCACCCCAATGTGAAAAATATTCTGGTTATTTTGATAATTCCTGGTATTTCTAGTTATGTTCATTTGTAATACTAAAAGATTTCTGTCTGAGGGTGTGTGTTACTGTTAGCTGATGAACTCATTCTTGGGCATTCTCCCAGATAGCTTAAGCTTTTTTTGGGACAACTAGCACTTGACATTAATTTTACAACTTATTTTTATGTCACTATGGATTGTATTACATAAGATCCTAAAAGTCTAATTAACATAAGTCAATATGTTGTTGTAAAATTCCTTGATACCTTGATAAAATTCAGGATCTGGTTGAAAATCAAACGTTTTATATAGTTGGGGAAGTACTAAATGCAAAATTCTGATGTAAGAATCTGGATGTGATTATTAGTAGAATCTCATCTGCAAGATTTACCACAATTTGCATCTTTTGCCTTTATTTCAACTAAAGTCTGTCATGTTGTAGGGGACAAGATTGCTTGAAAGCAATTTCATCAACAACACCCTAATGGTGTTCGGCTTGTGCCTCAGAGTATGCACCTTATACTTAAGATTATAAATTCCCCAAATTAATTGTTGTGGATGCCATTTAGCTCACAAAAGCACTTCTAATTTTTATATGTGCTGTTTTTACATTTTAATATCTAATTCTCTTCTCCTCTTGTATTTCTTCCCTTTTATTTTCTGTGTGGTTATGTTGTTTTCTTTCCATTATCAGTCCCTAATGGAGCACCAAAAGAATCCTAAAAAGCCATTGCAGAAGCACTTCCAAAACTCCATGGTAATGTTTTCACATAATAATTTGCTGTATATGTGTTGTCCTTCTTGTTCGTTTCTATTTCTTAATAGTTTATGTCATATCTACAAGATGAAGTGATGAACTATCATATGTTCTGATCTATTGTTGTCTCGATCTCTTTAGACAATGACTTTGGAATAGAGATGACCTACAACTTGCCTTTATCTTGAACAGTTGACTAGATACTTGCGAGATTATTTGGAGGGAAAAAAGCGCATGACCTTGGTATGCAAAATATACCTTAAAGTTGTGTCTTGATATGCAGTGATTTTCCTTTGATGAGAAATTGAGAATTATATTTATCCTGTAAAATTTTAGATTTAATTTTTCTCCTCGTCCAAGAGAAATTGGTTAAGCTTTCTTCCATTATTTTCTTTATGCTATGTTCACAGATTTTAACAACCAAATCAGGAGAAGAAGATTATCTTGACACATCCCTGTTACTTAGACAAGCTTCTCCCTACATGAAAATCAAGTGAATCCCTTCTTTTCTGTTATACAATGTCACTTCCATTTCATATATATATATACATATATCAATATTGTTTCTAAGTATATATTGTGTTTTCTTAGGTATAATGAAGTTGAAACATCTAATATGGTTCCAAACAAAAGGCAGTATCAAACATTATCCACAATGGAGCACGGAAAACCAACATCCAAATCGAAGCATGCAAAGCGAATGAGACTTGTCAGTGGTCAAGATATTGTGAGGGCTCTCTATCACTTTACCTTTCTTACCAAGCCCATTTATTTTATTATTATAAAACCATCAGAAACTTAGACATTTCTTCCGTAGATATGCTCGACCGTAAATATCTCAATGGCACAACAGTAGTTGGCACTAATTGTGAGCGTTTGAAGTTAAAATTCTTCATGTTATCTACTTTTGTATTATGATTTAAAAAGAAAAAAACTATCATGCTGGATGATTTGTATGTGCAAGACTTCATAGACTCATAAAAAAGGCAAAAACGACGTACTGCACTTTGTCCTTCCTCACCGCCCGAGTGCTATTAAGAAAGTTGGCATTTGGAAGGTAAAAATGTTTTACATAAGAGATATAAAAAGTCAAGATAATTACATGTGTGTAGTAGTCATATTTAAAGAATAGACAATGAAGTTGAAAATGCGTGTGGGGGTTGCAAATTGAAATATGCCTTCATATATTTGATTTATTTTCTATAAGTTAACTCCACACCAGAGTGATTGTTATGGATTGCTATTCACCGGGGTGTGTCCATGATTGATTGGAGTAATTTTTGTTTTTCAATTGTTGAGAAAATAATGAGAGTTTAGGGGAAGTAGGAAAAAACAACAAAAATGAAAATTTTGAATATATTATTGAGAGAAAATAAGACGATTGAATTGTTACATAAAATATAATTATAATATTTTATTTATATAGAGTTCCTAAGAAATTTAAAACCTCTAATACCTTAATGTTGGATGCAAGATAAGTAAGCTCATAAGATAAATTCATAATATAATCTAGACCAAATTATTATTGTACTCTTTAGCACTCCCCCTCAAGTTAGAGTTACAAAATTTGAGCTTGTTACATAAATTTTAATTTCTGAAATCAAAATATATTAAAACATAAATATATAGAAAACCTGATAAATATCATACTTTGCTAACACCAAGCAAACATTTCTCTTAAATGAAAACATTTACAAACCTCAAAATCTTGGCAGAAATACTAATGGTTTCCAAAAGTCTTTTGTTAGCTTCTCCCTCAACTTCTAGTTGAAAATACCAACACCTATGATTGGACTTAGAAGTTTTCTTGATTGTCTAGCTAAAAAACACTGACGCCTTGCACAAATGACTCCTTGACTAGTCCTTTATTAAGAAATATGGTTAATGTTTAGAGGAAAAAGGGAGAGAGGGAGAGACTAGAGAGAATAAAGAAGAAACATTGATATATTATTATTGAATAAGAGGTTGAATTGTCATATAAAACATGAATTTATGCTTTATTTATACAGAATTATTAAGGAATATAAAGACTAATACCCTTAACTTGGATGTAAGGTAAGCAAGTTCATAACATAATTAAGCTTATAATATTATAAACCTAATTATTAATATTACTCTTTGACGTTCCCCCTCAAGCTGGAGTTTACAAAGCTTTAGCTTGTTTCATAAACTTGAACTCCTAAAATTAAAATACAATAAGACATAACTATTAAAAAAAAAAAACTCAATAAATTTTAAACTTCATGTAAGCTTGTGAACACTTAGCTTGAATGGAAATATTCACAAACTCCAAAGCCTCCTTCAAAAGTCTTTTGCTAACTTTCCTTAAATTGCTCCATCAACTTCTTAACCAAAAACTGAGATTGTACATGAACTTTAGAAGTCGACAGGAAGCAATCCAATACTAAGCAGCCAAAAAATTGGTGATGTAAATCACTTTAAACAAAGGAAAACTACACCAAATCAAATAAGTGTAGATACAAGTCACCAATCAGTGTCCCACATTATATGAAAATATTAAAATCAGTGGTCCAAACCACCAAAGCCAAACGTGTGTAGCACTAGACTATATAATTTTGCCTACAACAAAATTGCAAGAGCCAAATCCACATTCAATACCTTCCTGACACAAGCTACTTCTCACAGCATCTCATTAAGTCACTAGAAAACATAAAACCACAACTCCTAAAGCCAAATTTCACATAAAACTGTGCAAACCCATTGCGAAGCGCAAGGTACACTGCCTTGCAACTAAAAAAAATGCCAAATAGCAATTCAAAAAGATACGCAAGACACCATAAGCAAAATTTTCATAAGTTAAATAGCATCAAATGTTTCAAAATGTCTCCAAACACTTCAAAATCAACACAACAACAAAATAAAAAGCAATTTTTGTTGCCCCGTATCAAAACTTGATGAGCCCAAGCAAACACCAAACTACAAAATTCACCAAAATGTGTTGCAGAGTGCAAAGAGGGAGGAATCATAGAAAATCACTCGAAAATTTGAATCCAGGTGAGCAGAATTGCAATAAATAAGCCAAATCAAATCTCTCCACACTAATACTGACCTTAACTCACTCCAACAATGTCAAAATTCACCAAAATCAGCCCATACAACTTGATAGCACTAAAAAAGGCAACTGATTAGCCATGATAAAAATATCATGAGAAAAATTGATTAGAAAATCATCCAAAATACAAAAAACCACGCTAGAGATATTGAATCACAAAATCAACCACAGAGAAAGGTTCAAAACCCTTCGAAGATGATCCAGAAAAATTCTCACTACTAGAAATGCTATCATGCGCCATCTGTGCTACTAGAGCATGGGCCTCACGTGCCTTGTGGAAATCTACATGCGTGACGCACACACCACTTAGGATTGGTTGCTGGCCATCAAGTACCTTTCTGTCAACTGGAATCTCCAACCAGACATATGTATCGCTGCCAATAACACCAAATAGCCCGCCTTTGTTGTGAAACCAATATTGCCTTTGTCTTCATATCAAAAACTAATTTGAGTTTTAGGGATAATGCGACCCTTCAAATAAAACCAAACTTCTCTCATAATATTGATTTTTTTTTTCTCTTTTTTTTATTTTTTTATTCAAAACTCGAAATGATAACTAAAAAATAATTAAACCTAACAACAACAACTTTGAACTATATTTTTTCCCCCTAACATTTAAATAGTTGACAAACAATAAAAATAAGAATAGAAAGATGAAAAACTTAAAACTAAGTTATTGCAGCAACACAATCTTCTTTTTAGATTGTTAGTAAAGTGGATGATATCGGTCAGATACCAGATTGAGAAACATGGTTTGAGTTTGGAGAGGAGAGAGAAGAGAAAGAGACCAGAGAGAATTAAGGGGAAACACTAATATATTATTATTGAATAAGAGGTTAAATTTTTACATAAGATATAATTTTAATGCCTTATTTATAGAGTTATTAAAAAATATAAAGACATTAATATCCTTAATTTTAGGTGCAAAGACAAGCAAGTTTATAACATGACCAAATCCATAATATTATAATCCTATCTTATCCTAATTACTAATGTTACAACATTCTTCAATCACCTTATGCAAAAAATCATCAAATAGTGTCTTAAAATCACATGAAGGCTCGAAAGCTAAATGTATATAGCACCAAATAACACATTTTTACTAACAACAAAATTGCAAGAATGTAAGCTATACTCAACACTTTTTTATCATCAAAACTGTTTTCGTTGAACTGTTGTCAACACATCGGAAAATTACTACCTCTCAATGCCAAACCATGATTGTCAAATTATGAATTGAATAACCAATTCTTTGAATTGCGAATCGAATCTAATTGTGAATAGTAAGATTCATGATCAAATTTTAAAATAGGATAAAATGTATATTTCATCTATAAATAACATCTTGTAAATTCTAATATACTTCTAAAAGGTAGACATCAAACCGGCATTCATCTTATGGGCAATAATCAGTGTATCTCAAAATCAAAAGTGGCTTTTTAAATATGGTCATTCAAGTCATACAAGGAAAATCATAGGGCAGAAGCAAAAGTCACGCTACAAAAACTGAGGACTTGCAAGAAGCCTTGACACAAATGAAAACTTGCAATTTTAGGCTTATTGAATAATGCACTTGAACTCATTTAAAAATGGCACTAATCATGAAAATTAGAAAATAACTATTCATTTTGAAATTCAGGCAGTTATAATAATTAGATAGAGTTTTTATAGCATTTTTATGCTTCATAAATCAAAATTATATTGAATTTTCCATCAAACAGACAAATGAAAACTTGCAAAAACAACAGAGGATTGAATAGTAACAGCACACAACAAAAAAGAAACTTAAAATTTAATATGAGATAAAAAAAATGTACAACTCAGCAGAAAGCAAAACTTAAAGCTTTTGTGTATTGCCATGCTAGTACACAACTTAGTCAAAATGAAAAGTTAAGTCCATAGAAGAAAAATTAAAAAAAAAAAAGTAAAAAGTAAGTGAAACAGAACTACCCTTCGAGGATGGGCAGAGAAGCACAGGTATTAAAAGAAGCCAAATCAAAACATCAAAAATGGGAAGCAGACAAAACTTTTAAGGGTTTCAGGGAGCAGCGGTGTGTGGGACTGTTCACGTACCAAATTTTGTCACCCGCAATGAGATTTAAAGAAAAAAAAAAGTTAAAATAGGATCTTTCAGAACAGGATCATGCAGGATCCGACCCGAAAACTATCGTGACCCAGAAACTGAAACTTGGTTCTGGAGTGGAATGAATTAAGTGAAGCTTGTAATTTTGCGATTCCTTCGCAATTCATTGCGAATCCACGTGCGATTCTCCAATCCAATTTGATGCGTTTTGGAGATGAATCAAGTCGAATCAGATGATTTGAATCTCGAATTGTCCGATTTCTACAACCATGTGCCAAATAGCTACGACATACCCAAAACAGGAGCAGAACCTATGAAACCACACCTGTAGAATGCTGAATCAGTCATAAAATCACACCAAAACACACTCAAAACAATAAGAATTCACCACCAAACATTAAAATCGGAACTACCTAAATCACAATAGCACGGTAAAATGAATAAAATGCTCTTCAACAGAATTG
The DNA here is from genome assembly GCA_020226215.1 of Sindora glabra. NCBI lineage: Eukaryota > Viridiplantae > Streptophyta > Magnoliopsida > Fabales > Fabaceae > Sindora > Sindora glabra. Next base: position 84,690,250 of record CM035230.1, on the reverse strand, counting down.
AACTTGAGTAAAACGCACGAAACCTCAAATCAGCCGATCAAAGTACTTAAAACCACAGCACAAGATGCCATAAGCAATACTGTCCGTAATTTTAGTAGTACCATGTATTTCAAATTATGCTCCAAATACTTGAGAAATCTGCCAATGAATTAGTTAGAACAGAAAAACTTCATCAATAGCCAACAACTACAACTAAAAGTACTCACATCACTTTAGAACTAACAAAAATACAAAATTTATGAATTACCAAACTTTATGGGAGAAATTGTCCCCAAAAAAAAAGAAAAAAAGAAAGAATAATAAGAAAAACCTCAACATAAGTCCACAAACTAGAGGGACAAGCATGTAGGAAGGTTCGGTGGCTGCCTGAGGTGCTTAGGAAGGAAATGTGTCGCTAGAAACCTTTCTCCACGCCGCCACGTGCTGCCGGAGATGCCTGCACGTGGGTCTCACCCGCCGCTTGGAAAGTCGCGCGTGTGATGCACGCACTACCTTGGAAAGTTTGCCGTCCTTTGATCTGCTACCCTGTGAACCCAGTTCTGAATTTCAGTCAGCAGAGCTACCCAGAACAATTCAAACAGCACCAAACCGCACACACCAAATGCAACTGTATTTGCCGGAAGATCCACCATGCAAACCTCTTGGAATCACCACCTCCGGTTGCTGGAAACGACATCGCCGGCATCATCAAACCAGCCGCTGCTGTCGGACTTCGTCAAAGAACTGAAACAGGGTGATCTTCACTTAATAAAAAGCATTTTTGAACGATTTTTTTTGTCTTTTCCACCAAGCGGAAATAAACAAAATATAAATCTAAAATTATTATATGAAACATAATTCTAGTACTCGATATATGTAGAGCTACTAAAAAATATAAATATTCTAATATCTGTAATATTAGTTGCAAGACAAATAAATCTATAATATAACCTTAATTTAATCTGATCTTATTATTAATATTACACCCCAAAATCATTGCTGTTGGATTACTAGTACCGAATAGTCCGTAACTTTTTTGTGGTTGGCCAGGTTAACTCATTCAACTCGAGTACTCTCATCTGGATTACAATGCAAACATTGTATTAATATTATAATTGTATTAATTGTAATGCAAACATTGTAAACACAATTTGAGAAAGGTTTTTTTCCCTTCTTAGCATGGATTACATCTGCAGTTCGGTATCATGATACGGAGCAAAATATGATCAAGATGTTCATATCTTTATATTTATTAGTATGCAAATAATTTGGATTGTAGCTTCAGTGAATGATCTTTCCTTCATAGATTTAATAAGTCTAATGCATCTTATTGATTGAAATATACATTACAGTCTTGTAAATTTTTTTTTGGGCCTGTGTTCAGAATGAAGAAACAGCTGTTGACAAATGGCAAATTTCTAAGACAGGTCGTATGAGATGTTTAAAGACATTATTTTGTCAATTATAATATTCGGCACTTCTAATGTTATTCTTACTTGGAACTTCCCTTCCATTCTAAGAAATTTTCATTTTTGTTTTTCATTTCAGAGACTTTGGGAGACTGCAAATTAAATGCTGATAGTTGTGTCCCATTGAAGCCAGAGCAAAATAGACAAGCAGTGAGTGAGAGAAACTATCTTATCATGCAGAATTTTGCTAAAGCTATTTGGAATGTTCTGAAGCAACAAAATGCCAAACTGAAGGTAATAATAACTTAAAACTAAATGTACCTGTTAGAATTTGTATATTAGGAAATTATTTTAGAAAATTTTAGATTATTTCCTTTCTAATTTGATTAAGATTACAGTTAGTATTTCAAATTTAATTGTAATATTTTGGATTGATCATATCTTTTGTATATACATAAATATCATGGCTGTAGCATTTGCTTAAGCCATTTCAATCAATTCAAGTTGGTATTAGAGTTCTCTTTGGAGAGTCTCTCCTTTCTCCTCTTTGTTTGCTGTTGCAAATTGCAATCCATTATTACAGCAGAATACATTAGAACCAAATCACCCTTTCTCATTTTCTTTGCTGCACATCGCAGTTTCCCTTTAATTCTTCAACCAAACAAAACCAAATTACCTTCAGTTTCTTCAACAAAATAGAACCAAAGTTGCCCTCATTTAAAACAGAATCCTGAAATTCTCCAACGCTTTGCCACTATTTGGCACAATTCTCGGAGTGTTATAAGGCTTTTAGTGAAACCGCTTGCACGGATCTATTTGCTAGCCATTTTCTGGCAAAGTTCATTAGACGTGCATATCATGTGTCGCTTTTGCACCTGCACGTGAGCCATATGCGCCGCCATGCCTTGGTTGCCACTCTTTGTTGACTTTGCCTATGGTTATAGTTCATCAATCTAAGCAATAAAACTTTGCTTTTCAATTCAAACAATTAGATAGTTGTTATTTGAGGGAAAAAAAATCTAAAGCATCAATCATGAGTTCTTCATGTGATATTATTTCTTCCTTTTTGTCCGGTAATCATATAGTATATCAATCTCATTTAGCATCAACATCTTTTGGCCCTTGGGTACTTGATTCGTGAGTTTTTGATCACATAACTGGTAATTGATCTTTATTTACTCAATTTAATTGCATCATAAATCCTTTCTTACAATTACCTTAACTGATGGATCTAAAACTATTGTCCAAGGTATCAGCTAGGTAAAACTTTTTCCTTCTTTACTATTACAATCAATTCTTTATGTACTTAGTTGCCTTTTCAATTGAATTTCAATTAGTCAATTTACATGTACTCTTAATTGTTTTATGACTTTTATTGCTGATTCTTTTACAGGATTGGAGTATGAAAATGACGATTGATTTTGGATATGAGTCATAAGAATTTTACTATATCAAATCAACTTCTCTAGTAATTTGTGTTGTTGTTGAATCTCTTGGGTTACTTCGTTACCATTTAGGAGATTTAAGTATTGAAAAACTTCGCAAAATGATTCCTAATCTTTCAATTTTAGAGGCTTTAAAGTGCGAGTCTTGTTAATTCAATAAGTATGTACATAATTCATTTTTTAGTAGAACTCCAAATAGAGACGAGTTTTTATTTCTTGTTCATTATGATATTTAGGGTCTAAGTCGTGTTTTGGTATTTCATTATATTTATTGATAATTACTTTCGATGTACTTGATTATATTTAATGGAAGATTATTTTGAGTTATTTTTAATTTTTTAATTTTTTTAATTTTGAAATACATAATCAATTTGATTTAAAAAATTTGTATACTTTGAAGTGACAATGCTCGAAAATATTTTTTTGCATCTTCCTCTTCTTTTATGTTTACTTAGTTATATTTAATGGAAGATTGTTTTGAATTTTTTTCAATTTTTAAATATTTTTATTTTAAAATACATAATTAATTTGGTTTAAAAAATTTGCATACTTTGAAGTAATAATGCTCGAAAATTTTTTTTTGCATCTTTCTCTTCTTTTATGTTTTTCGAAGGTATTCTTCATTAATTCACATATCTACACAGACATCTGAACAAAATGACATTGTTGAAAGAAAGAATCAACATTTAATTGAAATTGCATGAACTATTTTGATACATGTGAAAGTTTTTTTTGTCTTTGGGCAAATGTTGTTTGAACTGCATGTTATTTAATTAATTATATGTCTTCTTTTGTTTTGAATGATCAAATCCCTCACTCTTTAGTTTTTTAAAAGAACCCATATACAAATTTTCTTTTCGTATTTTTAGATGTACTTATTTTGTTCATGATTTTTTTTTAGGAAAAGATAAATTGCCTAAATCTACCAAATGTATTTTTTTAAGGTATTCAAGATTGTCGAAAGGCTACAATTGTTATTCACCAATCTTGCATATAATTTTTACTTCTATTGAGGTCACACTTTTTTTAATTTTTCTATTTTTCTTATTTTTATAGAATGCACTCCTATAACTGAGGTTTTACCTATTTTTTTTTATAATCCTATGGTTGTAACATCTCCACAGGGTGAGCTCTTAATTACCTATGAATGACGATCTTGTCCAATTTAGATTGTTGAAAATTTAGTTGATTCAATATTAGCTCAAATTATTGAAAAATACCTTATAGATTCATCTTCTGTACCAGTCTTATTTCCAAAATCCGATTCATAAAAAAATCTTGACAACCTTCCTAATTCCTATTGCACTTCAAAAAAGTAACTGTTTCACTTAAAATCCATATCTTATTTATAATTTTTTGAGTTATCATCGTTTATTTACATCCCATGCTTTTGTTTTTGTCTTGTTCTTTGTTTTCATTCTCAAAATTGTGGAGGAAGCTCGCTCTCACCTACAGTGACATCAAGTGATGTTGAACAAGATGATTGCATTATATATTAGTGGTATATAGGAGTTAGTGCCTTTACCTATTGACAAATCTTTAGTTTGTTATCGTTGGGTTTTTACTATTAAGGTTAATTCTGATGACAAGATTGATTGATTAAAAGCTCGATTTATGGCAAAAAGCTATATTCAGATTTTTAGTTTGAAGTATGGGGTACATTCTCATCAATTGCAAAAATTGTTTCAGTTTGTCTTTCTCTCTAGCTACCATTTGTCATTGGACTTTACAATAGCTAGACATTAAAAATACCTTTTTACATGATGATCTTGAGGATAAAGTTATATGGAGCAATTACCAGGATTTGTTGCTTAAGGGGAGATTCGTCTAATATATAAATTGCAAGAATTTCTTTATGATATTAAATAATCTCTACGAGCTTGGTTTAGAAGGTTTAGTAAAATTATTTGAAATTTTGGTATGCAGCAAAAGTGAAGCTAATCACTGTCTTTTATTACTTTTCTATTTCTGATTAAATATACCTAATTGTTTATTTTGATGTTATAATAATTATCGGAGATGATTATAAGGGCATTGACTAGCTTAAACGGCATTTATCTCATCACTTCTAAATTAAGGATTTTGAGAAACTTTGATACTTTCTTTGTATTAAGGTAGCACAATCTCAATTTGATATATATATATGTCAGAGGAAATATGCTTTTGATATACTAAATGAAATAAGTATGATGAAGTGCAAATCAATTGACACACCTATGAATTCAAATATAAAACTTATGCCAAATCAGGGGAGCTTTTTGTAGATTTAGGAAGATATTAAAGGTTTGTTGGAAAGTTAAATTATCTCACAATTATTCAACTTGATATCTCATTTGCTATAAGTGTTGTAAGTTAATTTCTCAACTCTCCTTGTGAAGTTCATTAGGATGTTGTGATGCGAATTGTTAGATACATTAAGAGAAGTCTAGGAAAAGGATTGTTATATGAAAATTGAGGCTACACTCAAATTATTAGATATTTGGATGCAAATTGGGCTAGATCACCAAGTGATTGAAGATTCATTTTTAGGTATTGTGTTCTTTTTGGATAAAATTTCATTTCATGGACGAGTAAAAAAACAAAATGTGATGGCAAGATTTAGTGCAGAAGTAGAATATCGGACTATGGGATTAGTCATATGTGAATTTATATGGTTGAAACAATTACTACAAAAACTCAAATTATATGAATTAGGTTTTATGGAGCTTATTCGTGATAATCAAGCCGCATTGTGCATTGCACATTGCTTCAAATCCAATCTTTCATGAAAAAATTAAGCATATTGAACTTGACTACCTTTTCATTTAGAAAAGATAACTTCAAAAGAGATTGTTATTGTTTTTGTGAATTCTAATAATTAGTTGGTTGATGTTTTTACTAAGTCTTTCTGAAGACCAAGAATTGATTATATATGTAATAAATTGGGTTCATATGATATATATGTTCCAGCTTGATGGGGAGTTAGAATATGTATATATTAGGAAGTTATTCTAGAAAATTTAGATTATTTCTTTTTTAATTTGATTAAGATTATAGTTAGTATCTCAAATTTAATTATAATATTTTTAATTAATTACGTCTTTTGTATATAAATAGATATTATGGCTATAGCATTTGCTTAAACCATTTCAACCAATTCAATTGTACCTATTATATTTAAGTTCAAATTGATTTGGCCCTATTCATATAGGGTATTATGGTATGCTAATGCTTGTGTCAAACACGAACTACAAGTAGATATAATTTAGCCTTGTACTTATAATTTAATAATCAGGTTGCCGAAGTGGAGTTACAAAGTCTCAAAGAAAACCTAGGGTGTGAAAAGAAGAAAAATCTGGATCTACAAAGAGAGTTGAATGATCTCAAGGCCTGCTGCACTCGTTGCAAAGGAGGGAAAGTGAAAATAGATCTTGAATCTCAATTGGAGTTAGATGCACATGAATCTACCAATATTGATGAGGTCTCTTCCATCCATCTTTTTGATAACATTTAAATTATAATTAAATTCATTTGAGTTTTTCATTGGTATACATTTGCACCAAGAAACTAGTTAATATTTGCTACTATGAACTAATTTGCTTTTTAATTTCAATAGTACATTATAGACAAATGTATACCATCTACAAACCATGGTTTTTGAGACTGAAATATAAATGGAAGCTTCTTTCTGCCTTATGGATAGACAGAGGGTTATTTGTTTCTGTCAAAAGAAAAAAAAAGTTGTTGATGTTTGCATTCCTTGTCACGGTATTTGTATTTTAGGTTAAAGTGAAAGATGGAACTGTTGATCCAGATCTAAACAAGATCAACTGCTTTGAAAAAAGGCTAAAATATGAGGCCATAGTAAGTGAGTTGTATGTCATATGCGTATATAATATAATTTTTATTTCGGTTCAATTGCCTTGGATTGGACTGATTTGTTGTTGTCCTAAATTATCAGATGGGAGGCAGTGACTATGACATGAATAATTCTTCTATTCTATGTTGTGATAACTCTATCCTGAGGGTAAAATATTGCGCACTTTCAAAAGGGTGCATAGCTTATTTTTTTTAGTAACAAGTTACAAGTTAGAATGTGATCTGATTTTGGCAAAATGTCTAAAAAATCAGGCATCCAAGAATTTACTGGCAAGTGAGCATTATGCTGAGAACAAAGTCAAGTCTAAATACGACAAAACCAATTATTCCAAAACAGGTTGGTCTGAAAATGATTATCTTTATGTTTTAAGGTATTTATATTGCTATTTTATGGTTTGGGTATGTCCAAATTTTGGGACTACATCCCCTTTAAGCATAATTTGGCAAAAGACAGCTAAGGTGTTGGGGAATTGTGGTTTAGGAGTTAGAATTTTTTAGGTGAGAAAAGCCACTTTTCTTAAGGAAATATTTGCCCCCACTTGAATCAAATTTGCTTTGGAGTAATGCGTAAATTAACCTCCCTAGATACTATTGAACTTTGAAAAACTGCAAAAAGCACAATTGAAGTTTTTCCAATTTTTTCTTTGAAACAATTTTTTTTGTAATGGTTATAAATGTTTGAGAGAAAAAATAGAGAAGAATGAGTGGTGAAGAAGTTTTGATGTTTGTTTTTGTGTCTTTTGTCTTCTTTCCACAAGTTTGGAACATTGAAATATTTATGTAGTTTGAAAGGTTTCATTCAATAACACAACTGATGAATTTGAAAGGATTTACAATTCAATAGACATGACTTTACCTTCCAAAAGGCATGCATTTTCATTTTAAAAGTCACAACTTTCAATTTGAAAAATACAATTGTACTAAAAATCGGATCTCAAATTTCTTTTTCAAACAAATGCAACTGTTGATTCACTTTTTGATATAATGATTTATTTTATTGTTTTTCCAAACAAACACCAACAAAGGGAATTAAGGATGCAATTCATTGCTGTGAATCTACTTGGCCTCGTGGATCTGAGATTGTTGATGTGTTTAATCACTTGTGTATAGTTCATTTGCAATTTTAATTTTAACAAGTTGATTTCAGATTTGATTTTCAGCCCTTCTCAGTCATGTAGCATCATGAGAGATAATTCTTCATTGGTGGAAATTGATCAGCCACATAGTTTGGAACAAAAGGTTGACTACTACAGTGCCATAGTCTTGATAATATTGACCTTTCCAAGTTAGTGATGAGGATGAGATGCTCTTTCAAGTTATTAAGCTGAAGTTGCACTCATTTGTTATTACCCTTTGCATCATTAACTATCCTTCCGGCATTTAGTGACGAGACATCAGAAAATCTAGTTTTTTAAGTATATATGTTGGCTACATCTTGATACTCTTATTCTGTTTCAAATAGTATTGCATGCTTGTGGTTCTACAGATCTTGTGTATGGACTTCCGTAAGAGAAAGTTACAGTACTTATTGACTATGTTAGCTTGTTATTGCTAGTACTTATTGAAAAACGCCAGTCTTTGATAATATTTTTACCTAAAAGTATATAGGGATGATGTCATGCTTGTTATTGCTGCATCTCAATACGCTTAATTCTGCATGATAGTGTAACAATCTTGTATTGGGATAGAAGTACTACATGCTTGTGGTTCTACGGAATAACAGTAAAATGCTTGTTATTGCAAGCATGTAGTTTTTAAGTCCTACATGTTAGACCACGTGAGTTTGTTATGTTATTGCTAAAAAGTTATGTACATTTTTTCATTACCTATTCATCCAGAAATCATTTAATGCACAAGCATCACTTGAGGAAGATGTTTCAGTTGTCCAAAGCCCCCTGCCAGAAGAACCTAGAGCCGGTACTTCATACAGACGGGTGGATGCTGAAAAATCAGATAGGTTAGTGTTGTCATTAATAATCTTCAGCGCGTGGTTCCTGCATGGCTTTGATTTACAATGCTGTTTACTTTTATCCTTGCTTCCTGCTTGATGTTAACAATTTAGGGAAGTGGGGGCGTCGCCATTGAAACGAGGGGAACTTGATTCTTTCGAGGTCAAGGTAGAGAACACAATACCAACTGTGAGTTGAACATGTATACCTCAACGTCGTACACTCGTTGCTTTGTTGCCGCTTCTAACTGAATTTCACAAAATGATTTGAGATGACACTAAACCATTATAAGGTGGTATTGGACGTAGTGTGATTTACAACCTAGAGTAGGAAGTCATGAGAAGTTATTTTCCTTCGACCAGATTCCCCGTCTTCCTAGTGGACCATAAAATATTCCGTGTTGACTTTAACTTTATCCTGCAAGGCTCTGACAGAATCACTGTTTCTCCATTCAGGAATCATTGGTTTCGACAACATTGCCCAGGAATGAAATGACGAATGATTCACCACCTGAAGATTTTGCGTCTACTAAAGCATGTGAGACAAGGGTCAACAACTCCAGCAACCGTGAGAAGCCCAAAAGGTCTGTCTTGTTTTGGTTTGTCACAAAACCGTTTGCAATAGTATTTGCGTTTCTCAAATCTTTCAAGTATTCATTCCTTCGTTGAAAACAGGAGACTCATGCCCTCCTCAACCATATTATTAAAGGATATGAGTTCCCTGGATCTTGCTGATGGCACCGAAAAATCAAAGGTAAAAATTGTCTGTGATTCTACTACTTTTACCCTCTGGCATTTTTATAGTGTTAATAGAACAACGGTGAATTAGACGTTGGAGACAATGAGTAATTTATTGATATGCAGGGGAATAGGGGCATAAGAAAGTCAACAGCTGATGATCTTAAAAGAACAAATGGTAGCATTTCACTACTTCGCTTGTTGAAGAGCAATTCTGTGCCTTGAAAGTCAGAACAATTATCCACACAAATATGCGTGTGGGTGTGATGTTAAGGATTTTAATTTTTTTTTTTTACCATTTTTCTTTTGTAAAGACATACATTGTGAAAGTATATAGTAAATTCACTAATACGTTATTCACGTGCCTTACGTTTGTTATGGTTTATACCTAGGATAGATCACTCTCTCTCTCTCTCTTTTAAAATAGGTATGAGATAATAAATTCTTCCCAATAAAATTTTTTACAAGGATTAAATTTAGGATTCTCTATTAAGTTAGAAATGTTTTGGAATTTAGCATGCTTTTATTTAGCTAATCAATTGTTGTCTTCCATTTGTGAAAATAGGTCTACAAATGATCTTGATGTTCATATAGTTATGGTTTTTAATCAAAATATTTTAATTTAGAAAACTAAATCTCCAAATGCATTATTTTTCAGACTTTCTTACAATTTTCTGGTTTTTAGTAAGAGAGCATTATTTAAAAAAAAAATGGATAGATTTCATCGAAATGTCAGGTGTGATCAATCACAATTTTGATGTTTTTGATTTTGGCTGACGGGGGCAAGTAAGGCTACTTGAAGAAAAGGCATTTCTAATCACATTTGTGAGAACAATGTAAAAAGGACAAATATATAAACTCGGTAACATTGATTAAAAAAAATACAAAAAAGGCTATTATACAAAAATAATAAAAGCAATGATAATGGATAAAAAAAATACAAAAAAAGACAATTATACAAAAATAATAAAAACAACACATACATGACAATGGAAAAAAGGCCGCTCCTACTTACAGTCAAAATATTAAATAAATTGGTAAATTATAATGGGATGCTGCTTTCTAGATTTTATTTCAAAGAGGTGGTAGTACTGGACTTTTTTTCAAATAGATTCCAATTTTATGATTTATGAATGTTATATATTAAAATTATCCTTTTTTTAATTGTGATGATGTGGTCGTGGATTAAGAATTTCAAAAGGGCATAACTCCTTAATTAATTAATCAATTTTTGCATATAACCATTCGTTTTCATTCATCTTCTTATGATCTTTTCATAGAAAATAACAAAATTTGGATTTAATAGGGTTCACCTGGTCAAAAATTTATAAATTGAACTCAAAACTTTAAATAATTATAACTTTATGCTCAATTATCCGTTTTAGAATTTTTTTTTATTTCATATAACTTTGTGCATGGTTTTCCGCTCTAGTTGGCAAAAAAAAAGGCCTTTTCAATTATTTTTTTTTAATTTTTCCTTATTTTCTTACTATTTTTTAACTTTGATATCATTTTTATTAATTTAAATTCATTTGAATCTCATATTAAATTTTTACTTCTCAATTTTTTTGGTGTTTAGTAGTGTCATAATAATTTTCTTAATAAATAAAATTATTAAAAAATAATATATTACTATTTACAGACTAAATATTAACATGTTACTGTTTTATTCCAAAATAGTAATATCAAACAAAAATCTCAAATAAATGAATAAATCATATCTAATTAATAATCAAACTATTAAATAATAGCATATTACTATTTCATTTAAAAATAGTAATACTAACTAAAAATTTTAAATAAAAAAAATCAAATCTAATTAACAACTAAACTGTTAAAAGAAGAGGATGTTATTGTTTCGTTTTAAAATAGTAACACTAACAAAAATTTTTTAAATAAATGGATAAATCAAGTCTAATTAATAATTAAAATATAAAAAAAAAGATTTTACTATTTTATTTTAAAGATAGTAACATGTTACTATTTTATTCTAAAATAGTAACACCAACTAAAAATATTAAATAAATAAATAAATCAAGTCTAATTAACAACAAACTCTTAAAGAAGAGGATGCTACTATTTCATTTTAAAACAGTAATACTAATTAAAAATTTTAAATAAATATATAAATTAAGTCTAATTAACAATCAAACTATTAAATAATAGTATGTTATTGTTTGTTCTCTGAACAACAATAAAACAAACAGTAACATATTATTATTTCATTTCAAAATAGTAACACCAATTAAAAATCTCAAATAAATAGATAAATCAAGTCTAATTAACAATCAAATTGTTAAAGAAGAAGATGTTATTGTTTCATTCCAAAACAGTAACACTAACAAAAATTTAAATAAATAAAAAAATTAAGTCTAATTAACAACTAAACTGTAAAAAGAAAAGGATGTTACTATTTCGTTTCAAAATAATAACACTAACTAAAAATTTTAAATAAATGGATAAATCAAGTTTAATTAACAATCAAACTGACAAAGAAGATGATGTTACTGTTTCGTTCTAAAATATTAACACTAATAAATTTTTTAAATAAATGAATAAATCAAATCTAATTAATAACTAAACTGTAAAAGAGGAGGATGTTATTGTTTCATTCTAAAAATAGTAACACGTTACTATTTTATTCTAAAATAGTAACACTAACTAAAAATACTAAATAAATAGATAAATCAAATCTAATTAATAACTAAACTATCAAAGAATTTCGAAATGGCAGTAACATCAATCAAGAAATAAAAAAATATAGGCGAACCAAGTGTAGTTCACAATTAAACTACTAGAAAATAATGTGTTATTATTTGAATAGGAAACAATAATACTTTATTTTTTTAGTTTGACTTATTGCTGTTTGATCTGGAATCAATAACATGAATTAAAAAATAAAGAAATACAAGCAAATCAAGTAAGATTCGCAATGAAACTGACATAAAATAATGTGTTACTGTTTGAACAGGAAATGGTAACATTTTATTTTTTTAATTTGATTTGTTGTTGTTTGGTTTGGAATTAGTAACATAAATAAAAAAATAAAGAAACACATGCAAATTAAGTAAAATTTACAATGAAATTATTATAAAATAATGTGTTACTGTTTGAATAAGAAATAATAATATTTTCCTTTTTTAGTATGATTTATTGTTGTTTAGTCTGAAATCAATAACATGAATTAAAAAATAAAAAAACATAGGTAAATCAAGTAAGATTACAATGAAATTGCCATAAAATAATATATTACTATTTGAACAAAAAATAGTAATAATTTATTTATTTTTTATTTAGAATCAGTAACATGAATAAAAAAATAAAAAAACACAAGTAAATTAAATAAGAATCACTATGAAATTATCATAAAATAATGTGTTACTATTTGAACAGAAAACAGTAACAACTTATTCTTTTGGTATGACTTGTTGTCTCCAAATTCTAATTTATTTTTATTTTTATCTTACTAAAAATTTATTAAATTTTTATAAAATTAAAAATTTTCTAATTTTAATTTTATAAATTTTTAATCTTTTATTTTTAATTTGTATAATATTTGCTTGACTAGGGTTGCCTGGTAATGGAATATGATTCGTCTGTTTCTATTTCTGTGCTCTTCTTCTTCACGAAACACACTTTAAATGTGTCGTTTGGACTAATGGCCATTTTGATAGATCGTACTTAGCGGGTGCACTTAAATGAGAGGAAGTCTACTTGGGATATCTCGCTAGAATAAATTACAGCAATTGATATCGGTCTGATTTTTCTTTTAAATAAATTGTTTTTAACAATATTTCATCAACATTAGAAAAAAAATTAACATAACAACTTATTAATATTTTAAATCCGGTCCAACTTAACTAGTTCAACCGGCCGATCCAAACTTGAAAACGGACCAATCATATGCACTTGTTGGAAAAAGCTAAATTGAACCAGTAAAATCCAGCCATAACTCGGTTCAAATGGTGACCCGTGTTTTCTGATATTTCATTCTGTCATTTTTCTTTTGGTTGGACACAGTCTAGAAGCCCAGTGAAAAAAACCGACCCAGCCAAAATGAAAAAGGGGTGCAGCACGATCAGCAGCATTTGGGAACAAAATCAAAGGAATTACCTAGGTTTATTTGTTTTCTGTATTTAAAAATAATTTTCCGTTTTTTATTTTTAAAAATAAGAGAATTTGTTTTCAGAATTTATTTTTAAAAATTAATTTTTAAATAAAGAAACAATTTTTAATTATTTTTTAAATTTATTTTTTTTGAATGTCGATTTTATAATTAAATAAAATATATTTTTATTTATAATATCAACTACTTTTTAATTTTAATTTTTAATTTAAAAATAATTTTTTAAAAAATAATTTTTAAAAATATAAAAATAAAAATATATCTAAACATCCATCGTTGCTAATGTGTGGCTTTGTTCTGCTACGTGCAGCTCTGCTCGGCGCTTTAGCAACAGCAATTTCAGCTTTGTTTTACTGCAAATTGGTGGAGTGAAGGTGCAACGGACCACCGGCGACGCGAAGATTATCAACCCCGCCAGTCCAACGGTAAATTTTTTGCTTTCATTATTTTGTGCTATTGATTTTATATTTTTGTCTGAAAGATCCATAAACTACTCTACTCTGCGATTCCATTTGGTTTATCTGAAATATTGAAACAGAGTATTGATTTTACTCATAGAAAAGAAACGAGCTTTGCTTGTTTTATGAATCGCACTTCTCAATTAAATTATAAACTACATATAAAAAGTTTTGGTAATCTTGTGATTCTGTAGACTCTAATTAATTAACTTCATACATGTTGATGTTTTTAATATATATAGTACAGTATATAAAATGCATGTTAATTGTTGTTTAACCTCATACATGTTTTCAATATATATTAAAGTGCACCAAAATGTAATGAATGATTATCTTACATTTGAAATCACAAGGTATGTTTCTGCTGAGAGTGCATTGGTAATACATATCTTAACCACACCTAAAATCAATTGCAATATACAGTCTTTCCTCACAATTGAAGTGGTAGCAGGGAAGAAAATCCAAATAAATTATGTTTGTAGTGATTACTAAGTGAAAAAATTTTAGGACTTGTGTGAATGTAATTTTAATTAGAAACAAAATTTTTATCATTTAGAATCAAAATTGCATTAGATAACTATTGCAATTGTAGTAAAATACATGTTTATTTGTTATATTTTACAAATACAATAATGTGGAAGACAATTTGCCAATTAGCTTGAGTATACACGCCTGGAAAAATATAGTGTCCTAAGATAAGGTAATAGTATCACGTAACTGCGGTTGTATTCTATTATGAGATATTTTTTTTTTTTCCTAATGCAAGTCAGGACAAAGGGTAATTACGATTTTCCCTTTGTGTTTGAAGGATTCCCCATATTGGTAAGTAATATATATATAAAATTTATCCCTTGAACTTTATCTAAATAATAATGATATATAAACTTTAAAATTATATGCTTTATCCCTTCAAATTTTAGTGGCAAGAATAGTGCATGAATTTTAAAACTATATTTTATCCTCCTAAATTTTTTTAAAAAAGATGAAATCATTCATTTAGTTAAATCTATATTTTTGTTGATCTAACTATTTTGACAATATATGAGATATATCACCCAAAAATCATGAAGGTGTTATGATAATTATTGAAACTTGTAAAATATATAACGTTGAAGTTTGATCTAATGGAAGTTTCTTTCTGATAAATCTCCAAAATTGATATTTGTGAAAAAACTAGTGAACTTTTTTCAATTTGAAAACTAAATTGTCTGACCAATATGGTTAAGGAATATTATAAAAGTTTTAGTTTAAGTTATTTTAGTAAATTACTATTTGAAATTTAGTATATAAATGAAAATTTTGACTTGGTAGAGGCCCGGTAGATCTGAGGTCTTATGTTTTGATTTTTTTGGAGAATTTCTTATTAAACTTGAGTTCCCCTTGATTAAATTAAAGTGTAGTTTGATATAGTGAAAAAATAAGAGTCAATAAATATTACCATTAGATTGGACCCAAAATTAATAGTTTCATTTTTTAAAAAAATTTAAGGGGGTAAAGTATAAAATTTTTAAAATTTATATATTATTTTCATCACTCAATCAAATTTTAATGAGTAAAATGTAAAGTTTTTAAAGTTCATGTAAAGGAGGTATATTATATTTCCTCCATTAGGAAAAGCTCCTTCCTCACTATTATGATTCTTTTTATTGGTTCCTTTAGTATTCATGTTCCACGTTACCAGTAAAAAACTCCTTCAAATTTAGGTTCTAAAGAGAGAATTTCTCCTTTATACTTTAAATTTATATTCTTTACTTTTAACTTATTACCAAATTTTATTTAAGAGTATCAGAATTCTAGGAGTGGCATGAAGATTATTTTATTTTATTTATTAATGCAAAATTTTGTTTATTTATTTATTTATCTGATCATTACGTTCTGAGGATTTTAATCGGACAGTTAAATGTGAGATTTTCAAGTTTTAATCAAATTGTGGATATGATTTTAAGATGTTAAAGATTTTGGTGTATTTTATTGAATTTATTGCTTTTATGACATTCTAATGCTGTTTCCTTTTGAACTGCGATGTGAATTTTTCTTTTTCATTTTCAACTCCTTTTTCATTTTTTCTTTTTCTTTTGGGTAAATAACTCCTTTTTCTATTTGTTTGTTTATGTGCGTATCCATCAATTATATTTTTTGCAATAAGAGAATGTTGCTTTTTTTTTTTCCAATAAGAAAACATGATTAAAACTCAAATTAAACCTCATTTTTTCTTAAGTTAGGTATCCATACTTTTTGATATGAAATTAATCTTTATTGAGAATGGGAATAAGAAATGATAAATTCTTTCGAGTAATAATGCTTTCAAGTTCCAAGAATGCCTATTATTGTTATGTCATGACATAAGAATAATGTGTATATTATAGAAAAAGTATAATAAAATGTTAGAATCTACTTCGTCACATTTTTTCACAATTATACATTCAGATGATTTGTAAATAATAAAATTTCAACGTCTCCTGAGTGATTGTAAGCCTTTAACAAAATTTTAGTGTGTGTATATATATATATATATATATATATATATATATATATATATATATATATATATATATATATATATATATATTTAATTTGAAATATAATACTTAAAAATTAGGGTAATTCAATGGGAAGTTTAACCCCTTAGAATGTTTGAATATTTTTATTATTGGATTATCTTTTTTTTAAATATTAAAGTAAACAAATCAAATTAAAAAACACAAATATGATAACAAAAAGACAATTTAATAATGAAAATGTTCAATTTTTTTAAGAGATTAAACTTTCCTTAGAATTATCCTAAAAATTAATATCAAGGAATATTGATAAAATTTAAATAAATAAATTTGATTTCAATTTTTAAATATTTTTAATAAAAATAAAATATGAAATTAATTGAATCAATTAATATTTTTATATTAAAATTTTAAATTATTTAAAATATTTTTATAATAAGAAATAATTTATGTTATCTCTATATTATTTTGTAACATTGGTGTAAATAGTAGGAGTTAGCAGGAAAAAAAGAAATTGAAGAATATAATGGTCATCATTATAAAGGAAGAATTAAATGTTATAGAAAGAGAGATGAATAATTATAACAAAGGGAAAAATATGAGATTAATAGTGTTAATTTTGAAATTTGAGAAATATAATAGTGATCATTATAAAGGAACAATTAAATATTATGTTTACTCTAATTTTATAATAACAATAAAATATATTGTATTATGTTTATATTACTTAATAATATTAGTATTTAAATTGTAAATAACAAAAGTGGATTAAAAAAATCCAATGAAGTAAATAAAAAAAAATAACACATGAACTATAAAATAATAAAAGTTGAAAATAAGATATGCAATTCATCAATTTAAGTAAATCCTTAATTTATTTAAAATATTTTTATAATAAAAATATATTATAATAGATCTATACTATTCAATAATATTATCATATGAGCTATAGAAAGTATCAGTGCAGCGTACAAGAAAAATATATATTTAAGAAGATAAAAAAGAAAAATAATGGATGAGTTATAAATTAATATAATAGTTAAAAAATTAAATTAAAAAAGGACAATATTATAAGAGCCGGGGTTTGGTCAGAAAAATAGAATGGTAGGTGGTGGCAAATGAATATGAATACATCTTTTAAAATGAAAAACAGATAGATGGTTATATTTCTACGAAAAACTTATCTATATAGGAACAAAATAGGAGGTGGTGAGAAGTGGAGTGTGAATACATCTTTTGAAATAGGAAATAGATAGATAGTTTTCTAATAGAAATAATAAGTGAATCCGTAATGAATTTTTATAGTTATTACTATAAAAAGTATCGCAAAACATGAATCAATGGTACTTGATAAAAATTACCTATAATGGATACCAGAAGTTGAAATTTGTTTAGATGCAACGAATTTTGGTTAAGCCATTAAATAGGGAAACAGAATATCCGTGGAAAGATGTACAAAATTAGATATTATAAGATAATAATTATGAATGCACAATTGATAACAAATTAAGTTAATAATATATTGATACATCGTTACACAAAAGTCTCTCCCAATGTCATACAAAGAATCTTTACATCAAGCTTTGCCTTAGTTAATAAGAGCTCCTGGTGACAATGCAAACTTGTTATTGAAAGGAGGGTTTCCTGTACCTTTGACTTTGTCGTTTGTGATAAAAGCGTGCTCCCAGGTTACTTTCTTTAAACTTTTGTCCTTTTAGAGTGTTGAACGTGTGACAAAAGATACATTACAAGCGGCATAAGATGGGCTATAATGACCTTTTTCTTCATTGTGAAGGAAGCATTCTATAAAAAACTTTGTGTCCTTTTGATTTTGTAGATATAATTTTAAAGAAACAAAATAATCTTACCTTATTCTTCTCTCTATCTTTGGTATTGTCATTGCTTACATTTGACTTATTTTATACCATGTTATTAATATGAAGTTCTACCTAATTAAAGTGAAATTTTAGGGTTAATATTTCTACTTGTATAATAGTCTATTCTTAATTTTCGAGTTCAGGTTTCTCCCTTTAAATTCATTTCTTTTAAGATATATTCTATTTGTTATATTATATTGTTTACCTTTGATGCATTATTTGTTATTTTGATTTTGATTTTGATTTTTAATTTTATTTCATATACAAATAATAATGTCTATAATAATTATAATTTTTTATTATTTATATTATAATATATTATTCATATTTTAATTAATATATCATTTTTCTAATTCAATCATTATTTATATTTTAGTTAGTACCATAGTGAATCTCACAAATCTTGAATTTGTGTTTCTTGATATTATTGGAAAGAATTATTTATCATAGATATTGAATATTGATATACATTTAGAATCAATAGATCTTGGAGATAAAATCAAAGAAGGAAATAAAAAATAATTATAAAAACATGCAAAGGTGATGAATTTTTTTCATTACCATTTTCATAAAGAATTAAAAATGAATATCTTTCAGTAAAAGATCTATTTGTCTTTTGGAAAAGTTTAAAAGAATGACATGACCACAAAAAAATTCTAATTCTTCTGAAAGCTCATTATTATTGGATACATCTAGATTTTTAAGATGTTAAATTAGTAAGTGAATGTAATTCTATAATATTTAAAATTAGTTCTCAATTGAAATTATAAGGAGACAAAGTTATTGAAGAAGACATGCTAAAAAAATTTGCTACTTTTCATGCTTTCAATGTGCTTTTGCAATAATAACATAGAGAAAAAGGTTTAAAAATAATTTGAATTGATTTTTATGTTTTTTTTTTCTAATTGAACAAAATAATAAGCTTTTAATAAAAATTCATGAAAATCACCCAGTTAGTTTTGCTTTATTCCTTAAAATGAACACATTAGCAACCAAAAAGTTTAGATGAGGTTGAGATTGTGATAATAACTATAGCCGTGGAAGAAATTAGGCTAATTATTGTAATTGTGGTTGTTGTAAAAATAATATAAATAATCATAAAATTGTTTCTCATTACTAGAAACAAGAGAACAATGAAGAAAATGGATAATATAATAAGAACTCAAAAGATTCAGAAAATGTATATTATCAATGTAGCATGAAAGGACATTGGTCACATACCTATTATATGTCCAAACATCTAGCTAAACTTTATCAAGTTTCATTTAAAAAGAAGAAAAATGTGGAAGTAAATTTTGCTTATGAGAATGATGGCTTTAGTTATAATCCAATATATTTAGATATGGCAGAACTAGAAGATTCTTCAATTTAGTGAATTTGCATGTGCCGCTTGTTCTCAAAGCAAATCAGTTATAAGGCCATTATTGGTTAAAATTAGATTTGAATTCCTTACATTTTTTGAAAGAATACAAGTTGACATATGTGGACTTATTCATTCACTAAATAGACTATTTAGGTATTTTATGATTTTAATTGATGCTTCCACAAGATAGTCACATCTATATTTATTATCAACTAGCAACCTAGCATTTGCTAAATTACTTACTCAAATAATTTTTCTTCGAGTACAATTTATTAATTTTCTAATTAAAATAATATATCTTGATAATGTTAGTGAATTTACATCTAATGCCTATAATGATTATTGTTTGTCAATTAGAATAATTATTGAATATCCTGTAACATATGTTTATATGTAAAATGTTTTAGAAGAATCATTTATTAAATGTTTGTGGCTTATAGCTAGATTTTTGTTTATGAGAACAAAACTTCCTATTTCTACCTAGGGACATGTTATTTTACATGTAACAAATCAACAAGTTATCATAAACATTCTCCTTTATAATTACCTTTTGATTAAAAGCCAAATATCTTCCATCTAAGAATTTTTGGATGTGCAGCATATATTCTAATTGTTCCACCATTACATATAAAGATAGGTATTTAGAGGAGACTAGAAATATATATTCAATATGAATCTTCCTATATTATTAAATATTTTGAACTAATGACAAAAGATATTTTTACTGCTTATTTTCTTAATTGCCATTTTGATAAAACAAATTTTCCAACATTAGGGAGAGAAAATAAGCTGTTAAAAAAGGATATTCTATGGAATATATCATCATTAAATCATATAAATCCTTACACAAAACAATGTGAGTTTGAAGTTCAAAGATTATTCATTTGCAAATAATATCAAACCAACTACCATATACATTTACTGACCTAAAGAGAGTAATCAAATCATATATACCAATTGCAAATGTTACAGTTAGAATTGATGTCCTTGTAGGACTATAGTATTCGAACTAATATTTAAATTTTTTTCTTTATTCTATTTATATTCATTTAATTTTAAGATTTCAAAACATTTATTTTACATAACTATATTAATTTAAACTTTTATAGTTTAACTAAATTTTTGGATAAAAAGAAAGTAAAAATAATAAAGTAATTATTTGTATATCATAATGTTTAAAAACATTTACTTTGCTTTATGAAGAAACTTAGGAATTTAATTTTTAATCCCATATTATACTTACACTTTTTTAGGTAAAATAATGTTTTAAAGTTTATCTAAATGGTTTTTATGGTATTTTTTTTTGGCAAAGTTAAGTATATTTAACAAACAAGAGCAGTTTGATTTAAGAAAATATTTGAGAATGTTTTCTGATTTGATTTTCTCAAAATTTATGAAATCTTACAAAAATTACTTTTAGACTCCTTAGTTCACTATAATAGGGAAAATTAATATTGTATGAATTTTTTTTTTTTTTGATTTAGTAGGATGAGGGTGGGGGAGAAAGAGTGGTGGAGATTAGATTTCTATTATTAGGTTCTTGTGCACCTTACTTTGCCATAATCTTTTCTCCTTATCTTCTTTTAAAAGTCAAATGATCCATAAGTTAAGATTTAATCTAATTATGGCTAAGTCACCTAGGATACATAGGACTATAACATATGGCTGCATTATTTTTCCTAACTTTTCTTTTTTCTTATCCAATCCCATCTCTCATTTATCCTTATTTATTTTTCCATCTCTTTCTCAATTGATGTTGCTACTTAGGTGTCTCCTAACTACCATGCAGCCACCAGCCACCACGCCTCGCCATATCCTTTGTGCTTCCTCTCCTCTATCGTAGTATCCCATGATAACTCTCAAAGACTGTTGATTGCAGCTGGATAACAACAGTGCAGGGAGTTCTTTATCCTCCACTTTTTTAGCATTGAACTTTTCCTTATCACTATCAAATCTTCAAGCGACCACCTTGGGTGAAGGTAGGTCATTTTAAAGCATAACATTCTTATATTATAACTTGTATAGGTATGATTCGGAGAAAACTCTAAATTATGCAATTTTTTATTTACTTAGAATAGTAATACAAATATAAGAAAATGACATTTGAATTATTAAAATAATATAATTATAACCTAGAATGGCAGCTTTATGGAAGAGGATAATGGGTATTAGCATACTCATGTTTGGTTCTTTTAGGCTAATAAGTGATAGGATGGAAGGAGAAAGAAATGAATGCATTGAAATTCTTAGGAGAAATTAGCATCCTAAGGTGAGAATATATTATATTCAAACCTTTTTCTTCAATTAATTTTAGACTTTTGTCCAGAGTACATATAAGTATAAGTATCAACTTTGATCCATTGTTTATTGGAACTTAATTTTGAATATTGGTTGATATTTTATTTATAATCTCATTATTGTTATTTTTGGAATAATGAATGTAGGTGCACCTTTACTTGGTGAAATATTATTGTTCATATTTCTAAGGCCTTGTAGTAAAGGCAAGGTATTGAACTTATTTGGTTACTAATCATGATGCTTATGTCTTATAAAATAATAGATTATTAATGAATATATGACCCATGCCACATAGGAGAAGTGTGGAATTGTTTGTAATTTTGGTATGGATCATATGTGAAATGAAATATTGTGTTAATAATTTATAACATGTGATAAGAATAATGCCATGAGCATTTTCATTGCAACGAAATAAAGGGAAAGAATATAAGAATATATTTAGTATTGGATCTAAGAAATTATTTATGAACGGATAAGGGTGGAATAAAGTTAAGTTTGAAAATAGATAAAATTGATCAGGTGTAATAAGGAGATTTAATTGTATTTATTATTATAATATAATTTACTATTTTAAAATTGATTTCATGATGACCAAATTATGAATATAGCTAAAATGATAAATAAGTAGTACAAGCTAAGGTAAGAATCATGTTATTTAATGTTACATAAGTATTAGTTTTGGAAAGCTTACTAATTTTACAAGTGTTTTACTTATTCCAAAGATGTATGTTGGTAGAGTCTAGATTGTTAGCTCGAGAAACTTATTGGAAATTATTGCTTAACTATCCCACAAACTTTAAAAGTGTACAAGTAAAAGAACTTATCAACTAAAGAATTTTGTTTGAGTTAAAAGTATTAGGTATGAAATCTAGTGAATTAATATGTATTAAATTATTTGCTTATATGTACTTACTTTTGTTTATGTTTTTATGTATTGGTTTTAAATGGATATACATTCATTGAATTTATATAACTCATTCTTTTGTGTTCAAACTATTTTCTTTTTAGGAATGAACTTAAGTATGCTAAGTTATACTACTTATATAGAAGTCCAAAACATATGTTGGAAGGATTTAATAGTTAAGGTAGAATTTTCTATAATTATGTAAAGACAGCTATTTGTGTAATCCATTTATTTCCACTAATTTAATGTTAGTATTGATCAATTGTGTTTTAGGGTAAGGGTCTTACTAATAGACAAAAATTTGGCCATTTTTTTCACTTAAAAATTTGTATCATATTTTAGGTCCTAAGGGAATAATGGTATTTCTATGAACCAAAGTCTTTATGGTTAGTTAGTCAAGCTGGTGAAATCAATTAATGAGTTCCATACTAGTCATGATCAAAATAGGTGATGATAAGGATAATTTGCATTTGCTATGATAAATGAATTTAAAGTACACCTAAAGTATGATAGACCAATTGGTTCTAAAAATAAGAACCCTCGTAAGAGAAAAGAAATAAATAAGAAAAATAATTAGGAAATAAATTCCCTTGAAAAGAATTGAAACATAATCGATAATAAACTTTCAAAAAAAAATTTAAATACCTAAAATTGTTGTAAAGAAAGAAATATTAATAAATTATGTCTTTACATTAGAAAAATAGAATCGAAAAGAAACATTGTTCACTAATATTTTTTCATATAATATGGCATTTAATATTATACCAAAAAATGAAGACTTAAGCTAAAAATCATTGAGGAATGTCAATATAAAGATGATTAGCTAAAATGGAAAGATACAATTCAAGTGTAATTAAACTTATTTTCAAAACGTAAGGTTCTTAGATTAGTAGTTTAAACACCTAAAGGTGTAAAGTTAATAGGGTACAAATGAATTTTTGTGCAAAAAATATATGAGAAAAATGAAATTGCAAGATATCAAGCATAACTTATAGTATAAGTTTTTTTCTTAAAGGCCTATTGATATAAAGAAACATATTCTTCTATGGTGGATATAACTACATTTTAATATCTTATTAGCCTGATAGTATAAGAAAAATTGAATATATGTCTGATGGACATAATTATAACTCATTTATATGGCAAACTTGATAATATATATATATATATATATATATATGAAAATGCTTGAAGGGTTTAAAATACTTAAAACATGTGATTCAAATCCTTAAAAAAATATTTGATTATATTACAAAGATCTTTGTATAGATTAAAGCAATATGGAAAAATGTCTAAATGAATATTTGTTGAAATGAGGATATAAAAATGATCCTACCTGCCTTTGTATTTTTATAAGAAAATATGAATATGAGTTTTTAATAATTGTTGTATATGTTAATAATCTAAATATTATTGAAACTCATAAAGAATTCTCAAAGGTAGCGGAATACTTGAAAAAAAAGTTTAAAATGAAAGATCTTGAAAAAATAAACTTTTTTTATAGTTCACAAATTGAGCATTTGATTGATAAAATCTTTGTCCACAAAGCAAATCATATTGAAAAGGCCCTATCATGCATTTATATGAATAAATCACATTCATTGAATATTTTAAATGGTTGTTCATTCACTTGATATTAATAAAGATTCTTTCCAATGTTAAGAAGAAAATGAAGAATTTTTTAGTTTAAAAGTACCATATCTTAGTGTAATTAATGCACTAATGTATCTTACTAATAACACATATCCTAATGTTGCCTTAATAGTAAGCTTATTAACAAGATATAATTCTTTTCCAACCTGAAGACATTAGAATGGGATTAAACATATACTTTATCATTTTTGAGGAACAATTAATATGAGATTATTTTATTGATATGATTCTAGGATAGAACTAATAGGTTTTGCAGATGCAGGATATTTGTCAGACCTATATAAAGCTCAATTTCAAACTAGTGGTAGCATAATTATATTGTGGTGTTTGATAAAACAAACTACAAGTATTGCTTTTTCAAATTATGTAGAAATAATACCAATTCATAAGGCAAGTTAAGGATATGCTAGATTAAGATCACTGACTTAATATATCTAAGAAGAATGTGGTTTAGATCCCAATAAAGAAACTCCAACGAGATTGTATAAAGATAATACTACTATACCTCAATTGAAAGGAAAATACATCAAATGAGGTAGAATGAAGCACATTTTTCTAAAATTATTTTTCACTCACAATTTTCAGAAGAATGATGATATTGATGTTTAACAAATTTATTCAAATAATAATTTAGTAGATTTATTCACAAAGGCATTCCTTACATTAACTTATAAAAAAATTAATTCATAAAATCCAATTATGTCACCTTAAAGATCTTAAATGATATTTTTAATAGGGGAGTTAAATTATACTCTTTTTTCGTTATTAATTTTTTCCCATTGAATTTTTATCAATGAAGTTTTTTAATGAGGCAATTGTTAAATGATCATGTACTTTTTTTCCTTTATTGAATTTTCTGCCTATTGAGTTTTTCTTTAATAAAGATTTTAATGAAGTATATTCCTTATAAAATGGACATTGAAGGGGAAGTATTATAATATACATTGCAAGTAGATGTTTAGATAATTAATACTAATTTTTTTTTACATTCAAATGGTAAGTAGCATAAGATAGGCTATGATGAGCTATTAATAATTTATTTTACTACGCTTTTCTTTCATTATGAAGGAAACTCCTAATAAAAAGCCTTGTACCTTTTTAATTTCATAGATACATTTTTAATGAAACAAAATAATCTTGCTTCATTCTTCTCTATGTTTCTAGCATTTTCATTGCTTACATTCTACTTATTTTATAACAATTAAAAACATTAGTAATGTTACATTTAAATGGATAGTTTTCCTTTTAGAGTGAAGGGCTTTTTTAATATATGTCTTTGTTTTATTAATATTGATCATTAAAGAAAATTTAACACGACTTCTCCTATCTCTTATTAGTGAATATTCTTAACTTTTGATAAAAAATCATGAAATTCATCCAATTAGTTATACTTCATTTCCTAAAGTGAAATCCATCAATAACTAAAAGATTTTGACAAGAATAATGCAACAATCATTATTGTAGACATTGAAAAGAACAAATTAATTATGGTAATCATGATAGTTATGAGAGCTATTAGTAACCACAAAATTACTACTTACTACCAAAAGTAGAGGAATAACAAAGAGAAAGGTTAATGTAATAAAAAATTAAAAAGTTTAGAAACTATATGCTTTTAATATGCTATGAAGGGGTATTGGTTAAGTACATGTCATATGTTTAAATTTCTTCTATAACTTTATCAAGTTGCACTTAAAGGGAAAGAGAAAAATGTTGATATTAATTTTGTTTATGATAATAATATTCTTAACCATGATCTTTATATTATAACATATTCAAATATGTCAAATTGCTTTGAACATCATAAATGAAGAATTTATCATTTGATAGTGAAAATTTATATCATTATACTATTTGGTAGTATAAAATTGAAGACTCTTTGGAGAGTAAATATAATTTTACTAGAAGAAACATAAATAGTTATAAATAATATATTGCCAACTAAGTCTTAGAAAAATTTGTCAAGTTTTGGTGACATACTACAGAATAGATAATGCATTAAGATGATAAATGAAAAAAATTATTGGATATTTTTATATTATAGTGATTATCTTAAATAAGAAGAATTATTAGAAGAATTATTGTTATTTTCTTTTGATTTGTAACATTTATATAAATACAATTGAAATAAATATTATAACGAGCTAGAAGTTCACTATGATACCCCCAAAATTTCCAAATGTAATCAACAAGGTTTATTGGAAGTAGTACATGAACCCCTGACTAATAACTTAGCTTTCTTTTTAAAAAAATGTAATTTTTTTAACCAAAATAAATTCTAAAATGATATTATGCATACGTTTATTTAAAATACCCATTTGAAATCACCAATGATAAATAAATCAAGATATCTTTATAAATCTTGTTTAAACATTAAAAACATAAAGAATCCTTCTATACATAGGGTTAGCTTGGCTAGCACTTGCTTATCACTATATCATTAACATGCTAAAGTGAACTCATCCTATTTTTATTTTATAAGAGTAAATTTTATGTGCTTAGGAGCTATAAATGTTTCATTCAAAGTAAATAATTGTGTAGCTAAGTGAATAAAATCTTTACTTCAACATTTAGTGGAAGCCGTTTTATTCATACATAACTTATATACATTTAACAATATATTTAATCACATAAAACATTTCTACTACATATAAACATAATACTCAATACGTAAGATAAGCATTTCATTAACTTATTCATTATATCATTTTGAGGTTAATGCTACATCATAATTAAAACTACCATACTATGATCACACTATCATATGTATTCATGAATATACATCATTTTATTTCACATATCATATTATCATATGACATAAGTTTTGTTTTGCATAAAAAATAAGTTAACTTATAACCTATTGACTTGATTAATAAGTTATAAATTAGTTTTTAGAGGTGTTTTACATATTAACTTATTGAAAATAAATAAATTTTGATTTATTAAACTACTTTAAGTGCCTTATGGCTTAAAAACTATCACTTTTTCAAATTTCTTTTAAATTTATCCTTATTCTTTTTATTAATTTATAATTCATATTTTTCATAACATAAATCTAGATATTTTTTTATAAAATATAATCAATTTATTTTTAATATAATTATATCATAATTTTAAATTATAAATATATATAAATAAATATGTGATGTCATAAAATATAATTATATAATTATAATTATAAGTAATTATAATTTTGTTATAAATAATGGAATAAAAACTATATAGATAAATATATAAACTTATAAAATATAATTAATTAAATATTAGATATTATATTTCTATTTTTGAACATATTAATTGTATTAATATAATTTGATATTTAAATAAATATGAATTATTTTAATTATATATTTATTTCTATTAATATATCTTTTTGCGTTATTTTACAATTTTAGCTTTCTCAATAACTAATTTTGTAAAACACTTCTTAGACAATCAATTAGCTTATTAGCTATCAGTTATTAGCTAACTTATTAATTACTTATGTGAAATGGAGCCATAATAATGAACCTAATTAGAAGGAAAATGAAAGGTTATTTAAGATTATTAGGGTAATCCGATGAAAAACCTATCCCAATATAAGACCACATCTACCTTCTTCTAATTGAATTTAGTAATCAATATCACTCATTGACATAGTAAACAAAAGGAACTTGTGATAATTTCTTTCCTTTGTATTTCATTTGTTCAAAGGGTTTTTCATTTATTTCATTACATTTCCATTTTTTCCTTTTTTTAATTTTATGATACCTTCCATCATCTCATACTAGCCCACCAGGCTAAACATAAATTATATTGTTTCATATTGTCTACCTTATGTTCTCGACTATGCCTAAGTTTATTATTGTGCATAATATTTTCTATATTATTTTCTTTTATATTCTACCTCTTAGAGTGTTATATGTGCTTAATTTAATAGAACTAGTTTTGTTTGGTGATTGAGTTATGAATTAACAATGTTATTGAATCATTAGGTTAATGTTGAATTTTGATGCTATTTAAAATTTTTAACTATAACTTGAGTTTCAGAAGTCTAATTGGGGTAATTTTTATATTTTTGGAAATATAAAAGGAAGTTTTACAATTTTTGTGTTTTGTTTGGAATCCAATTTAAATATTTAGGGGTTCATATTTAGACGAGAAGAAAGATTTGGTGTTACTGTCCAATTTAACCTAACCTTATTGATTTGAGAATAAATAGAGCTCCAAGGTATCTTACTAATAATAGGCTCATTCTTATACTTATTTTTAGGTTAATTTTTTATAGTCATTTTGCTCTAGCTCTATCCTAACTTATACTATATTCTTTTAACATTCTAGATGCCAAAAATGCCCTTCCCTTTGTATATGGCATAACACATAATCACATCATCTTATAAATTTTAAACTTAATTTATTTATTATATTCTTTAAAGTAAATTCCTAATTCTAGCAATAAAATTATTTGGCAAATTTTGAAATGTAGTCGGCCAAGGCATAACTCTTATTCAATTTAAAAGGAGAATGTTCTCTGCAAAACCTATTCTAAAGCCTTCTTGTTAGACTTTTCTAATTCTTTAATTGTTG
This sequence comes from Sindora glabra, assembly GCA_020226215.1. Lineage (NCBI taxonomy): Eukaryota > Viridiplantae > Streptophyta > Magnoliopsida > Fabales > Fabaceae > Sindora > Sindora glabra. Next base: position 84,661,130 of record CM035230.1, on the reverse strand, counting down.
GAAGAACCTTGCAACAATCAAAGAAAAAAATCATAAGCTTGAAGGAGAACAACTAAAGATAAAATTAACCTTTTTAGGCCAAAACCTTTGTCTTGGGCTTTCAACATCATAAAGTGTTAATCACAACTCCATTTTTTTAAGTTTCTCCCTTTTAGGGAACCTTAAAGTGAAAACAAGTTGTGGTTTCACATTAAAAGCAAGGCCCTATATATAGGCTCTAGAAAGTGTTTAAACAATTAAATAAGCCACCTGTATGACTTGAAATTCTGGTCTAACTAGCATGAAGTTTGATCTTGGTTCTTTTATCATGATTTCGGCCTATCCTATTTTTTATTTTAAACTACTAGTTTATTTGGAGCATTATAATCATAAATCAAAATATTTTCACAATTTGACATGATCAATTAGACCATCTTGAATGAATGATAATGTGAAAAATTATTGAAAATTCATATTTTTATTGAAAAATCAGATGGTCACATGTTTATTTATTATGAACAGCTTTTACAAAATTTATAAACCAAATAACTTGACGTTGAGCATAATTTCTTGATTATCTAATTGATATAATGTGTTTTGATAATACTGGTGAATGCACATCTAAAGTCTTTATGATTATTGTATATTATTAAATATATTGAAGTACATAAAATGATTTAGCTCAAATAATTTATTTTAATGTTTAATATTTTTAGTTATATCATGGTTTAAAAGAACAATATTTCCTATATTATTTTAAAAAGTATGCAACTTTACATGTTATAGCATTTACATGCATCAAACCAATAAGTTCTAATCTCTCTTATAATTTGACTTAACTAGAGCTAAAAGTTTTATATGTAGATAATTTTGAATGCATAATATATTGTTTATTACTCCATTACAATACACAAAGATGATATTGAAAGGTGGTTAAGAATATAAGTTGAAATGCAAAATTATATTCCCATTTTATTCATTTCCTCCTTCTTTATCTTTTAAGGATATTTGTAGTTAGAATTAATAAATTTATCATGCTTGATAAGCATTCTAAACTCAATTAATATTGATAAACAAAATTTTCAACTTGGATATTAATCTAAATTAGAGCATTTTTATATGACATATAATATTTATTTTTTCTCTTTGGGTTGGTAATATATTTGACAATTTTTATAATCAATCATCTTTTAAACTTTTTTTATCACTTTATGTAGGTTTAGAACTGGTTTTAATCGATGAAGTCAATTAAAGTGTATTTGAATAGTTAATCTTGATTTGAACATATTAATTTTTCTAAATTCAGATTTGTTAAGATCATTGCAGTTATTTACGTTTAGGTTTTAAAATTTTTAATAATATAATAGTCCTTTTACTTTATACTTAAGCATTATTAACATCCTTTCGGTATAACTATCAAATTCACAATTTACATGAAAACTATATATTTAGTTTTCATATTTATCATGTAATCTCTGAATATTACATGCATATATAATATTTATATCAATAAATCATGGATATATAATATTAAAGTAAAAATCAACGTACAATTATCATAAACTTACAGTTATTATTAAGTTGTAATCACATTAAGTAATATTTATATTATGCCACCGAAGAAAAATATAATAATAACAGGAAATAATGGAACATATGAACTTTTTTAAATTAAAAAAAAAGAATTTTACATAAAAGTTCCTAATTTAATTCAGGTGACAACTTTAGAACCAGTCTAAACCGTCATTTGCTTGCCAAATCTGCCCAATGGTGCAAACTAAATTAGATGGATGGTTAGGTTAATGCTCCCTAATGCGTCAATAAAAGGAAAATCAAGAATGAAGTGCTCTGAACTTGTGACCGAGGGGTTTCAAAACAGGAGGAATTCTTACGTATATATCATGTGTTACTTGAAGTTATTTTAAAATGATTTTTAAATATTAAATTATTTATAAGTTTTAATTCAATGTGTTTTATCTAATAGTATAAATGAATAGGTCCAATATTTTCATGAACCATTTATTGATCTCCATTTGTCACAAATTCTTCATTTAATTTTTAATTAGTATAAGATTCATAAAAATATAGGAATTTTACTCATTTAAATGATCAAATATAATAATTATAATTATAGTTGTTGCATTGAATTAAAATTTATAAATAATTTTATATTTAAAAATTGTTTAAAATAAATTTATATGATACATAATGTGTACTTAAAAAATTTACTTCAAAGCTATGCCTTGGCCACTATGACTTGCAACTATCTTATTATACATTGATTTTTCTCCTCATCCACTTAATTTTCTAAGTTTGCCTTTTTTTTTCTTGATCATCCAAATAAACAATTTAAGTAAATATATGTTTATTTTTATATAGATGTGACGCTAGAATTTAAATAAATAGATTAAGACTTATTGAAAATTTATTGAATTTCATATCATTAATTCATTTTTAATAATTAAAATTAAAAGTATTTATATATAATGTAATATAATGTGTTAAATTTTTATTATATATTTATAAATATAAAAATAATTCAACCCATTCTGCCATTTAATACCATTTAATTTATTCAATTAAACCAATTCAATATATTCCAACTATTTTGCCGGCGGTCCATATTTTAAAACATTAATAGAAAGTTGTGCTTAAATTAAAAACTGCTTTTGTTAGTTTTATTTTGATTTAATTTTCGACTTTGAATTTTTTTCCAATCCTGTCCCACGTATTGTATCGAAGGCAAAACTGCGAACTAAATTCCACCAGGAAATTTCAGAAAAACTGCAAAAATAAAAGAAAATGAAGAGATTTCTAGTGTGTTTCGATATTTTTGTTGGGAAAAAATTAGGTCGAGACCATTTATTACAATTTATTATAATAAGATATCACATGCCTACTTTCTTTCATTTAAGTGCACTTGTGTATAAAAATTTATCACAATACCCAACAGATAAAATAAAATACTTGCAGCGTGTCATGAGAAGATTAAAAGTATCAAAATAAATTTTTTTTTATCACATATTAAAATTAGAGAATTTTTAATTTTAAAAAATAAAAATAAAAGACTATAAACTTATAAAAATTAAAATTGAAGAATTTTTAACTTTATAAAAGTCAAATTAATATAAAATTTTAATTATAAATAAAATTAATAAAAATTCAATTTTTAGATATTAAAATAAATTTTTACTTGAGATAAAAATAAAAATAAAAATAAAAATAAATTTAAAGACACAGAACCTTATATAAAATTGTAGAATAGTATCTTTTTTTATCTTTTTTTTTAAAAAAAATAATTCTAGATGAATTACTGCTTGAAGAACAAATAGTAATATGTTATTTGACAATTTGGTTGTTAATTAGACTTGATTTATCTATTTATATAGAATTTTTTATTTGTATTATTATTTGGAGACGAAACAATAATATGTTATTATCTAGAGAACTAACAGTAATATGCTGCTATTTGATAATTTGATTGTTAATTAGACTTAATTTACCCATTTATTTGAGATTCTTAGTTAGTGTTATTATTTTGAAACAAAACAGTAACATCCTCTTTTTTGACAATTTAGTTGTTAATTGGATTTAATTTATCCATTTATTTAGAATTTTTTTGTTAATGTAATTATTTTGAAACGAAACAGTAACATGTTACTATCTGGAGAATAAATAGTAATATGTTGTTATTTAACAATTTGATTATTAATTAGATATAATTTATCCATTTATTTATGATTTATATTTGGTATTACTATTTAGAGAACAAATAGTAACATATTGTTATTTAGCTATTTGATTGTTAACTAAATTTAATTTATCTATTTATTTGATATTTTTAGTTGGTATTATTTTAAAATGAAATAATAACATACTCTTCTTTGATAATTTAATTATTAATTAGACTTGATTTATCCATTTATTTGAAATGAAATAGTAATATGTTACTATCTAAAGAATAAATAGTAGCATGTTATTATTTGACAATTTGGTTGTTAACAAGACTTAATTTATCCATTTATTTGAATTTTTTTGTTGGTATTAGTGTTTTGGAATAAAATAGTAACATCCTTTTCTTTAGCAATTTGGCTGTTAATTAGACATAATTTATTCATTTATTTAAAAATTTTGATTTGTGTTGCTATTTTAAAATGAAATAATAATAAATTACTATTTAGAGAATAAATAATAACATGTTATTATTTGGCAATTTGATTGTTAATTAGATTTGATTTATCTATTTATTTAGGATTCTTGGTTGGTGTTATTATTTTAAAATAAAATGGTAACATCCTCTTCCTTGACAGTTTAATTGTTAATTAGACTTAATTTATCCATTTATTTGAAGTTTTTTTATTAGTATTATTGTTTTAAAATGAAATAGTAACATGTTACTATTTGAAGAATAAATAGTAATATGTTGTTATTTGATAATTTGATTGTTAATTAGACTTGATTTATCCATTTATTTATAATTTTTGATTGGTGTCTCTATTTTGAAATGAAACAGCAACATCCTTTTCTTTGACAATTTGGTTATTAATTAAACTTAATTTATTCATTTATTTAAAATTTTTTATAGTATTACTATCTTGAAATAAAATAGTAGCATGTTATTATCCTATTATTTGGTAATTTGATTGTTAACTAGACTTGATTTATCCATTTATTTGAAATTTTTTTATTGGTGTTACTATTTTAAAATGAAATAGTAACATCTTCTTCTTTGATAGTTTAATCATTAATTAGACTTAATTTATCCATCTATTTGAAATTTTTTATTGGTGTTACTATTTTGAAATAAAATAGTAACATATTATTGTTTGAAGAATAAATAGTAATATGCTGTTATTTGATAATTTGATTGTTAACTAAACTTAATTTCTATTTATTTAAAGTTTTTAATTAGCGTTATTATTTTGAAATGAAATAGTAACATCATCTTTTTTAGCAATTTGATTATTAATTAAACTTGATATATTTATTTATTTGAGATTTTTGGTTAGTGTTACTGTTTTAAAACAAAATAGTAATATGTTACTGTTTGGAAAACAAATAGTAACGTACTGTCATTTGATAATCTGGTTATTAATTAGATTTGATTTATCCATTTATTTGAGGTTCTTAGTTAATGTTATTATTTTGAAATAAAACAGTAACATGTTACTGTCTTTGGTTGTTTGATTGTTAATTAGACTCGATTTATCTATTTATTTAAAATTTTTGGTTAATGTTACTATTTTGAAACAAAATAGTAGCACGTTACTATTTGAAGAACAAATAGTAATATGCTATTATTTAGTAATTTGATTATTAATTAGACTCGATTTATCTATTTATTTGTAATTTTTAATTAGTGTTACTGTTTTGAAATGAACAATAACATGTTACTATCTGGAGAACAAATAATAACATGCTATTATTTGACAATTTAGTTATTAATTAGACTTGATTGATCAATTTATTTAAGATTCTTAGTTAATGTTACTGTTTTAAAATGAAATAGTAACATTTTCTTCTTTAATAATTTAGTTGTTAATTAGACTTGATTTATCTATTTATTTAAAATTTTTAGTTAACGTTATTGTTTTGAAATGAAATAGTAATATATTACTATCTGGATACTATTTAGATAACAAATAGTAATATGTTATTCTTTAGTTATTAATTAAATTAAATTTATCTATTTATTTGTGAGTTTTAGTTAGTATTACTATTTTAAGATAAAATAATAACATATTACTGTTTAGAGAATAAATAATAACATATTATTATTTGATAATTTAATTATTAATTAGACTTGATTTATCAATTTATTTAAAGTTATTAGTTAGTATTACTATTTTGAAACGAAACAATAACATATTACTATTTGATCTGCAAATAGTAATATATCGTTCTTTAATAATTTTGTTTGTTAAGAAAATTGTTAGGACATTACTAGATACCAAAAGAGTTAGGGAAAAAAAGTTTAATATGGGAATCAAATGAATTTGAATTGAAAAAAATGAGATCAAAATTAGAAAAATAATAAGAAAATAAAAAATTGAAAAAAGTCTTTTTTTCGCCAACTAGAGAGGGCAAAATGCCTCTAGCTTTTTGTAAAAATGTAGATATCAAAAAGTTATATAAAATCACAAAAAAAATTTACCCAAAACAAATAACCGAGAATGAAGTTATGATTGTTCAAAGTTTTGAATTCAATCTACATATTTCTGATTAAGTAGATCCCACCGAACTCAATTTTTTTTTATTTTCTATGGAAAGATCATAAGAAGACAAATGAAGATGAGTGATTATATATAAAAATTAGTTAACTAATCAAGGAGTTATAACCTTCTGAAATTCTTAATTTATGATCGCATCCTCATAGTTGAAAAAAAAACTATTTTAAAAATATAATATTAATAATTCATAAAATTGACACCTCTTTGAAATAAAAATCAGCATTGACACCTTTTTAAAAGAAAGTTCAGGAAGTGACACTACGATGTAATTTATCGATTTTTACTTTGTGTTTTTAAAAATTATTTTTAAATTAAAGCAAAATTAAGATTAGAGGATGATTAATATTATAAATAAGAAAATATTTTATTTTAATTATAAAATTGACATTCAGAGTAAAAAATAAATTTCAAAAAAAACTAAAAGTTATTTTTATTTTTTTATTTTTAAGTTACACATTTAGAGAATAATTTTTAAAAGTAAATTCTAAAAATAAATTATTAAATAAGTTCTTCCATTTTTAAAAATAAAAAAATAGAAAACTGTTTTTAAAAATAGAAAACAAACAGGGTCCTAGCTTCTTTTCTTTTACTTTTAAAAATTTTGCGGAATTATGTTTTTACGTTTTTACTGTTATATGGTAACTGGTTGAGACTGGAATTGTTTTTTTATCACAATTTGTTATTTTATTTTATTATAGTCTCGATTCATGGTTTTGATTTTACTTCTAAATTGGAGGTGGAAAGTTGCAATTTTTTTTTGCCGATAACGTTGACTTTATACAGGCCGTGAAGTAATTAGTAATCTTGATCCATTTAGGTTCTGCCTTTTCTTTTCACTTTTTAAGATGGGGCTTGATTAGTTGTTTGTCTTTTAATGTTGGCTTGCTTGTCTTCCCACTTCATTCATTCTGAAAAAAGAAATCCCCAAAATTTTTAGTGTTCCAAAATGTCTAGTTGTTAGGTAGGGATGACAGTCCTGATTTAGTTCTTGGTCCATTTTTGTGAATTAAACTGGAGTATATGGTGGCTTTGGCTCCTTATCCTACTAGATTGTAGATAGTCTTCAATTCCAAATCTTCATTGGAAATTTACTTGAAGATACCTTTACTTGATATTGTATTGTATAGAAATTTAAATGTTTTGGAATGGTGAAAAGAGTAATCCAGGAGATTTCCCAACTTGTCTCTTATGACTTGTGATTCGTTAAATATTCCTATCATAATTATGTACTTTCAAAGTCTGCATTTAGTATTGGAGAGCTTTTGTTGAATAAGTACAAGAATCGTCTTCTTCCAAAAAAAAAGTTGAAGCTTTTATATGAAATTTGTTTTATGGTTTTAATGCTATTGATAATGTTTTCACTTAAAAAAATTATTCATTTTCCAAATTTTATATGGTTTTGTGAAAAATTATAATTATAATTTTATAATTTATAGATGTTAAAAGAAGATTAAAACAATTCAAGTACAATTACAATTGTTGTTGGATATGATTTTATTTATAATTATTTACATTTCACTTTAAACATTTAAAAATTTTATTTCTTTATTTGTCTTCATTCTATTATTCAATGGTTATAGTGATTTATTGCTTTTATTTTATTTCTTAAGTACTAGTTATTTATTACTATTAATTTATTTATCCTTCACTAATATAGCAGGCAACTCATAAGTGAATGCTATTAAGATTAAGATATTGAATGCCATCAATTCTAAATTCTACCAAAAATGTTTACTATTATTATTTTAATTTTCAATTATAGTAGTATGACTGGTCAAAATGGACCTTTTTAGTATTGAATTATTTTGAAATGAATGTTAGACAATGAAATTTGTGGATGCCTATGCTGGAACTATGTATTTTTTAATGTCTTTGTGTTGTAAACTGATAATAGATGGATTTGACTACAAAATATACGTGTTAATGTGTTAACAATAGAAATTTTTACAATATTTTGTATTGTGCAATGGTGCAATCAAACAAGTTCTATATTGTGCTCAATGCATTCAACCAAAAAAAAAAAACTACTTCTTAATGCAGGCTAATTGCAGGCCTACCTACCTTACATAAAGGGCAGGACAAGACAAGGCAGGCAAGACAAACTTCAATTTTTTAGAATTGTATTGGGTGTGGGCCTATATTAATAAGATTAGGCGAGTCAAAGTTCATGCAGATCTACTCTGCCCTAACTTACATGTCTAATTAAATTATAATTATTAATTCGGTGATATAAATTTATACTATTAAAAATATAATACATAGCAGAATTTTTTATTTTTTTTGTTTTATTTAATCCTGAAATCTTAAATTCTAAATTTTTCCTTGCCAGAATAGCAAAGCAAAGCAAAACTTGAAGAATCATGCATATCTAATTACTGAAAGACGCAAATAATGGATCCAAAGTCAACGTATAAATTTGAAATGTTGCTGTCAACCGTGGCTTGCGTAAATTTATTCTAGCGGCATTAGTAACGTGAGCTTCACGTTGTCAGTGAGGCCAGAGGTTACTGGTTGCGGTTAGGGGAGACAATATTAATCGCAATTCATTGCAAGTCTGGCGATAGCGTGGGTAGTTTTACCGTGGCAACCAGAAAGCACTAAACTTGTCGAGACTGATCTTATCTACAGTTCTTCTGTTCCATCTAAGCTAATGGATTTTGAGCTGCTTGTATAATTTCACACTTCCTATTCCACCTGGAATAATGCAGGTTTCCCTGGGTATTTAATAGAAAACAATTAAAGGACAAAATATTAGCCTCATTTTTGTGAATGTCAATTGTATAATTACGATCTTGGAGATGCCAAACAGTAATCCCAAACACAAAAAGGGAAGACCCACAAGATTCTGTATCACAATTGTACTACAATAGTTACAAAAAGCAGCAAACGGGCAGAGCAAACTCTCCACTATAACACCTCTATTGTAATGTTTCACTCCAGTTTTTCAAGTTCTTCCATTCTTCCGATAACCGCCTGCAAGCCCAAATATAACTTTGTTATAGATAGAATTTAGCTGTAATAATTTTCCATCTAGGTGGTAATTGTCACAAACACCAAAAGTTCGAGGACGAAGCTACAAACTTCTGCCATCTAGAATAACTATATGCTCAAGGCCTAAGACGCTAGTGTGCTTACCTTCTTGCTTGTTTCTTGTAGTTCCCCCGCTAGAATGAACTTTTCAAGTATAAGATAGACCTTGAAGACATACATGTAATTATGTGAGCTTTTAAGGAATAGAAATTGACTACTATGATCTAATAATCTCTCCACCCGATTCATATCTCCCAATCAAGAAAAAGGGTAGGAATAAGAACATACCAATAAGATTAAACATATATCTGTGCAGACATAAAACACATACAGTGGTGGATGCAAATGTACACTTCAGCACACCATTGAGGCATGCTCAGGCAGATCACATCATTAAAGATGTTATAGCAAAATAAAAAGTAAAATGATCTGCCAATATTCTTGCACGAGTTCAAGCAGAAGTACGGCAGAAGCAAAAAATGTGGAACATCAGTGTAAATAGAGATTTGTGTAGATACATACAGAAAACTATATTTTTATGGTAAAGAAATCCAGAAACAGATCACCATGAAGGAAAAAGGCAAATAATAGATATCAATAATGATACACCAATGCATAACTCTGATTAAGGGGAAAGTGTTGGCACAACATTCGTAATAGAAAACCATAAAAAATAACGAACTTGTGGAAGTTAAAAACTAAATCCAGTTCACATACATTGCTGAAGAAGTGATTCAATATTTCCACAAATAAATGGATGGACTCTAAATATGCTAACTCGTTATCAGTGATGTCAACACAGAGTGAAAAAAATAATCCAGCATATCGCCTGTAGATTATCTTATGCGTCCGAAACTGCAAGAAATGTTAAAATCTGGATAATTAAACTTAAGAACATAACCAAAGTTTGAACTAGTTCAAACAAATTAAGAGTCGATAATAGAAAAATTAACATGTCACTAAAAATTTGATTCCACATATTGTTAAACTTTGTTTACATGTTCATAATGTTGCACCATTGGAATTAAATATTTTAATGCCATTCCAATATTTTGTTCATTTTAAATTTATTATCCAAATCATTTTAATTATGTTATAGCTTTTCAAGCATATTAATCATGTTTCTTCATTTATTTAATCAATTTGAATTTTATTAGAAAAATAAATTTATTTATTTCTACAAAAAATCCATTTACATCATATATGAATGCCTTCCTTAACTAGTAAAATTAATTTTATTACATTTTCTATCAAACCCTTTTGAATGGGTAAGAAGCTTTCTTTTTTCAATCAAAGGTGGGAGATTCGAGGAAGCTAAGGCATCACTTATACAACACTAAATAAAATTAGAGTTTCATAGAAGAACTATCACATTCATAGTAATTTAGAATTTATTTTAAGGAGTGTTTGGTTTACGAAATTTTATATCTTCAAAAAACTGCACATTTTAAAAAATATAATTCTCATATATATGATTCCTTAGAATGTAATATTCTTATATTTGGTTCAATATATATATTTCTAAGAATATTTTTTTTTAAAATTCCTAAATATATTATATTCCTATATTTGGTTTAAACTTTATATTCCTTGGGGTTTTATTATTTTTTCAAAAAATATCCTTATTAATTTTTTTTTATAAATTGTAATAAATTATAGATTTAATTAAAAATATATAAATAAATACTTTTGAAGACTTAATAAATAAATAATTTAAATTCTATTTGATTAAAATATAATAAATAATTTAATATATAAAATATTAAATTTTTTAAGAATTTAAATTTAAAATTTTCATCTAATTAATTATATAAACAAATTAAAAGTAAGTCATATCTAATATCAATATATTAGTTTTGTATGACTCACACATTTAAGTTTTTATTTTCTTTTTACTTTGTAAAGCATTAAAAATTATAAAAAATTATAAATTTTAATTGTAATTTTTTTTGTACATGAGAAAATTTAAAAAATATATATTACATGTGAATATGCAATATTAATCAATGTAATTATACGTATCAAAATTTAATATACTAAAATTACTTTACAAATATTTTTTTTAATATGTCATGAGATTATATATAAATTATCCTTGCTATTAGTAAAAATTGAAAATAAAAAAATTATATTTTTATTTTAATATTAATATTTTCATAAAATAAAATTTGAGATACCTACCTCCTTCATAAGAATATTTAGGCAAAACGTTAAGCTTTAAAATATTTCTAAAAATATTACATTCCTAGATAAATTTTTTAAAATTTTAAACCAAAAATGGAAATATAACATTAACATAAAATATTTTTAAAAATATGAAAAATATTCTGTGAACCAAACACTCCCTTAAAGATAAATACAAAATTCTCCTACCAACTTTATAGTGATTACATTTTACCCTTTTGAATTTTGAAAACTTACAAATCAAATTATTTAATTATATAAAACTTGCAATTAATACTTAATATTTAGTTAATTAACCATTTTATTAAATCATGTAATGCTTTCATTGACTTTTTCAATAAGAATCAACCTATTATTGTATGCTATTTTATTATATTATTTTTTACATATAATTTTATAACTTATTTTTAAGTATTTAATTAAAAATATATTTATCTAATTCAATTTCTATTAATTATATAATATAACAATTTTGTGAAAAAATGTTGTAATCAACCAACATATATAATATTATGACTTATGTTTAAAAACTTCTTAAAAATATATAATTCAATATAATTATTAATTAAGTAAATATTGGGTTAAGTGCAAGTTTTGTATAGTTAAAGGATTTGATTTGTAAATTTCTAAAATTTATAGGGGTAAAATGCAATCACTCTAAAACAAATAAAGGTATTTTGTTTTTTTTATTTCATTAAATTTATTAATAGTATGTATATGTGTCAATAACTAGAATAATTGTGGGTAGGCTTAGAGTAGTCAGTAAATTGAGAAAAATAGGATCTTATAATAAATATAGAAAGAGTTAATTATAATGTGAAAAATATTTACTATATTATTTCCTCCTATTTCATGTCTTTTAGTGTATTATATTTGCTAAATTTTATAAAACTGGCCTTATTTTATAATTTAGGGTTAGTTTTACAATATTTTAAAATTATTCGATTAATGTTGAATTTTAATACTATTTCAAAATTTTAACTATATCTTAGGCTATAAATATTAGATTAAGGTGATCTTTATATCATTATAAAACTTAAAAAATTATCTACAACTTTGATACTTTTTATTAAAGCCTAGTTTAAACTCGCTAAAGGTTTTATTTAATTGAAAAGTTGAAGCCCTATTTCTATCCCAACTAAGTTAACTTTAATTTTTAGACTATATCTAGAGTTATAGAAATCCAATTAATATAAAATCAGTGCTTAAGTCTTTATAAGATTTAGCTCTACAAATTTGATATTATAGTTTATCAAAATTACATATTTTAGTGGTCTTATATTGGGTGAAAGTTAGATCTGTGAGAATTCACTATTATAACTCTTAGAGTTAATTACTTTGTAAAAATAAGTTTTAAGCTACTAAAAATTAGAAATGCCCCATTCTTGTAATTGTAAAAGCCATAAAATTCAAGTACAATAAGAATTTAGAGTAATTAAGTTAAATATAAAAGCGAGAACATAGATTAGAGATTAGACTTGGACATTTTACAGAATTCAGATTAGAGATTAGACTTGGACATTTTACAGAATTTAGCAACATAATTTTCTCTCATCTTCTAGTTTTCTTGTTCTTCATTAATAAAAGACTAAAATTTGGAGTTAATTTAAGGATTTTGAAGATTTCTATGTTAGATTATAGAATTTTAATTTGTGATGTTGATTTCTTCTAATTAGTTTTCCTCTTTTCTTAATTCTTTGTGTTGATTTCTTAAAATTGCATGAGTTAAATATTGATTTGGTATAATTAGTGTTCATCCTTATGATTTCTTATCTTTCATTGTTTTGATGTTGAATTATGGTTGGGTAATCATAGTTTTAAACATAGGGGAAATGGTTGAAAGATTAATTTAGATGTTTCTAATTTAATTTCTCAATTTAATCAAACTATATCTTTAAATCAATTTTAATTTAGTTTAGAGATTATAACGGTTACTTAATTTAACTAATCTTAATTGATCAAATTCTAAATATTTATCTAGCATAGGGTTTATAAATTATTGCAAGAGTTCTAGATAATTCAAGATTGAAAAGTTAATTAGAAAAGTCAAATATCAAGTGGATAAAACCTTTATGGTAACAAGGGACTTAATTGCAAACATGCCAGCAAGCTCTTAGTAGCTTAAAACTAGAATTATGGTTGCTACTAGGGGTGTGAATAAGATAAATTACTCTTATTCAAACTAATAAAGATTGAAAAATAGATTGAATGAATTAACATCTCTAGTTAGACAAATGGCAATGGGACCATAATAGTAATTACAAGCCCTTCCTCTTGCTAAAGTTTGTGGAATATGTCCATATCTAACCTATCCAACTAATTGCTACCCTATATTACAAATTAATGAGTATCAACTTCCTCAAGCTTATGCAATAACAATTTTCCCTAATAAGCCATAATGCTAATTTTAATAGCAGTTTAATTTATACTAGCAGTAACCTAACTAATCTAACAGCATAAATAGTATTTTGGTTGGAGAGATAACTAGAATTTCAAATATAATAACAATTTAGGCTAAAATTAGTATCCTCTTCTAACATATACCAGAATGCAACTAAATCTTGCTCCTTAACCAAATTTAAATTCAACATCTTCTTAATCATCTTCTAAAGATTTAGTTAAGCAAATGTCAACAAATAACCTATAATTTCATCAAAAAATAGAGGCCACAATCACAAGTTTGCAAACTCAAATTGGCCAATTAAATTCTACAATAAGTAAGCTTAAACTAAAAGGTTTTGGATAACCTTCTTCCAATAATGCAAGAAACAAAAAAGTTATTAATGCCATTATGCTAAAAAATGGAAAGCAAGTTAATGAGCCTTCATCCTCACAATCAGAAACAAGCCATAAACTAATAGGAAATTATCTAGAAGAACGCATTCAATCAGAAATAAGCAATAAACTAAGGAAGAAAAACAAATAGTAACTAGAAAAAGATATTCAACATGACAGTAGTAAAGAAAATTCTTTCCTTCCATCCTTTCCTCCCATTGATTTTCCTATCCCTCGTCTTTTTCTAACAAGAAAAAGTTTTTCAACAAAAAAAATAGAAGAAGAAAATCAAATTTTAGATTCCTTTAGAAAATTAGAAGTTAACATACCTTTACTAGACTTGATAAAATAAATTCCAAAGTATGCTAACTTTCTAAGAATTTTATGCTTTGATAAAAAAAATTAAGAGATAATGAGAAAGTATGTGTAGGGGTAAATGTGTCTACAATAATTCAAAGAAAATTATTAAGAAAATGCAAAGATCTAAATAAATTTACCATTCCGTGTGTTATAGAGAAAACTAGTATTAAGCATTCCATGCTAAACTTAGGAGCATCAATTAATATCATGCCTTTTTCTATTTTTAATGCTTTGAATTTAGGGTCTTTAAAACAAACAAGGATGGTTGTTCAATTAGCAAATAGAACTAACATTTATCCTTTAGGTGTTATTAAGATATTTTAATATAGGTTAATGGACTTATTTTTCCAGTAGATTTCTACATCTTAAAGATAGAAAATAAGGAATTTGATATTGTTCTTCCAATCATTCTTGGTCAACCTTTTCTTAAAACAACAAAAATTGTGATTAATGTTTGAGATAAAACATTAATTATGGAGTTGGATGGTGTCACAATGATATTTTTGAAGATATGCATGATAATTCTATATCCTTTCTTAGCATCTTAGAGCCTTTAATGCATAATGTTCCATATTCTAAATTTTTGATGCTATTTCTAACTTTGTTATTTTCATTGTTTTTGCTATTTCTAGTTTTGACATTTCTATTTTTGATGTTGCTAATTCTACATTTATTGGTTCTGATTTATAAGTTAATGCTATTCATAATAACATACTTGTTAAGTTCCTTGAATTTTCTAAATTTATAAATTGTGTGGATAGATATGAATTTCCTTGTAAAGATAATGTTATTAAATGTGATATATGTACTAAAATTTTTGCATTTTTAGGTAATGACAACAACATTGTTTCAAAAGTTATAAAAAAGATAATGATGGAGACATTCGACTTTAGAAAAAAAGTGCTTTAATATTGATCATTCTCATTATTTTATTGATCATATTGAATTTTTAAATCGGATAATTTTGAACATTCAAGCAAAAGTGATTTAAGAATAGCACTTAGATAAATTATGGCGGAGGACCCTAACTCTCAAAGCACCTCTTTGATGATTGATGAATTAAAGATTGGCAATTTAGAAGCAATAAAAGTAGTCAATCCTTATATAAATCCTGGTTAAATATGTTTAAGCCATGTTTAGCCAAAGATATTAAAAAAAATTTACTTATTTTTAAGCTCTTTTTAAATCATTTTAGTTACTTTTCATTAATAGAGAATTTATAGTTTTCATAAGTAGAATTCAACTAAAGTTAGATAAGATTCATAATATGATTGAATGAATGATTTTACTTCTTGCAATTGATTGATGTAGTAATGGATTTTGAATTGATGGAGTAAACTTGGTAGTTTGACTTTCCTAATGAGATTTTAAGCTTTATGTTGAAAATTTATATTATTCTCTTTTCTTCTCGTGTGATGTTTTTTCATGATTTATTTCTTTAAAATTTGCTTTGATTCTTCTTGAGATTACATTTGCACGTACATATACAAAAATAATAAAGGCAATCTTTCTTTATTTAAGTTAGAACTATATAGCTAACCTTGAATTTTTATTATTGTTAACCTTGCTTGAGCTTGAATTGTCCTTTTCTTTGTTAATTAGCCTATGAGTATTTTTCAACGAAAACAAATGTTCTTACTTAACTTTAGGTATTAGTAGAGTATTTAAATTTTTGTTAGATAAGTCTTTATTATGTGTTATGAAAAGTTATGAACTTTAAGTTCAAAGGTTGGTTGAAAAAAAAAGAAAAAGAAAATAAAAAATACAAAAAAAGAAAATAAAAAGAAAAAAAAGGAAAAGAAAGAAATTGATGAGTATTTGAATTTAAATTTGGATTGTTGTGTTAAGTTATAATTTTTCATGATTGGCCCATATATTTTTTATTCAAATGCTCTATTAATTTCTTTAATTTCTAAGCTTTTATATTCTTATTTTTCTTTTCCTTTTTCCTTAATCACATTATAACCTTCAATGAAGCCCTTTTGATTTGTGTTGTGCTTATGATTTGAGTAGTGGAGATTAAATGATAGGCAAGCTTATAGTAGAGCAATTTCATGGAATAAACTTGAATGAAATACTTACCCTAAATATTTGAAAGTTAGGGAATAAATCTTGTAAGAATCTACTATGTTGATCTTTTTTTTTTTTAATGAAATTGCTATGATAGTTAGTTTTAAGTTTGTCAAGATATTAATTCATGATGTGTTATAATTCTTGCTAGCATTTATTTGTTTCTTACTTGTCTTGTGAATTTATGATTTCAAAGTTTTTAAAAAGTAAAGTCTTTTGTTTCTTAATTTTTAATAAAGTTGTGCCATAATTGAGGATGTCTAAATTTGAATGAAATACTTACCCTAAATATTTGAAAGTTAGGGAATAAATCTTGTAAGAATTTACTATGTTGATCTTTTTTTTTTTAATGAAATTGCTATGATAGTTAGTTTTAAGTTTGTCAAGATATTTCTTCATGATGTGTTATATTTCTTGCTCGCATTTATTTGTTTCTTGCTTGTGAATTTATGATTTCAAAGTTTTTAAAAAGTAAAGTTTTTTGTTTCTTAATTTTTAATAAAGTTGTGCCATAATTGAGGATGTCTAAAAGTTAAGTGTGGGGCAATTTAATGTAAAAAATATTTGCTATACTATATTATTTCCTCCTATTTCATATATCTTAATATGTTACATTTCCTAAATTTCACAGAATTAGCCTTATTCTATAATTTAGGATTAGTTTTACAATGTTATGGAATTATTCTATTTAATGCTATATTTTAATAGTATTTTAGGTTTTTAGTTATATCTTGAGCTACAAATATCATATTAAAGTGATCTTTATATCATTGGGAAAAAAGATTTATAACTTTAGTGTTTTGGTTGAAGCCCTATTCAAACGCCTTGAAGGTTTTATTTAGCTAAGAAATTGAAGCCCTATGTTTGTCCTAATTGAGTCAACTTTGATTTTTAGGCCATATTTAGAGCTACAAAGGTTCAATTAATGTGAAACCAGTGCCTAAATCTTTATAATACCCAACTGTATAACTTTATGTTCATGGTTTATCAAGATTACATTATTTTAGTGGTTTTATATTAGATGGAAGTTAGATTTATGAGAATTTATTACTATAACTCTCAAAGTTAATTACTTTGTAAAAATAAGTTGTAGGTTTCTAAAAATTAGGAAGGCCTTATTCTTGTAATCCTAAAAGATATAGAATTCATATCCAATAGGGATTTAAGGTAATTAGGTTAAATATAAAGGCAAGAACATAGATTAAAGATCAAATTTAGGCATTTTACAGAATTCAATAATATAATTTTCTTTCTTCTTCTAATTTTCTTGTTCTTTATTAACGGAGGGCTAAACTTTAGAGTTGATTTAAGGATTTTGAAACTTTTCTTTACTAGATTATGATATCTTGATTTATAATATTGATTTCTTCTAATCAATTCTCCTCTTTCCTTAATTTTTTATGTTAATTTCTTAAAATTATATGAGTTGAATATATTGATTTAGTATAATTAGTGTTTATCCTTGTGATTTCTAATTTTTTGTTATTTTAATATTGAATTGTGGTTAGTTAATCATAGTTTTACACATAAAGGAAGAGGGTTGAGAGATTAATTTAGAGGTTTCAAATTTAATTTCTCAATTCAACCAAATTATATCTTTAAATCAATTTTGAGCTAGTTTAAAGATTATAATAATTGCTTAATTCAGCTAACCTTAATTGATCAAATCCTATAGGATTCCTGAATTATTGCAGGAGTTTCAATAATTTAAGATTTACATTGATTTTTTTTCTTGCTATTTTATTTTATGTTTTGATTTGTTTAATGCAATTATTTCAATTTCAAATCATAAACCCCTTGATTTTAGCTCTAGAATTTATTTCATTTGGCATAAAAAATTATTATATAAAAGATTTATCCTCTTTCTAATTTGCATTTATCACGATATTGTTACAACCCATATTTTTTATCTATTATGACCTATTTGAAGATGTTTTACAAACATCCTTAATAACCTTTCTCTTCTCTTTTTCGAAAACTCTTGTTATTTTTATTAAGTATTGAATTCCTACATAACTTTTGATGAAAACTTTAATAATGATTAAATTGAAATACGGAGGTCTACTATTGAAATTTTAGAAACATAGTTGAAAAATATATAAGTAGTTATACTCTTTACAATGTTATCTATAAGACACTATGGTGGATGAAAAATTCACAATGTTATTGTTTTATAGAAAATTATGAGATTTTACCTTTTGACAAGGATTGATCCGACATAAAGGTAAAAAAATATTTTCCTTGAAAATTGTAATATTAAGAATAAATGATAAAATATAAAACTTTATTTTTTAAAAAATGAATAAAAATAAATACCATGAAGATTAAGGAAAACAATGAACTTAAATAATTTGAAGGAAGATATTATTGATTTTTAAAATCTTTAGGATAGATAATTTTGATAAAATAAATTTATGATAAAACTCAAGAGAAAAAGAGATAATAAACTCCTTTGGAAATTAATCTTAATATAAAACAAATACAATAAAATAGAACCCGATTAGTAAAAAATCAAGAAATTTATTGATGATTATTTAAAATTAATTTATTATTTTTAAAGAAGGGAGTCGTAATTTATGAAAAATGACTCCTCCAAAATTTTCTTTTAAAAGATACTACCCAAAGAATTTGTAATCTCCTATAAAGGATTTCATAATGACAAACTAAGGAAATTCTATAAAAACCTAGCATTTTTACATAAAATTCTTTCCTCACTTTATGTAGTATATAGAAAATATATTTTTATTGTTAAAAAAATAAAAAAGTGTTAAAAATATAATCTTGTGTAAAACAACTAGTAATAGAAATCATGTAGGGCTAGCATTTTAAATATGATAAAAATAAAATATGTAATCATAAAAAATAGAGTGCGTACACAATATGACTTATTACAGCCCAAGTTCATAAAGTAATGGGCTTGATTATGAGTCCTTTATAATTACTCATAACCATATTGAGCAAAAAGTGCTTTTTACTAACAATTAATAACAACAAAAGCATCTGTTGGGCTAGTGATGTATCTAAAATATATCAACCAATAAATAGTGAGTATAAATACTCAATGAATAATTACTTAACCGCTATTTTGATAGATTTTTAACTACAAAAACATATATATAGAAATTCATATTAAGAGTAATGGAATTCTTACTAACATTTCTTCACATTTGATAAATTCACAACCACATACACATATTTCATAATAAATGGCAGAAGGTATACATGTTTTCACCTTATTAATTCCACTATCCATATCCTACTCATTATCATTCTTATCCTCCAAGTTAACCTTATCCCACTCATCAGTATAAAAAGGGTACTAAACTATAACTTCTTCACTCACATTTCAAGATAATATACACCCCTTTGACCAATTATAATGAAGATAACCTTTTGAGTTTTTGACACTATTTAGTTTATCCTCTTTATAGTGAAAATAGCTTCTCAAGCTTTCAACACTGTTTCATCCTTTTTATAGTGAAGGTAACTTTTTAGGTTTCCAACATTATTTTAATTCATCAAATAGGCCATCACAAGCCTTTATCTCATGATAGGATCAAAATACTATCTTTTCCATAAATGTTATTTAAATAATACCAAATAAAATTCAAAATTATATATGCTTAAATTTTCACTTTCATATTAACAATAATAAATTTAAGACCAATTACAATATTATTCAAAATTAGAATCAAACTATCTTAATTAGGCTAACAATATTCAAAATATTATCCATCTAGTTGGAATATCAAGACATACAAGGCTATAGGATGAAATTTTACATTGTTTAATGCAATGTTTAAATTTACAAGCCTTGATAGAGAAAAGTTAACCTATCTTATAGTATTATGAATAGTAAAATGGATGTGTGCATCTTTTTTAATCCCTTATTGATAATCAAATTCATTATATGTGCATAACACTTAACATGCATATGCTACATATCTAAAACCATCTAACTAGTACTCTTAAATCTTTTTTTTTTAAGTACAAATAACTATATCATTAAAGCTAGCATTATCTATGGTGACTGTAAAGACACCATGAATTCCCTACTCATGCAAATATGAATCTATCTATTTCCTTAGTGTTTTCCTTTTGTGATTAGTAACTTAACAAAATTAAGAATTCTTTTTTCAAGCATCCAATGACTATTATAAAATGTGCAATTAAAACTATATAGTTTAAGTTTTAAAAGGATGACTAACAATTAGTTGTTAAACAAATCCTAATACAATTTAGTTTTAAAAAATTCCTCAACTTCAACCTTTCATCTAGATAAAGTTACAAACAAACTTAAGTAGCAGTATGTTAGGATGAAAGGTGAAATTAAGGCTGTAAATTGGAATAAAAAAAATGTAAAACCCTATCCCTTGCTACCTTAAATTTCTATTTATCCACAATCACTAATGTAGCCAAAGCCTTTCTACATGTAAAAATACCACATTTTTGTGATGCAAATGCCATATTAAACCCACTTTTTTTTGTTGAAAATTAATTACAAATTACTTAGGAACAAATACTAAAGCATGTGGAAATTTAGGACACATTCTAAGATTAGCATTCATGTTAGAGGTGTCATAAGTTTTGGAGTGACAAAAGTATTGTTTACCTCATTAGTTACACATAGCCATAGGAATTGTCTTCTTAGTGCTTGGCATAATTGTGAAATAATCCCTTACCACGACAATTTTTCAAGTGCTATTTGCATTTAGTTACCTCCTTGCTTTTGACTTCATCTTTATTAGGCTAGGTGAAGTAAACTTCTCCTTTCTTTCATATTTGGACTTAACCTTAGTTGGTTTTGTAAAAAGTCCTACCTCATTGGTGTAAGAAGGGAGGCTAATAAATTTTTTGGTGTGCGGTTAGTTACATAATTTGCCAAGTATTTATCATGGTCTTTTGATAGATCCATTTAAATTGAAAACAAAAAAAAAGTTAGAATAATAGTACCACTAATAATATAAAGTTATAATAAGTAGTTGTGTTAAAATACAATTCAACATGTGGGAATCCAAATGTATGTAGCAAGCAATCAATAAGAGACATGTCACTTAAAGCATTAACATAAAGTTATATCAAACTTAAAGAAGCATGGTTTGTTGAAGATTTCAAATGCAATTTAAATTTCAATACAAGTTTAATTAACTTATAGAATGAATGTAGTAGACATACATTATAATGATTGTGAATGATGTAATTCATGAAACCATTTAAGCAAGATTATAGTTTACTGAATGCGATACATTGAAACTAGGATAAAAAAATTGAAAAAAAAAACTAGAATTTTTACAACATTCAAGTTTAAGTAATCAAATTCACTCAACCATGCATGATAGAAACTTCAAACTTGAAAAAAAAACTTGAAATTTAAAAATATCCTTTTAGGTGCCATATGTAATTAAAATCCAAAAGTAAACTTTTCTAATGATAAAAATTGAAAAATATAATAGTAAGTAAGAAAATAAAAAATATACATGAAAATTAGAACTAGCAGATGACATTATAATGTGATAATGATAAGATAAACATGGATAAAATAGAACAGAAACTTAATGTCGATGAAATAAAAAATAAGGTGTAATGAAATCCATTTGAAATCAGAAATAAACAAACATATGATGAAGAAAAAAAATGAAATCTATACTTGGAATATAATACTATACCTCCTCAGATAATAATGATGATTTAATGATTAATAATTAGCACTCAGTAGTTCTTATAGTAGGAAGATAATGCATAATTGCATAAACCCTAACATTTTACAAGTTCCAAACAAAATGCCAAAAATCCTACTTGTGAGTGAAATAGGCAAAAAACACAACAATTAGATATCAATCAACATAAAGTTGTAGAAATCTGGAAATTGAAGAAAAAATTATAAAGAAGAAAATAATATATACTATTTACCTTTAAAAATCTCAAATCACATGATAAGGGTTTCAAAAATTGCAAGGTTTTGCAAAGTCATACCTTACAATCACCTAATATAACATAAATTAGAATGCAATTAAAAAAATTGACTAGAGAACGTAAACAGAACATAACTAGGGTACAAATATAGAGACTCAACTAAAAAAGTTCATTCAATATTTTATAGTATTATTGATTTAATCTTACCTAAAAATTGCAACTAAAATCTAAATATAGGGACTTAATGAAAATACAATGCAATCTTTCTTAGTTTCATGAATTATACTAAAGTCACTCATGTTGTATAATTCTCATATATAGGCAAAATATAGACTTGGAATCTATACTTTCAAAATTACGCTTGCAAATACTCAAGTATACAAGCCTAGGAACTTAAAATTCAAATTATAATAATTTATATAAGTGACTATCTAGCTATTAGTGATGTTTGGATTTTTATACTCACTTATATATTCGATTATAGTCCAATCTGGACTTTCATACTTACTTATATACTCAAGTATAGGTAAGGGAAGTCTTATTTTTTCAAACCAAACTTTGTTTTTCAAAGATCTTTTCAAAAGGACAACATCTTTTTTAAATATATTTGATTAATAATAAGTTTTGGCATAAAAACACCTATTTTGATAATATTTTTGAAATAATTTGAGCCATAATAATTTAAAATTAAATGGTGTACATAATATTTCTAAAATCCTAAACTAATTTTTAAAAAGTTTCATGTTTAAGAGCTCTAATTTCTTTAAAAACCACATCATCTTCATAATTCTTCAATAAATGATTTCAAGGCCACTTTTATAAAACCTTTCAAATAATCATAATAACCCAAAATGTTCTTTGACATTATCAAAATAAATATGTTTATAAAAGGGCTAAGTGAGCACATATGCAAAGTGAATGCTTAAACACTAAATTCCAAAACTTATGTAACTCACTTTTGATTATTAAGTTATATTCCCTTAATACCCTTAGTTTAAAATTTTGGATTTCTACTTAGTTAATGTTTTTGCCATCTTTCATACTACCCTAAGTTATTATATACATCTACTAATAACTTTCCTTAGTCTTACTAGTGTTAATCTCACAAGCTATTCTTGTATCACACTTTTTAGCCTTTATATAACATTTTACTTTTGATTGTATTACCTTCAATTTGATTAAATAGCTCTCAAATCTCACATAATGCTAGTATCTCCAGTCCCACAATACAAAAGTTAGATTATAACACTTTAAGAAAGCACAAACCTCTTTTTATTATCTATTTTGAAATTGATCCTATATCTTGATATGAGAAAGTAGTTTAATATGCTTAAGCATACTTACTAGGCTTTTCAAAGTTTGCCTTTCATCAAACATGTATATGCAAAACTATGAATTTAGTATTTAAGACAATGGATGTTAGAAAGGGGCATTATATCTCATCTTCAATCCCAGTGACAAAAATATTAACTTTAAACATCATATGGATGACAGATTATCTACAACAACCTATTTCTAAAGTAAAGTCATAAGTATCAATTCACTAGCATGGTTGTGGAGAAGGTTAAGGAAAGGACATCATTGTATTATAGTTGTAGTTAAAAGAAGGTCAAGCCTTACCGTTAGATTATTTACTTGGTGATTTAGCCAAATAGTATACTTCTAGGTACATTCAAGTTCAATGAATTTTCAAAGATTCACATGCTTCCACAAGCCATGAGGTGCTTAATGTCTATAAGTAATCATATGCTTAACGTTTAACATCCACAAGCCAAAATGCCTAATTACTAATACCATATGCCTATGGGTAAGCCAAACCAAGCATGGAGGTTTGCATTTACAGGCAAGTCAAATGAAGCACGGAGTTCATGCCTATAAGCAAGCTAAAAAGTAAAACTTTTCAGAAAATTCTACTTCTTCTATTTTATCAATTAAAGATCAATTAAATAATTTACTTATTTTTTTATTTCTTAGAAAATTGTAATTCTCATATAACTTTTTATCAACCAAATGAAATCTTAATTCCAATTTTGACTTCATAAGTCAAATTCATTATATGAATAAGTGATATGTAAGCTAAATTATTTTCTTAACAGTATAAGTGATAACTCATTTAATACGTACTAAATTATTTGATTCATATTATTAATGAATTAATTCTAATTTATTAGAAGTTTAGCTCATTTATATTATGAATGACTTAATATATAAATATATAAACAAATAAATATGTGTATAAACAAATATATTATAGGAGATTTCTGACCTTTACTTCGCTTTTCTATTTAGATAAAAAATTATATCACTAATTTAATAATAATAAAATATTAGAAGACATTTAAGTAATTTTAGTGGAAAAATATTCAGGAGTCATTTGGTTCGTAACAATAGTATATGAATTCTATTTCTTAAGCAATAGAAAGGAATGAATTATTTGATTAGCTATTATCTAGAATTTATTCAATTTACAATAATAGTATAGAAAATTCTATTTCCTAAAAAATAAAAAATGAGTAAATTATTTGGTTAACCATTATCTAACAAATTAGGAAACTTTTTAGGAAGTTCTATTTCTTTATAAAATATGAAAAATTGCTTGCCTACCTACCTCCTCTTTATATAAGTTCTACTTTTTATATTATTTATAGGTATAAAGATAAAATTATGTTTGCTAAATTTAATTAATAATAACTAAAATTTATTAATTTGTATTAATATAATATTGAGAATATATAATAGTTATTTTGTTTATAGTTCTTGGAAAGTTCAAAGTTAATTCAAACAAAATATAAGAAGTTATTTGTTAAGAAATGTCACATTCTCAGTATCAATCAAATAATTTTAAGTATTTTCTAAGAAGTTTACATAGAAAATTACTTCTTAGGTAGTTTTATTTCTTACAAGAACTTATTTTTCCTATAAACCAAATAATTCCTTTACAAATTAGGAGAAATAAGACTTTCTAAAAAGTTCTACTTCTCATAAAATACAAAAAGTTATTTACCTACCTTACCCTCATTAGTAAGTTCAACTTTTTATGTTCTTTATGGATACAAAGATAAAATTATTTTTAGTAAATTTAATTAATAAAAACTAAAATTTATTAACTTGTATTATAATAATATTGATAATATAGTAGTCACTTTATTTACATTTCTCAAAAAGTTTAAAGTTAAATTAAATAAAATATAAAAAATTACTTTTTAAAAAATATCATTTCCTTAATATCAACTAAATAACTTTAAGCATTTTTCGGGAATTTCACATAAAAAATAGCTTTTTGGGAAGTTCAACTTCCTATGGAAATTTATTTTATATATGAACCAAATGACTTATAATTTAAAATATTCAAGCTAACTCTATTCATTCTTTTTCATCTTCACAATAAATGCTGTCATTAATTGAAATAGTTAGCAACAACGGCAACAAATTGACTATAATATTCTTTATTATTATTAAATTAATAACATAATTTTTTATCCAAATAAAAGAATGAAAATTGCTAACCTCCATGTATGGGAATCGTTAGGGACAAGGGATACAAATGATAAATCCCTTCCAACAATAACAACTTCAAGGATTAAATTCAGGATCCTTTGAATTTAAAATGCTTTGAAACTCAACCTACTATCGTTGAATCAATTAATTATTGGTAGCAATCTCCTATATTAGAATATGTTTTAGGTTTACAATTAGGTGCTTTCTATGTTGCCCCCATAGGTTCCAAACCCATGGGTATGTGGCAAAATACAAGCCATTAGATGAGTGAGGCCATTGACTTGGTCAACTCATCTAATGGCTTAGATTTAGCCACATCACCATGGGTTTGGAACCCATGGGGGTAACGTAGAATTCCCTTTACAATTATTGATGTATATAAAATTTATGTTTATATGTGTGCATATCAATAAAGTTAGACCAAGGCAATTTGTGCCCTTTAGATTAGGTTGTGAGACCTCCCTTTTGCTTCAAATTCTCTCCATTGAGGCTCCTCTCAGACTTCATTATTTTTTTTTATTTTTTTTAAGTGTTTGTTCAGTTCAAAATGATGATGTTAGAAGTAAAAATGAGAGAATTGGAAAATTCAATTTGCATCTGAATGTGGCCATAATATAACTTTATATTTTAAGATAAATTATTATTATTTATTATTTATTATAAACATTAAGTATTTTTATAATGTAAGTAATAGAATTATAGTGTTACCTCTGGCCATTGATATTTTTTAGTTATTTATATTATTAGGTTGTTAAACATATTTGTTTTCATAAATTTTCTTATAATTACAAAATTGTTAATAAATATTTTATTGCGATAACTAAGTTTTATGAGACAAATTAAGTTATTTATGGGCTTAGCTCAAGTAAAATTTAATCTAAAATAACTGTTTCGAGTTAAATTTAAAGTATAAGAATTAGAAAAACTTAAGAGAGAATTGATTGAGATCAACTTAGTTCAATACTATCCATTGTGAATTGCATGCAGTCTTTCAAGTAATTTTTCTGAACGGTGAAACCAGAGCCTGAACGGGGTTAGCGCTGTGTGTAGCTGGATTCTTTACTTACCGAGTTCAACATTGGGTTCATTGCGTGGATGCCATTGCATCTCTTCCGAAATGGCGTAAATGCCACCAATAAGTTCCTCGAATACTATCCATTAAATATACTTCCCCGGAGGAATCGATATGTCATCTTCGTAGAAATGGACTTCTCTCGTGTTTATCACCTAACAGGGATAATTAAAATGACATGTTATTTTATAATTTTTAGTTAAAATATCTTTTAGTCTTAATAATTTATTTTTATATATGAATTATCTTTATATATTTTTACTTATAATTAGAATTTACATACGTTACGTTGAAAATTTTACTTATAATCATCTAACATGATTAATATTTGTAAATTTATTGAATATTATTTTAATATATATACTAATTAATTAATTGAGTTTGAATATAATTTGGTGTCAGTATAAATTTTTTATACTATTAATAAATGATAAAAAGACACATTATTAAGAAAAAGTAATAATAATTAAAATTTTTTAATAGTATTATTGAAGTTTTAACAAATTCTTATGATATAACAACATATGCATAGTTTATAATATAAAATTAATTTATACTGCTCTAAATCAAATTTAAATCCTAATTAACTACTCTCTCTATCTCTTACCATTTGTTGCATTTGAAAGAAATTTTTTCCTTTTTTATTTGTCATTTTCAAAATCCAATAAAGTAGTAAATATTAATTTTTTAATTTTATTCCTTTCATTTTTTATTTGTTACAATTAATCAATTTCACTTATATTAAGAAAATGTTTAATTTCTTTATTTTTAATAAATTTTTGAAGATTGTCATTTGCACACAAAGTTTAAAAATAGTTGAAAATAGAAAGAAATATGATGGAATAGATACAAGTGGATAGAGAATATAGAATAATGAAACATTTATTATTAAAAAAGAAGGATAAAATTGAAAAGGATATATTTAATGATTTATTATAATTCTAAAGTGATAGATAAAAAATTTCTTTATTGTGTGACAAATAAAAAGAAATGGAAGCAATACTTTTTTTCACTAATAAATATTTCATTATTCTATACATTTATCATAAAATATCTTAACAAATTTATTCCATCATATTTCTCTCTCTCCATCTTCAATCATTTTGAATTTATGCATAAAATAAAAAATTGAATAAATTTTAATTTTGAACTAAGGAGTATTTTTGAAAAAGCAAAAAAAAAAATTATATTATATTTTTAATCTTTATAAAATAATCAAATGTGATAAATGATAAAAGATAGAAGGAGCATATCTTATTCATTATAAATGTCAACTCAATCATTTATTAGATTGATACTAATTTCAAGCTTTTATTGGGTTGGATTGATTAGTATCAACTCTTTTTTAGGTCATACCACTATTATTATTTTTAGTACAAATTGCAATTTCAAACTTGATAAATTTATACCAGCCTCAAAGTTTACGAGGGATATTGACCAAGAATTTTGAAGAATTAAATAATTTAGGCATAAAAAATTTTAAATTTTGTTTATATAATTGGATGATATTAATATATAGTTTTAAGAATCTTGGAAGGTCAAGGCTCCCTTATGTCTTTTTTAAGCTTTGATACTGCTTAAAATAATTTGTTAAACTTAATCTATTTTGGTGCGTTTAAAATGTCTTATTTCACATAATATTAATATTGTATTTGTACAATAAAATAGAATGGAATAAGAATGAAAAAGGGGAATATAAATAAAAAGTTTGTTTGGTAAACATCATGAAATAGAAATGTTTATTCTGTAGAGAATAACATTTCTATCAAATGATGAAATATTTATTTTATAATAAAAGTGATGGAATAAATTATTTAGTTTTTTATATGAAATAACTTTTTTACATCTTTATCTTTTACATTTTGTATATATTTCAATATTATTCTTTATTGATAAATAATAAAATAATATAAAAAATTCAACATTTTTACTATTGAGATGTATTGATAATTATATTTTTCATAATAAAATTTAAAATATGATGTTTTCTATTATTTTAAAAAACTATTCAATATTAAATTTTAGTAAATTAAAATTTTTATTTAATTATAATTTTGATAATATAATTTCAAATATGATAATTTTTTATTTTTGAACATGTCATATATTTTTATAATATTTAATAAGATATTTATTATTTTAATGATAAGAATATTATTATTAATTTATCTTTCTTTATTTTATTTTTATATTTTTATATTATTTTGTATATTAAAATTTAAATTTCAAAATAAATATTTTTAATCATATTAAATATAACTATAAATTGATATTTTCTTGTTAGGTAGTGTTATAAGGAGCCCACCTCTTAAATGTTTTTACCATTGGATATCTTTTCTCAAATATCAAAATAAGTAAATTAAAATTAAAAATATAAATTTCAATACCATAAAAATTACTTAATAATGAAAGTACTTAACTCTTAGAGTGCACTTGATTAGATGGAATGAAATAGGAGTGAATGAAAATGAAAAAGGAAATAATTTAAAAGTGTGTTTGATAGATAATATGGAATGGAAATCTCCATTTCATAGAAAATGGTCATCCTATCAAATGATGGAATATTTATTTTATAATAAAAATGATAAAATAACTTGTTTCCTCATTGTTAGATTGAATTTTTAATAATATTATCCTTATTAAATTCTTAAGATTCCAGTATTATTCCTTTTTTAATATGATAATGTTGTTAAAACCTTACACATTTTTGAAAATTTTTATTGCTTTTATAATAGGTGTAAAAATATTTGAAATTGAAAAAATATTTCAAATTTCTTGTCAAATGTATTATATTTTTTTAACAACTTAAAGTATTAATTAATATAAAATAAATATTAAGTCATCTATATTTTCTTTTAATAATGTATAATTTTTTAACAACTTTTTAACTATAGTATAAATTAATATAACATATCTATTAATATTTTTTAATTGAATATAACATAATTTTAAATTAAAATAATTTTAATAATTTAAGCTAATTAAATTAATCAATTTAATACAAATTATCTATATATTTAAATATAAAAAGTTATAAATAAATAAATAATAACATTTTTCATATAAAAAAGCTAATTTTTACATTTTTTATTTTTAACTAAATATGTTTTATTATTGATAATTTTTTATTTTATTTTTTTAAAATTTTATTAATATTTATTTTTATTTCATTCCATTCTATCAATCTTGAGAAGTGAAACTCGATGCTACCCATTCCTCTTTCCGTTTCATTGGACGCAGCGTACTGTTGGGCATAGGCTGGGATTGGGAGACAAAAGGTACCCTCTAACGGTGGCTGATGAGAAAGGTACACGCCACGCTGATTCTTGTGAGATGCACAGAGATATTCCCGCGTGTTTATCACGACACCCAAATCCGGGGTTTAGAATAATAAACCACTCCACATCCGAAGGATGGCAGAGAGAGAAGAAACGGGAATGCAAAGCGACAATTTAAACTGAAGTAGTGTTCTTATTCTTCGACACTCTTCCTCTTTTCCTAGTTTCTCTCGCCGACGACGTAGCAGCTGGCGGCGGTGGCGGCGTTTCGGCGGTCTTGTCCACTTTCTGAAAGAATTTACATAAACATCTTCAGCTTGTTCCGAACGTTTCGGTTAGAACTCGCATTCCGTATTTAGGCTGCATTCCGTTTCTTTTTCTGTCAATCCGTTTGAAATAATAACAATAATTAGGTGACTATTAATTTCTCCTTGTCACTAATCTGTTATGCGATATTTATATTTGATTCTACCGAACTGCTGCAACTATGTAAATGGGTTCTGGATTGCGTTACATGTTGTGTTTGTAACGTTTGATCTTGAATAGCACTATTTTTTTTTTCCTTTTTGTTCTATTATTTGATTGTTGCTATGCTTGTATTCTATTTTATACAAAGTTATTTGGCTATGCCTTTTTTGTTCAGACTTAGAGAGCTGATTTATATTTTACTTTCTGTGATTTGATATTATGCGTCTTAATCAAAATTCTTTGGTTGCTGGCTCTCAAAAGTGCGTTGAGTTGGAGATTATTATTTACTCAGTCACAATAAGACTTTGGTAGGCACTGAGAGAGAAAACCAAAAACAAAATGTGAGGAACAATAAGACTTGTGTCATTGTCCTTGTTTTATTTTTTATTTTCTTTGAGAAGGGATGAATCATTTTGAGCCTAGTTTTTCTGTGAGTTTAGCTGTGCCTAATTTGTTTGATGTTTTCAGTTTTAGTTGCTTGGTATCTATCATGTTTGGCTTAACAAGTTTACTGTTTTTGTATGTTAGGAACACAAAATGATAGGATCCTTTCTTGCCAGGGCTCTCGTGTATGTTTCCTGCTCATCTCAATCTATCTACTCAAGTGACTGTAATGGTTTTCATCCAAATGTTGCAAAACTTAACTTATCTTTTTTCTTTTAATGTGTTAAAAGGATGGTTTTTGGCTATGCCTATCCAGCATATGAATGTTATAAAACAGTTGAAAAGAATAAGACGGACATTGAACAACTTCGCTTTTGGTGCCAGTATTGGTATATGATAACGAAAGATTACTCATATGTGCCATTAAAATAATCTTGTAAAAGGGTTTAAGTGACATCCTGCTCTATTTTGCAGGATTTTGGTGGCTGTTTTAACCATATGCGAGAGAATTGGTGACGTTTTTGTGTCATGGTAGAAGATTCTATCTTCAATTTTATTTATTTATTTATTTTTTATGGGGGCAGGATTATTAAATATATGTTTTTATCAACAAAAATATTTTTATAATTTATTATTTTTTAATTGTTTTTCTTCTGGTAGGGTCCCACTGTATAGTGACGCAAAGTTGGCATTTTTAATATATCTTTGGTACCCTAAAACGAAGGTATAAATTATTACTATTGTAGAATCTATTCGTTTGTTTTTTGCTTCCTATAAAGTGGTTTTAAATTTCATATACCTGTCATAGGGAACAACATATGTGTATGAATCCTTCTTTAGACCATATGTAGCAAAGCATGAGACAGAAATTGATCGCATTTTATTGGAGCTGAGGACCAGAGCTGTAGATATTGCAATTTTGTATTGGCAAAGAGCTGCTAGTTATGGTCACACTAGAATATATGACATTCTACAGTATGTTGCTGCACAATCGATCCCGTTGCCTCGCCCTGCTCAGGTAGTTCCTTAAGATTTGTGTACTATGTATGAGGTGTGGCATAAATGTGCTGGTGTTTAACTCAAGTAGAACAAATAGAATTGCCAGTGGTAGCTTTCGGAAATAGACAGGAGGAAATTATACTTTACCTATATGTGATTTTGCCATTTTTTATTTAACTCACATGTAATTTTAAGTATCGAAATTTATCCATGTGTGTTTTTAATCATTAACATTTTACCTATATAAAATATTTTATGTCTAAAATTTATTAGAAAGCTCTCATCTATCACACATAATCTTTACTTCTTCATATTTTGACTCAATTTGGTATTTACTTTAATCTAATTTACCCAAAACCTATTCAGCACTCGTGAAGCAAATTGCAAGAGACAAATCTCTAGTAGAATTAGAGTTTTTTTTTCCTTTTTTGGCATAAATTAATTCTAAGGGAATGTCAAATTGAGTCAAAATATAGATAAGTAGAGATCAATGTGAGTTTTATGTTAAATTTTGGATAGAAAATAATTTAGGTGGGTAAAAAGTGTTAACAGTCTAAAGTGTAAATGGATAAATTTTAACATTTAAAATTACATATAAGTCAAGTGAACAAGAACAAAATTATATATGGTTAAAGTGTAAATTTTTTTCATATAGGAAGGGAAAAATGTAAATTTTCCTATTAATAATATATGCAAGCATGTAACAAAAATGGTAACTTATTTATATAAAGAAATATCTTTTACATATACAAATTACACTCATCTTCTTTGAGATTTAATATAATTATATTCACATTGCTTCTATTTTTAGAAATATGCACTAACCTCTCCTTTTTATTTATACCCACCTTCCTTTTCCTCTATTTTAAACATATGTTTACTTTTCCTACTTTAAAAAAAGAAGTGAGTTGAATCTATATTTCTAAAAACAGAAGAATTATGAGTGTAATTAGATTAAGTTCTAGGGAAGATAAGTATAATTTGTCCTTTAAATAATTAATATTCGGAGGAGGTATATTTTGGATAAAGAAAGAAAATTATGCCTGTGAACTGACCTTGGTTTTCATCTTTTGAAGAAAAATGGGGAAAAAATATAGTAGACTTTAGTTATTTGATTCACGTCTTATGGTAATCAATGTCAAATTAAAAATCTAAAATGGAAGACCTGAAATGAGGACTTTATCCGATATTATTATTATTATGATCCAGGCATTTACCACTGTCCATCTCCTTTATGTTTACTCTCACATAATAATGTTTCTTCAATTCACAGCCGCGACCGGGAGACAGGGTTCATCTACCTCCATCTGCTAATTGCCCGCCAGCTGCCTCAGCACAACCACAAACTGGGGAACCTCCGTCTTTTGTCTCCAGCACATGGAGTGAGCACCAGAAGGAGGTGGCGGATGAGTTGAGTTCTTCAAAATTGATTAAAGGGACATCCCCTGTAGCAGTTTTAATTACCGAGAAGTCTGTCCCTGCATTTGACACGACCAGCCAACCAGCACCTGCCGATGCAGAACCAATGCAGATAGAAGAAGAAAGCATGCAGGTTACACGGGGCGGACTGAGGAAAACTCGTTCCAACCATTAGGGTGTCAATATTTCCAATGATGTAAATCTCTTGTCTTCGCTTGTATTCCATTCATTGGCATGAGAGGGATTACGTGGGGGGAAACCTAATGAACAAGGTAAATTCTATGGTACTCATGTGGGTTCCAAATCCATATGAGTGTGGTAAAATTTGAACCGTTAGATGAGATTACAAAAAATTTCAGTAAAAATTGATAATTTTATTTAATGATTTATATTTTACCACATCTCTATAGATACCAAACTCATAGGAGCACCATGAAAATTGCCAATAAATAATTGCATTGTTGTTCGAACCTACTTTGAATGCTTCCCAATAGTGTTACTTAGTAAAAGTGAAACTTGCTAAAAAGGCCTATAGCCATGCAGCGAGTATAC
Source organism: Sindora glabra (assembly GCA_020226215.1). NCBI lineage: Eukaryota > Viridiplantae > Streptophyta > Magnoliopsida > Fabales > Fabaceae > Sindora > Sindora glabra. Next base: position 84,626,919 of record CM035230.1, on the reverse strand, counting down.
TTTAAAAAAATTGCTAAGCATCCCTCCTCTCCAAAGTCTTTGTTCAACGGGTAAACGCTTCTAATTTTATTACAATACTGAAAATTTTAGTTGATGAGATAGGAAATTATTTCTTAAATTTTAATTTGTAGTTAGTTATGATGCCCTTTGTCAAATTAAAACCGGAAGATAGGACTAGAATATTTTAATTCTACGAAGGTAATGCTAATAGAACGTATAAAAAGCCACCACATAAAGACCTTGATGGTCAAGGACTTATGTTTGGAATTTTTTTTTCCCCAGTAACTCGTAATATATATATTAAGTCATAAATATTAGCAAAAAATTGTACAGAAAATTTATCTTAGAAAATACTGTTTTAGTTGAAAATCTATAATAATAAATTATAATAGATTATAAAAATTAAAAAGAGAAGAAAAATACAAAAAGGATCCTCACTCCCTCTTGTTCAACACGTAGGCCACTAACTGCTTCTGAGGAATGGTGAATAAAATACTTTATTTTTTGGGCTTGAGATTATAATTTTTCTTTTGGATATTTAGATTCTATATTTTATTGAAAAATATTTTTTATAAGAAAATATATTAGTAAATGGGTGATATGTCATTATATAGTTTGTGATTAAAAAAATGACACCTAAAATTTATAGTAGTAGAGGAAAATAAATTTCTTTTTAAAAAAGAAAAAATTGTATTCCTCAAAATCTTTGTACTTAACATTCATCAAACAAAATATTTTTTCTCATTCTAACATTTTGTAATTATGTTTTATAAAAAATATTTTTCATTAAAATAAGCGGATTAATGTAAAAATTGATAATAATTGCATGCTTCATCATGATGTTTTTTTTCTTCCTAACAACGTGAAAAGAGAGAAATGTTGATTAGCTATTGGGCATATAATTTGTGTGTTTATTACTATTAAAAATTGAAATAAACATAAAAAAAATTGTTAAAAAATTAATTATTAAAAACATTCTTATATTTATTTCAATTCTAATTAATAGTGAATATATAAATTATGCGCTTACTCATTAACTTATAATCTTTCATGCAAGGGTAGAGCTAAGGTGGGGTTAACTTACAATCTTTCATGCAAGGGTAGAGCTAAGGTGGGGTTAACTTACAATCTTAAGGGTGGTCCTGATCCCCAAAACTTCAAACTTTCATTTATATATGTACTATAAATTCTGGTCCCCCAAAATTTTATAGTGCATATAAGTATAATACGAAAAATATATACTCTAATAATAAAAATAAATTTTAAAAAGATAAAAATATAAATATAAAGTGTAAAATAATTAATTAATAATAAATAATTTATATTTTAATTTTTCATCTTTCTCTCTTCTGACAAAATATGAATATTTTTGTTGCATTTTGCCTTAAAAATACTTAATGGAAACCACTTTCAACTTATGTATCTAATTTATATTTAACTCTAATTTATTTTTAAGAAAAATAATATGTGTTATAAAATCGGCATGCCCTTTTTTTTTTTTTGGTAAATAGAAATTCACATGGACTTATTTACATTACATATATAATATGATTGCACTAAAATAATTACTTATTTCCTATCTATTCCGATTATATATACATACAAGCTTTATTAAATTTTTTTCCAAATTTATAGATCTTTATCATAATTTTTTTTATAAAATTCTGAATAATTTTGTATGTTATAACCTTTATAAGTATAACTTTAAATTTTTCTTTGCATTAATTACATAATATAATTGCACTAGAATTTATAAATATAACATTATATTTTTATTTATATTACACACGTAATATAATTATAATAAATTGTCACTTACTTATTATCTATTTTGATTTTATCATCTAAATTTTTCATAGTAAAATATTTATACATGTCTTCCTCCGTATCTTAAGTTTGATTTAAGGATATTGTATGTGTACGTCTAATAATTTAACCACTCTCATTATTACTAATAAAAAAATTACACATATTCAAGAAAATAGAAATTTATTAAATTAATTACATTTTAAAATTTTTTATAAATTTCTATTGTAACTTTTTTATAAAAATTTGAAACATTTATGTATAAAGTTCTATAATTTTATTTAATGTGTCATAATCTTATATATTTAATTTATAAAAAATTACAATATCTTAAATTAAAATTATCAAAAAATTATATTTTTAAATAATTATAAATTTTTTAGTATATATTAAAAATAAAATATCTTTTAACTATGATCGATCCACAAGATCAAAATTTACTCAACTTATAATGGAAGAGAGTTATAGGTAAGCTCCTAGGGCCTTGGTCAAAATGGTCACATATTCTATGCCCTTCGATAGTGTGGTGTGTAAGGTAACGGCTTGATTCCTTGTCATCCCATCTCTCTCCCCAAACCTAAAAAAAAAAGTTACAAGTAGAGATTGCCAATTTTATGATATCTTTATGTTGTTGCATTGTACTAAATAATAAAGTGAAAAAAAAAAGGACTAAAGATGACAATTGATAATTTAAGCAAAAATTACAATTACAATTTACTTACATGTTATTTTATTAATTTTTATATAGATTTTATTTATTTCTTAAAAGACATTTTTAATATAAAATATTATTTTTTATATAAATAAAAGAGCTTCATATGTTTTTATACCTTATAATTAAAAAAATATTTAAAGTCGTGGTAATAAAGAAAAATAACTTTTTCTTTAAAAAAAAGTAAGTTATTTTTCATTAAATTCCTTACATTTAACATTAAACATATAAACTATTTTTCATCATTTTGATATTTTATAACTATATTCTTATAAAAAATATTTTCAATTAAAACAAATAGAACCTTAACCTATTTGTGTTTTCAAGCTTCAAAATTTGGTCATATGTGCTTTGTAAAATAGTTATTGAATTTAGACTAACCAGTCGGTTCAATTGGGAAACTGGTGTATTGGTGATTGGTTTAGTTTAGATCACATTATTAGAACTATTTTTCATGTGAGTCGATAAAAAATCGATTTAACTAGTATTTTTTAATTGAATCAGTTGAACTGCTATATTATATCAAATTAGTAGCCTTAAAAAAATTTAATTTATATAATTATGAGATTTTTTTAATATTGAATCATTTTTTGTAGTATTATTTATATTTTTTTATATTTTTATATTATAAGCAATTGAACTAATGATCCATTAGTAGAATTGATGATCTGATGAACTAGATTTTTGTCCATTTTAATGCCTAATTTAGTTTTAATAACTATGCTTTTTAGTATTAATACTTTATATACTTAAATTTTTTCCATCCAAGTTTCAACCAAATATTTCTTAATAAGTGAGTTAAGTATATTTGAATAAAATAGCATATGAGTAAAATATAATTTTTACTTATTCATATAAATTGATATCTAAAATTATTATAATGACTTAAAAAAATATTAGTTCTATCTCTTTATTTTTAAATCTACGAGGATAAATTTCACTTGCCTGATGCCTCTCTTAAAATTAAAATGTAATTCATTTACCTCCCTTTTATTTTGAAAAATCTCTCCAATCTCCCCTATTAATCATCAAACCTAACTCTATTTATGTTAATACCAATTCTACCCTTTAATTATTTACTATACCATCAAGTTTTACAAAAATATTATCTAAGCTATTAAAATGATAATTTATTTTAATATGATTTCAAGAATATGTTTTAATGTGTATTTTTGAAATATTGCAAAATTTGTTTAAATATTTATAATAGGTGTAACTTTATAAAAGTTTTGCAACTTTTAATATGCTTTGCATGTTATAATTACATAAAAGAATTTATTGATAAAAAATTGCATTACATAACCTTTCTTCAATTAGTTTATGAAAAAAATTCTTATTTTTTTAATTGAAGAAAAATATGATTATTTTTATAAAATTTATGTTTATGTTTTCAATATTTTAGGTTGTTTAATTAAATGATTAATATGGACAACATTAAAATTTGGGTGCTTGTTATAATATTCCAAGAATTTCAAAATTCGAAGTGATGTAATAAACTCTAAAATCATTATATCAAAATTATTCAATTATAATTGTCTATTTTTTAATGAGCATTGTTAAATAATTTTAATTTAATAATTTTTAAAATTTTCACATTATTTCGGATTTTGAAATCTATAAGGCATCATTAAGTCCATCTAGAATTTATAATTTCAATATTTTCACTCATTAAATTATTTTAAAAAAATTAATTAATTAATTATTATGTTAAATATTTTGGCACATCATTTATTTTTAATACTAAATAACTATTTATTTTACATTATGACAAAATTTGTATCCTTAAATTTTATTAAGAGACAACTCTTCCATACTCATTATAATTATGAGCATTGTTACTCTAACATACCAATAAAAAGATAATATCTTGTATAAAAGAGGTTTTCAAGTCAATCATTTTCTTTAAAACCTTTTAAATTGGATTTAAATTTATTTTAATTTTATTTTTATCTCAAAATCTTTTTTGAAAAACTAATAAGTCAATAAAAAGCTAGTTGGCTCAACTATTTTATTTCAATCCATACAAATTTAAAATATTTTGAATTAATTATGTTTTTCCATTGTACAAATTTAAAAGCCCTTGAACTAAAAATTTTCTTTACACTAATTAAAATTATTATAAATTTATCATCATCACTATATAAAATGCCAAATGTTAAATCTGTTGGAGAAACAACTTTGAAGACAGTGAAACAAGAACTAACTAATAGAGAGAAAGAAGAAGACTTTGAAGAGAAAATCACTTTCAGCTTTCTGTTATTGCATAATGATCAAAGAGTATTTTTTTTTTACAACTAAACGGGGATCAACCCAACTAAGAGCTTATAATTCTAGGAAAATAGACTGTAATACTATCCTCCAACCAAAGCTATCCACAACCATGTGGAATTTCATTGAAAACATGCACACCCCAAAACATCTGATGACCTTTTGTTGCAAGCCAGTCAGCAACCCGATTCCCTTCTTTATATGTGAGAAATTTTAACCTGCTAATCTTTCCCTATCAAACTTTTTATCTACTTAATTCAAGGTAAATAGGGATGTGAGGTAACACAATCCTTAGAAATTAGCTGGATTGTTGTTTGAGAGTCCAACTCCACCCAAACTTTCTTATATCCTTGGTTCCAAGCAATTTCAAGACTTGTCAGAGTTCCCCAAAGCTCATCAGAAAGAACACTACCTTTTCTAACATTTCTAGAGAATCCACTGAGCCAATCACCTACACAATATCTAAGGACTCCTCCACAAGTAGTTGATTCTCCACTTTGTAAACAAGAGCCATCAGAGTTCAGCTTGATCCAGCCAAACTCTGAAGAATTCCACCGGCAGTTAATTTCCACTCTTGGGTGCTTCAAACCAGAAATCTCTAAATTTTTATGGATATTCAGAAATTCCCTAGTTTTCAAGTAGCAAACCAAGACGATATTAGAGTTGTGATCTGTATTAACATTAAAAATTTTCTTATTTTATTGCATCCATAACTCGTGACAAGTGAAACCAAAAAGCAAATGCCAGTCAACAACATCTGGTATCCTAAGCCTATTCTAAAGGTTGAACATAATCCATTCATTCAGATCTAAGGAAAAAAATTATTCCTAATATCGTCGTTTAACTAGTCTTATCCAAGTTGTGTTCATTGCCTCACAGTCCCTGATAGCATGTAGAGCTGTTTCTTTTTTATTGCATTGGGGACAAGTATCCATTAAAGACATGTGTCTTTTAGCTCTAACAAAATTGGTCAATAAGCTATCTTTGGCTAAAAGCCACAGGAAAGTTTCAACTCTTTGTGGGTCAGTCCACTTCCAAATTCTGGTCCATAGATCTCTTTGGGGCTCATTATCTTTAACCAAGAACTGATAGGCAAATTTCACTAAAAAACATCCATCCCTGGCTGGGAGCCAAGCAATTTCATCAACTCCTAAACTAGAATTAAGGGGTGAATGTTAGCAATTTTCCTATAAATATAATCTGGAACCAAGTAATCAAACATGTTCCAATTCCACGTCCCATCCTTCTTTAGTGCTTTTATCATCACAAATTACCATTTTAAACCTTTTACAAAGGTTATCCCAAACTTTGTAGATTCCTCTCCATAAATTAGATTAGATATGCTTTCTCTTAATTTTCAGAAGCAAGGAGGAGATGCAGTTATATTTCTGCCTTAACATTTTTGCTCAAAGAGCCTTTTTTTTACTGATGAGGTTGAACCCTATTTTCATTAAAAATGTCTCATTCTGACATTTTAACATTCTTAATCCAAGGTCTCCAGACTCTTTAAGTTTGCAAATTTGGTTCTAGTTAATGAGAAGGGGTTTTTTACTCTCTATACTAGATCCTCATATAAAGTTTCTCATTTTCTTCTCCACTTTATCACAAATTCCATTCAGGAGAAGAGTGGATTGCATAGAATACATTGGGAGGGCTGATACCACTGCCTGGGAAAGCATAATTCTACCAGCAAGTGATAGGGAGTTTGTCTTCCATGCACTAAGTCTTTGCTGGAATTTTTCTAAAATGTGCTTATAAGTTAATTTATTCACCTTCTGCAGTGGGACATTTAAGTATTTACCCAAGTCAGGAGTGATGCCGAATCCTAATTCTTGGCTAAATTAAAGAGCTTTTGTATAGTTCAGATTTTTGGAGCAATGGATTCTAGTTTTATCTTTGCTAACTCTCTATCCTGAACTCTGACAAAAGAGATTAAAACAATTTTCAATGCATTCTACTTGATCCAGGGATGCTTCCGAAAATAAAACTAAATCATTAGGAAAAAAAGTGTGAGATTAGACTCCCATTTTGACAGAGCTTGACCAGTTTCTAACTCCCTTGATAAACTTCCTTAGATATGCAATGAGCTAGCCTTTCAATATAGAGCAAAAATAAATATGGGGATAAAAGATCTCCTTATCGAATCCCCCTAGATAGAGAAAAGGCCTTTGTCTGGTTTCCATTCCATAAGATTTTCATGCTGTAAAAGGATACACACTGTATTATCAGCCTAATCAAATTATTTGAAAATCTAGCCTCCTTCAAAGTGTCTTTAAGAAACTCTCAGTTTACTCTATCATAGGCTTTCTCTAAGTTCACCTTAATTGCCATAATTCCCTTTTTTCCTTTCTTAGTTTTCATAGTGTGAATAACTTCTTAGGCAATCGCTATATTATCTGTGCTATGTCTACCAGGCACAAAGCTGCACTGATTGGGAAAGATGAGGTAAGCTAAGTATGGTTTGATCTTATTGATTATAATTTTAGTCATTACTTTGTATACCACATTGCAAAAGATTATTGGTCTAAATTGTTTAAAACATTCAGACATGTCTACCTTTGGAATTAGGACTAGCAAAGTATCATTAATGCTCTTCACTTTTTCCAACATTTCAAATATGTCCATAATGAGCTTACACACCGAGTCCCCAATAATATGCCATTGGCTTTGTATAAAGCTTGCATGGAGGCCATCAGGTTCTAGAGTTTTATATGGGTTTAAGCTGAACACTACACTTCTAATCTCTTCTCTGGTTCTTGGGGCACTAATATATGCTTTAGTATCTTTTTGCAAATCAGGAAAGAATGAATGATAGGATCATTTCCATTGGCTAAGTTCTCTTCATAATACAGTTTTTTATAAAATGTAATAGCATTATCCCTGAGCTTTTGATCTTATATGACCCATTCCTCATTGTTATCTTTAAGAGTAACTATCTTATTTCTTCTTCTCCTGACAATGGTGGAGTTATGAAAATATTTTGTGTTCTTGTCCCCATAAAAGAGCCAATTACATCTAGATTTTTGAAACTATTGAATTTCTTCTTGGAGCAGGAGCTTTTCATAATCCCTTTAAAGCTACTTTTGAAGCTTTTCGAAGAATACATTTAAACCTCTAGCTAGCTTTCTGGATATACCTTAGAGCCTAGCCATTATTCTTCTCTTATTTTTCACAATACTACTAAAGACATTCATCTTTCATACATTAACTTTGTCCACAAATGAATTAACTACATTATTCCATCCATTTGAATCCTTCCAGGCTTCTAACATAATTCTTGAAAAGGAATCCTCAAGTAACCAAGCTTCCGAGAATCTAAAAGGTTGAGACTCCTGCATAAATTCCTCTTTCCCTTTGATTCTTAATAACAACAACCTGTTATCTAACTTGAAAGGGGCCAGGTGAAAAATTCCTGCTTCAGGATACCTCATTCTCCAATCTATATTACATAAACCCCATTCAATTCTTTCCTTTACCCCTCTTTTTTCCCAAGTAAAATTAGGGCCATTAAATCCTATATCAAACAAAACAATTATCTATGTAATCTGTAAATTTTTGTATGTTAGCCCAATTCGGTTCAACATTTCCCAATTTATCTTTGGAAGACATATAAGAGTTAAAATCCCCAATAGTTACCCATGGACCACTAGTTTTATCCACTACGCTGTAGAAATCCTGCCAAAAGGTCTCCCTCTCACAAGGTTTAGGACTTAGATAAACAAAAGTCATCCAACTTTCATAATCCTCCAAAAGAAAACATACCTTAGTATGAATGTATTAATGGTGAGCAGCCACAATATCCACCAAAACCTCTTGTTCATTCCATAACAACTAAATCCCATCTGAATATCCTATAGGATCTACTTTATGAACTGCATCAAAACTTAACTTCTTGATAATATTCTCTACCTTTATATTCCTAACATGAGTTTCAAACAGAGCTAAGATGTTGACATTATGAAGATTCTTCAAATCATTGATTAAACTAGGAAAAAATTTAGCTCCTGTGCCCATACAGTTCTAAGCTAAACAGGACATTAAATTAATTGCAAAAAATTTCTAGATTAAATCAGGTGATTTAATTGGCTTTTCAGAACACTAACACTTTCCTTCTTCCCTTGATTCTGAATGGTACTGGTATTTTTCCTACTAGTATTTTTTCCATTAGATACCTTCCCCACGTTAGGATTCACTAGATTAGGTACCTCCACTTCCTCATTTTATCTTATAATCGAAGAATTAACCTCCTCTTTTAAGCCTCCTTGCTTATGTAAAGCATTTGTATCTGGCTAAATATTTGAAACTATCTCCATATCAGTGACTTCCTCATTATTAACCAGAACATCAAATGTGAACCCCTTTTTCCCCTATACTGTCTTTCTCTCTGTTGCATTAAAATCTAGGCTTTTGTTTCTAATATATGGATATCCCTAGCTTTCCTCCCTCTAGATTTAGTGAATCTTCCCTTACTTATTTGCACAATCATCCAAGCTCCAAAGGCCTCATTACCAACTTCGGCCTTAGCAGATTGAGACCCCCTAGCTGATTTTGTCACCACAACACCCACCTTATCCATGTTATTACCTTCTTCTCCTTACAAGCAGACTTCCTTTCTATGCCCATATTTACCACAATTAAAATAAATAGCATGTAGACCTTCATACTCCACCTTATACACCTTGTTTTGAAATTTGAATTTAGAAAGAAATTGTTTCCTTAGATCAATCTCAATACAAATTCTTACAAACTTTGCTCGTTCCATCATAAAATCCTTACCCACTTCTCATTTCCTTAAAGTATTACTATTAACCTTTAAAGTCATCCCAATGTGGTTACCTAATCTCCACAAGAAATGTTAATTATAGTACTTAATTGGAAAACTAGGCACCCGAATCCAGATATCGATCTTCTTAACTTCATCATCAAAGGGGTCAAAGTTTGGCCTCCATCTTTGAACAACAAGATAATAATCAGATACCATCCAAGGTCCTTCTCTAAGAACATGATTATAATCCTGTATATTAGTAAACTTCACTAAGAAGTAGTCATTCTCCATGTCTATAAATTCAAAATCTCTAAAAATCCCCTACATCTTCTATAATCTCTATCTTAAGAACTGCATACCCAGCCTTTTCCCTAGGAGTTTCACTATAAGAGTAAGTTTCCAAGGTCTACAAAGTTTAATCCTCTCCTCTTTAGACACTGTAATATTTAGGCAAAAGATATCATCCTCTTTGTTCACATCTTCTTCTAGTTTATCATCCAGATCTTCTGATTCTTCCAATTCCTTCTCATCAATAATTCTTTCATCAATATTTTCCTTCCTTTCATTAATTCCTAATAGAGTATCCTTATAGGAAATCACAACACGTCCATAACCCTCATCCCTCTATGTCCCAAGCCTTTTGTTAAACACTTAGTCTTCATTTCCCATTTCCTTTTTCCTCTAATTAGGCATTCTTTCATCCATTGAGTCATCCATCTGCACTTCTTCTACTTCAGATCCTTTAGCCTTCTTCTTACTTCTGGCTAATAAATCCTCTTCTTTATTGGAAATCTGTCTTACTTCCCAAAGTGAATTAATCATTTCATAAAGAAAACAAGACAGTAATGTTCATATTAAAGGGAGCTCTTATCTCTATCCTTTAGAAGCAACAGGGATACAAAGCTCCCCTCAAAGCTTCCTAAAGGACAAAGAGCAAAATGCTAACTAAATTGAAATGCAGAGTTCCTGGTAGCAAAATACCAACCAAACTGAAATGCAGAGTTCCTAGTTTTCAGCAGTGATTGCGATGACAATGAGCTGAGTTATAGAGTCTAAAGGTTATCACTTTCTCTCTCACCTCTTAAGCAATTTAGCATTGATTACTATTGTATTTACCAACGAGCAAAGAGTTTGAAAACAATTAACCTATCTTTTATATTTATATATATTCAATCTATTGCACATGTATTGCACCTCTGTTTCTTACTTGTAGCAAAACAAACTAAAACTAATTATTCAACTAACTAACCAACTTGACAACTACTCTCCTAATATTTCATACAAAACATGATATTTTTATAATTATGTTTATTAAAAATTTTATATACTACATAATACATTTATTCATTATTCAATATAATACATATATCATATATCCAAATATAAAACATATATTTAGTTTGACTTATTTATGATAACTTTTTTAATTATCTTATGTCAATGGAAAAAATAATGTCTTATGAAATGCTTTCTACTTTTCTAATAGGTTGCGTAAGATTCTCTACTAACCTTCCATATTTTAATTTATTTTATTCAAGGGTTGTTATAATGTCACTTTATCAAAATATCAAACACCCATATTTTTAATTTGGACATTATAAAATTTTTCTTTTGTTAAATGTTGTTGAAATTTTATTAATTAGTTTTTGGAATTTACAATTGTATATATAAATGAGATAATTATTCAGTAATTGAAATACATAATGCATCAAAATATTTAAAATAACAAATTTTATTTATATGCTTTTAAAATTGTTATTCAAAATATTTTAATAATTTAAAATGTTGAAAATATAAATTTCAATATTGAATATGTTAATCATATAATGTAATGAGCTAAAACATCGATAGCATAAAAATAAATTATATGTTAATACAATTTTTTTAGGGTATTTGTAACTTGTAAGGTACATTGAAAGTTGCATAACTTTTATAAATATTTAAATGAATTTGCAATAATTAAAAAAATATAAGTTAAAGCATTATCTTACAAATCATCTTAAAAAAATTGTTGTTTTTAATTAATTTTATTAATTTAGATAATCTTTTTATAGAAAATTGATAATATAGTAATATATAAAGGATAAAATTAATATTAATAAAAATGAAGTTTAGTTGGATGGCTGATAAGGGAGATTTGTGAAAATTTTCAAAATGAAGGGCAAGTCAATGAATTACACTAAAGTCTTAGGGGAAGTAAATAAAATTTATCCGGTCTGAAATTATATTTATTACAAAATTATAAATAATGGAATGTATATTTATGAATATAAAAAATATTAATTAAATTTTATGTATTGCAATAATTTTTGTTTCATTTAAGTTCATTATTGAAATAAGAAGATAAGACTAATATTTTTAAATCATTATTAAGAGGTATTGACGTCAATTTACATAAATATAAAAAAATTATACTTTAATTATATATAGTTTATCTCAATTTCACTTAGACCGAAATTACTGTATCCAAACTATACGGGTATGCATGGCCTTGACTAATTGGCATAAAACAACCATTAAATCAAGTGATTGTTAGAATGATAGTTTACAATGAGTAACAAGTATTATGCTTCATAATTAAAGGAGAGGTTTGGTGACATTATTTTTTTCGCCCGCATTGATTATCAAAATCACAAAAGCTACCGAATGAATAATGGGCTTTCTATATGTGAACTTAACCAAACTTTTCATCTGGGCTTGCAATTAGGAGGATACTGAAGAGAAATGTATGGCTTTATCTTAAACTTGACTTCCAAGAAGCAACGTTAGGATATGAAGTTATGGACACTATAATAGCAAAAACGCACACTATGAGAAAAAATGATAAAAAAAATAAAAAAAAATTACAATTCAAAGTTATATAACTAAGAAAAATTTGGATAGAAATAAATAAGAAGATTGATTGATGATATAATTAAATAATTGCAACGAATCAAAATGCAAAATTAATATTACATAGCTAAATTTAATTATATACAAGGCCGCCCTAAATATACCAAGAATCAATATAAACCTATAAAATAAGTATTTCAAACCAGTGAAAATGTAAAATTGTTCCTTCAAATTTGAGTGGTTATATTTTATATCCATTAACTTTGTAAATTTATAAATTAAATACTAAAAAAATTTTAAAATTAACACCCATCATTCATATAATTAACTAATTTATTGAAGTTTTTAAACAAGGATCATAATATCATTATATGTTGGTTTATAACATCATTTTTTCACATACCATATAATTAATAGAAATTAAATTAAGTATATGCTTGATTGTACCATTTTCATTTCCCTCGGTTTTTGTATTCCATTAGACGACTACTCCATGGCTTTGAGTAAAAGCAAACGATGGTGACTAAAGAAATTGAAACAAGTAGAGCGGTCAAAGGCAAGTAGCAATGGAGTTGCTGTGTGAACAAAAGGCAGCGAGTGTTCATTGCAGAAGATTTGGTAAGTCCATCGCCATTCGACCATGCAAACCCCTTTTTGGTGTAATTTTTTATGTGTATTTCCACTGTTATAGATAGGGGATTCAATGACAAAGAATGTTTTGGTACCAATTGTTTATATTTTCTATGAACAAGGGTAAGGATACAATATTTTATTTCGTGGTTTTTTTTTTTTTTTTTGCCCCATTCATGAATTTGTTGACGATTCTTTTCCTCATTTTCTCATAATATCTGGACCAATTTTTGCCTTAACTCTGGTTAATCTTCCGACTATATTTAGGGTATAGGATGTGTTTTGTTGTACTGATAATAAAAAGTGAAAAATTTTAATTGCTGAGTTATTATTTATGCATTTTGAAATTGTTAAATTTACTCAATTCATAACGTCCCCTCTTGGCACCTTTTTATTTGAGTTTTTTTTTAAAGTAAATTTTGGGCCATTATTTGTTGTCATTTTTGGTAAAATTTTAATGATAAGAATGAAATCTTTTGGTTTTTATGATGATTGTTTAAGATTTGGACCATTATTTATTGGTTTTATTGTTTGATGACGAAATCTTAAATGCCATTGACTTTTTCTAGTAATGTGACTGGCTCATTTATATTGTAATTATGCATTTGTGACTACTTAATTCTAATTTTTTTTCTCATTGGTAATGTGCATTGTTATTGTCCGATTCAACGGTGCAAGATAGTGTTGCTAAGCCACTTTGACCTTGTCCTTTACAGTAGAGATGACATAGCAACAATCCCTGATGTAGACGCAGATAAATTTTCTTATTTGGACATGATGGATCATGTGTTGAATTCTTTCATGAAAGATGAAGGTGGTGTTAGGTTGGCAATAGAGATGATGTATGAGATGTGGTCCAACAAGTCCAAAGTGAAGCATCACAGCAGATAAAAAAAAATGAATAGTTATAAGGTGTTTTATCTCTTAAGAGAGATTGAATGTTTTCGACATTAAATTTTTTTTTTAATATATTGAGATTTATGTTTTTAATTTTAATTCACTTGGTTTGAAATTTGAGAAAATGATATGTAACAATAGAATTACTTAACCTCTTAAGAGATAAAGAAGCTTTTTATAGTACTATACTAAAAAATTTTAGAAATATGGGACTTTAAGAATGTGAGACAACAGTTGCTGAAATTGAAGGGGGATTTAGGTGTGCTGAAGATGTTTATTCCAGTACAATTTTTGTCTGTGTCCTTGTTATTCATGTTGCTGTTAATTAAGTAACTGCAGTGGGGTTGTTAATTAGTAGTTTGTATTTTGATAAATTACTATAAATATCTAGATAGTGTGAGTTTTGTTAAAAATTGTGACATTAATGCAATTCCAATTGATGCTTTCCTATATTAAATATTGTATGAAATTTTACTCGTTTTATTTTTATGCTAAATTTTTTGTCCTCAATTGAAATTTTTGTGCACAACTTTATATTATCTAAAATAATCAGATAAAATTGCACCAAAAAAATTAACCTTATAAGAATTACGTAACCACAGTAGTGTCAAGAACTAATCTAATTCCATTACACATAATATTAATTTCGCACAAGAGTTATTTGGTATATTGGTATAATAGATGTTAGTTCTTCCTTAAATTTACTACCTACAATTGGTAAAGAAATATGCTGGTTGTTTCTTAAAGTTGCTTATTTTAACACTCACATGGAAAGCCATCTAGGAAGGAAAATAAAGCATTGTTGTGACATTAGAAACTCATGAAATTGCTATTGAAAACTAAAAATTTTGCACATCCAATTAAATAGAAAGCATCATTTCATTAAGGTGGTGCTCTCATATATTAAAGTGCAAAGTGCACATGTGTTCTGAGACAAGTCTCATACAAACCACTAAAGTTTCCATATGCCCACATGTTTACATCACAATAACAGGCTTCATGGTGGGATGCAATAATAGGCTTCCTCTCACTTTCATTAATAAAATCGATATTGGATAGAATGCACCATTGAAAGAATTTACATTTCCTTTCACAGCAAATGAAGAATAACTTATTTGGATTTTTTTTAGTCTAAGAAATGTTAATTCTTGCTCTCTTACCCTAGTAGCAATCAATGCTTATTGCAAAGTCTCAAAGAAGATCCACTACTACCTCTGGCCTCATTGATACTAGAAGAAGTCATAACTTTCCTCTTGTAGAAAAAAATGAATCAACAGTATGAAAATCACAAGAAAAATGAATAGACAAAGGGAAATTACCATATTTCACAACAAATTAGCAGCTTCGTCCGCGGCTATCTCCATCCGTCCCCTATCTCTATCCCTTTGATTTTACAAAGAATTTGATTCCCTTGTTTTTGGGTTTTTGATTTATCATTTTTAATAATAATAATAATAATAATAATAATAATAGCAATAATAATATCAGTAAAATAATAATATATAATAAGTTGATGATTATTTTATTAATAATAAAATTAAATTAATTTTTCCTCAGTGTATAATTTGTTGGTAAAGTGAATTTCATATGTTATCGTATATCTATGATATTATATGTAATAATTTAATATATATATATATATATATTAGAATAAAATAATTCTTATAAATAATAAATAATCCTTCAATTTTTATTAATGAAATTTATACAAAAAATATTTTAACAAAATAATTATTATAAAATGTTAAGGGGCCGTTTGGTTCAAACTGGTGAAAGGGAATGGAATCAAAAAAGGGAATTAGGGGGAAAGGAAAGGAATGGCTCCTGATTACCCAATCTGTTTGGTTCAAATAGGAAAGGAAATCAAGTATTTTTAATTTACTTTATTAATAATTATTACATTAAAAATAATATATTTATAATTATTTTTAAAATAATTAATATAATTATTATCTTATTATTTTTATTCTATTTACTAATATTATAATTTTTATAATTATTTATTATTAATTATTAACATCTTATTAATATTATTTTTATTAATACTCTATTTTAACTATTATTAATATATTAATAATAATTAATATTATTATAATAATTTTAATAATTATTATATATTTAATTATTATTTTTAATATTTATAATTTTATTAATATTATTAATTATTAATAATTTAAAAATATTATAACATTAAAAATAATAATTATTAAAAATATCATAACATTATTAATATAATTGAACAATATTATAATATTTATTATTTATTTAGTATTTAATAATATTATAATATTTTTAATTTATTAAAAATTAATATTATTTATTTTTAAATAAATATTAATATATAATAATAATTATTTATTTAATTATTTAAATAAATAATTATTATTATATATTAATAATATTATTAATATTTATTTAAAAATAAATAATATTAATTTTTAATAAATTAAAAATATTATAATATTATTAATATAATTAGACAATATTATAATAATAATTATTTATTTAACATTTAATAAAAATTATTTATTTATTAAATAAATATTATTAATATTATTAATATAAAATAATTATTTTTTATTTTTTATTATTTATAATAATTATTATTTATTATTATTATTTATTATTATTAATTTTTAATAACTTAAAAATATTATAATATTATTAACATAATTAAATAATATTATAATAATTATTTATTTAATATTTAATAAAATTATTTATTAAATATATATTTATAATATTATTAATATATAATAATAATTATTTATTTTATAATAATTATTTATTTATTAAATTAAATATGATAATAATTATTATAAATAATAAATTATTATTATTTATTTTTTATTATTATTAATTATTAATATTAAAAATATTATAATATTAAAAATAATAAGTATTAAAATATTATAATATTATTAATATAATTAAATAATAATAAAATATTTATTATATATTTAATATTTAATAATATTATTAATATATAATAATTATTTAATAATATTATTAGAGAAGATAGGGAATGGGAATGGGATTCCCCATGGAGTGGGGGGGAATCACCATTCCCTTAAATGGGGTAATTCTATTAAGGGAAAAAGGAGAAAGGGAATGGATTTTTTCTAAACCAAACAAAAACAAAGGGAATGAAATCTTGTAATTCTCTTTCCCCCTTCTGAAGACCCCGAACTAAACGGCCCCTAAAGTTATTATATAATTATTTAATAAATTTTAATTGTTTTTACATTAGAAGCTTTACAAACATAAATAATATATATACATATCATATATATACTCAGATAAATCATAAAAAAAAATTTACATCATTTAACATATAAATAATTAATTTTACCAAATATTTTTATTAAGTTAAACACCTAATAAATGGCAGATTAAAGTATAGGAAGAGTGGTAGGTGCGTTCATGAGTGAATTAAATTTGTAGGTTTGTAAAAATTCAATGGTATTCAATATTCACTTCAACAGCGGAATGCAATCTATCGGTTCGGATAAGATTGGTTAGGGGCAATCAACCCATAACCAACCAACCGAAGATCAAAACTCGTTCAATTTTTTAGACAGCTACTAATGGATTCAAGGAGCCCAACCAGACTCACCTGTGGATTTTCAAGCGGGTTGGTTGGATGCAATTTAGCCATGAGACAAACATAGGGGTAAGTTTTTGTTGCACTAATAAATTAATTAATAGTTAATAATTAATAAATAAATAAATTATATAAAAATATTTTAAAAAACTAATTATTAAATTAATTAAAATTATAAAAATAATATAAAAAGTTGTATTAATAAAAATAAATATATAGTTGAAATAATTTATATTTATTTAAATATCAAATTACAATAATGTAATTAAAATATTTTAAATAAAAATATAATATTTTTATTTAATTAATTATTTTTTCTTAAATTTATATATTTAGTTATATAATTTTTATTTTATTATTTATAATAGAATTATAATTACTTAAAATACAATTAATTATATTTTATATAATTACATATTTATTTATATATATTTGTAGTTTAAAATTAGGATATAATTATTTTAAAATTAAATTAATTATATTTTATTAAAAATATTTAAATTTATATTATAAAAGGTGTGAGTTATAATTAATAAAAAATAAAAATAAATTTAAAAAATTTGAAGAAGTAGTAACTTATGAATTATTTAAAGTAACTTATTAAATTAAAATTTAATTTTTTAACACAGTAATCGGTAAAATATTTTTGAAGGCTAATTTATAATTTATTAATTTATTCGGTAAAATATTTTTGAAGGCTAATTTATAATTTATTAGTTAAATTAATAAATTATAAACTATACATTAATTTATTTTTTTATGGATTAGTGGGGCCTAAGCCTAAAGAAAAATAAAATTACATAAGAATATTCCGTGGGGTAGTGACCCCTAAAACATCATATAAGAGAAAAGTATTAAGTCCACTCGAAAAGGTGTCCATTTTGTAAAGGCCTTTCTTCATGGTGAAGTTATAATTAGCCAACCAATCTGCACACTTATTTCCTTCTTTAAGTATGTGTTGAATAGAAATCTGTCAATCTCGTTGAATCAAATATCGACATCTTTTGAGAAAGGCGGTATTTTTAGCATTAGTAATGGACTCGCTATTTAGCAAATCCATGAGAAGTTTTGAGTTTGACTCCAAAATTAGGTTTTTAACACCCAGTTCCCAAGCTATAGTCAAACCATGATACGCACCCCATAATTCAGCCTCAAATGACGAACATGTTCCCAACTATCTTGTGAATCCCTAAATCTATTATCCTTTCGAATTCCTGAAGATTCCACCACATCCAGCAACACCCAGATTATTTTTCAAGGCTCCATTAATGTTTAGTTTAATCCAATCTACTTCGAGTGCAATCCATTTCACCTGCACTATTCTAGATTACTTCATATATATGTCCCTATTCGAGTAGAAAGCAGCAACTGTAGTAAAAGCAGATTCTCTAATCAAGACTACATCTTTTGGTAGCATGTGTATCTCCTGGAACATATAAGTATTCTTCCATGTCCAAATTTGCCAAATTGCTGTACTCCAGACAATAGGCCAGCTCACAGACTCATCTGTGCCAAATTGCCTAGTTAAATTCTGTCTTATCCATTCCTTGCCCCATACACCAAAGAAGGAAGCATATTTGGACGTTTGTAAGAGTTCATACCAAAGGCTTTTTATTCTTTTGCAATTCTTCACTACATGAAGGAGGTCTTCATTCCTCTGATGACAGATCACACAGTAAGGGCTCCCCAATCCTCTGCTGGCTCTCTTGTCATTAGTCATCACACCACCTGTATAGCATTGTCAAACAAAAAACTTTATCCTTTTCGGAATTGTCAGCTTCCATATGTGTTGTCAAATAGTATCAAGTTCGTACTGTCTTTGATTACATAAGTTGTGATATGCTAAACTGATCGAGAAAGTACCATCTAGCATCTCAGCCCAAATTAATTCGTCCCTTCCCAAACTAGATAAAGGATGAGGAATGGCTTCAATTTGTGAAAGATACTAGGGAGGCAACCATTACTTTAGAGCACTTATATCCCAGCCACTATCATTTGTTGCTACCACTGAGTTTCTTAAGTGATTTGGAATTACACTAGAAACTAAGTTGAGAGAATCTTTTCCAATCCATCAATTAAGATATAGGGAGGTATCATGCCCATTATTAACCTGTATTGAAACTCTATTAAGAACTAGTTGCCAAACTTTACATAGGTTCTTCCAAAGAAAAGAGTTTAACTATTTCAAGTCAACCTCTCTACGCATTTTGCCTCTCTTTGATACTTTCCTTTCAGAATAGAAATCCAAAGGGAGTCCTCATTAGAAATAAGCCTCCACACCAACTTCATCAAACAAGCCACATTCAGATGTTCTTCCACATTCTTTGATACTTGCCTCTCTAATTTGGTTAATGTGACCTTTTCAGCCATGGAGAGGCATTTCATCTTCCAATCAACTAACCTATCTTGGACCTTTTTAACCAAATACGAATATGTGTGTCGATTCACCCTCCGATGAATTAGAAGCACTCTTAAATATTTACCAATGTCATTGGTACTAGTGAAATCACTTCTTTGTATAATTGCCTCTCTAATTTTCGGCTTTACATTCTGAGAAAAGAAAATACTCGATTTAGAGTGATTAAATTTCTAGCCTGACATTTTAGAAAAAATATTTATTTGTCATGGGAAAAGGAGTTTATGCACCGTTCTTACAAGTCAATCCTGTTCCATCCCCACCTATGGGGCATATTGTTGCCCTATCCACTTGTTCCGGTGTACTAATTTTGCAAAGAAAATTGATATTGATAAATAAATATTAAATTAAAAAAGTTTTAAAAAAAAGCTAGATTTAAATACTGGAAATTACACATATATATAATGTTATAATGATTAGTCAAAAGTCACGTATGATTTATTTAAACAACCTTAATAAAAATGCCAAATTGATAGATAAGCGGAAAAGTAGTGCTCTTTTTTACATTTATCATTTCTAGTAAAATTTAATGTGTTTTTTATTTTTGTAAATAATTAAACTATTAAAATGACCAAAATTATTATAGATACAAACAAAAACATACATATATGTAATTAAAATAACAAAAATTTTGTGTGTGTGTGTCTCTCTATATATACACACACATATATATTAGCGTATAATGATAAAAATATAATTTCATAATAATAATAATAATACGGTTGGTGCGAGTGCATAGTTTGGTTGAGCAAATTAACATTGGGCAGCCTTCGCTACATGATTTAATGCGGGGGGAAATGGAAACATCCTACGAGGTTGAGAGGTCCGAACCATATCACACATGTTTAACACCAAATTTTTGAAATCTCCTTCGGATTGAGCTGACCGGCACCTACAGTGCTTCAACATAAAAAAAAAAAAAAAAAAGATCAATCACGTAAAAATATTTTGATGTCTAACGAGTCAAATAGAAGGAAGGCTTTTAGGTGAGTAAGTGATACTGAGCATTAATTCAAAAGAAGGAAGTTCATATTTGGTGAGGTGCCAAATGGTGGGAAACGAAAATGCGCAGATAGTATTCTTAACGTGATGAGAGAAATAAGAGAGTGAGTAAACAAAGATTTGTGTAATTAGAATGGTAGTAGCCTCTAGAACGTGAGCTATCCTCAATTACAGGTGACGCCCACTTCCAGTTTGCAGTTACACATAGAATTGCAACAAACCTAGAACTAGATAGCATCATATAAACAGGCTCCCGAAGCATCAAAAGAAAAAGACAGCCTCCTTGAAAACAGAAAAGCATCATACTGAGAAGTATGTTTGCCTGGGACCAAAATTACTGTAAACAAAGCATCCCTCCTGCAAGACGGAGCAGTACCTCTTCTGCACAACTGGGAAAGTCAAATGGTGCTCAAAGCTTAAGGTTGCATGACAGAATTCTTGGTAAAACCACCCCCAAATTCATGAATGGGCATAACTGAAACTTCCTACCCACATACTGGACATATGACTGTATAAATTAAGCACAACCAAAGGATCTGGAGAACAACCTCGTTACGATTGATGAAACAGCATATAACGCAGATGGCAATCCGCAAATATTGCATAAATTCCTCTGAGATGATATGACACCCTCGTGGTAAGCTTCTCGACTCCGCAACAACCACCGCTTCCATCAGTGATTAAACCAAAATTTCAAGTATATCAAAAAGAATCCCGCCTTCTTTTTTAAAGAATTACTTCTATTTCCTGTGCAGCAAGGAGATGGTATCCTCGTTTTGTCCGCGGTAATTGAACTTAGAAACAGCAATGAAACTCTCATATACGCCAAACTAAGATACAAATTAGTCATTAGCAAGTCAAATGGAAGCAATCCACTATGCGTTTACCCGGCATTGAAAATCAAACTTTTATCAATTTCTGGCTATCTAAAATTTTTTCCATATTGAAAAGGGACAAGGTTATAACTCATTCATGACAGACTCTCAAATAAATTCCCCCGTCTTTTCTATTAAATTTACATAAGTGGGAGGCTCTAATAAACTTGCTGCCCTCCAAAATAATTACACGAGTTACAGTAGAATGGCAAGAACAATTCTATCCAATCAGACATGCAACAAGAATAACAATTGAAGGTCAGAAACACAGTCAAAATTGATATTCCAAATCATCTTTTATCATTTCATTCAAGAACACTGGCATTTTATACAGCAAGTCCATGTATCAAGCACGGCGTTTACTCAAACGCCATGAATTTGGCTCATGGTATCTATCATAAAGTGGTTCTATACGCTCTTGACGCTTTCGCTTGCTCATCTTTGTAGGGTCTGCGACTTTGAAGAACCTTGGAGCCAATTCCACAAGCCATTTGGGGTCTATTACAGTGACCTCACGCATATATTCCTTAGTTGTCATCACAAGCTCATGGTAGATGACCCAGTCTGGCTGTCTCTGGAACAATGCTGAACTTGGATGGATATACACAGGCTGGTTCTCAACTAGGGTTCTGTAGCCTTCCTGTGGGTCTTTGCGAGCTGCATGGAAAAAGAATCCCGCAGTGATAGCCTTCCTGATCTTAGTGAAGTTCTTACCAGCACTCACGACATCCAGTTTATACCTGAAAAAACAACACCAAACATTTAGAATGCAGTTCCGTAACTGAACCAGCGAAATATTATTTAAGAGATTGATGATAACATAATAGAAAGCTCCTTCAGTCGAAGGGAAAAAAAATAGCAGCAACAACCCTCAACATCAAATTCATGGGATCCATTACACAAAGGAACTTCAATTTCCATCATAATATATGACATTTATAAACTAAACTAAGAATTGAATGAGAAAAATCGATGGCACAGCAAAGACTTGCGGAAAAAATGTTTTGGAGAAGAAAAGAGATGTCTTACTTATCCATGATAGTGAGAAGCTGTTTCCTTACATCTTGTGCCCTTCTCAAAGATCGAGATTGAACAAAGTTCTCAAAACACCAGGGCCCTGAAAAATTCTTTGCTTTCCAGGCCTCATAAACAGCGAGTAGAGTAAGATGGTCACCCTCTGGCTGGAAAAACTTTGCCCTCTTCTGATCTGCTTGAGCTTGCTTTTCCCTAGGCCTATAAAAAATATTGCCTGTCTGAATCATTGCAATTATGGTCAAGATCTCATCACTGCATCCAAGGTCCACACTGGCAAGCAGCATCTTGGATAGTGGTGGATCCAGAGGAAATTCTGCCATTTTCCTCCCCAATTTGGTTAACAATCCCTCTTCATCCAATGCTCCAAGACTGTACAGCTGTTCCATGGCAGAGATGAGAGCTTGGGGTGAAGGTGGATCCATAAAATCGAAAGACAAAAGATCATTTATTCCCATGGCTTTCATATTAAGAGTAGTTGTCCCAAGATTTATCCTCTGAATTTCTGGAATAGTAGTTGGAGACATCTCATTTCTATATGCACTCTCAGTATAAAGACGATAACACTTCCCAGGCCCAGTACGACCTGCACGACCAGCTCTTTGCTTGGCAGATGCTTGTGAAATTGGAGTTATCACCAAAGAATCAAGACCTTGCTTTGGGTTATATACATTTTGCTTCGCAAATCCAGGATCAATAAC
This sequence comes from Sindora glabra, assembly GCA_020226215.1. NCBI lineage: Eukaryota > Viridiplantae > Streptophyta > Magnoliopsida > Fabales > Fabaceae > Sindora > Sindora glabra. The sequence goes on along the minus strand of CM035230.1, from coordinate 84,603,379 downwards.
AAAAAAGATCCCATCAATGGTCAAAGAAGCCTCAGCAATATTAGTAGCCACAACTACTTTCCTCTTCCCTGGAGGAGCAGGTTCAAAAATCCTAGATTGCATCTCACTAGGGAGGGCACTATAGACTGGTAAGATGATCAATTCTGGAACATTCTTACCCAATCCTTTCATTCTTTCATAAAGAGATTGGCATGCAAAATCAATCTCTTCTTGACCAGTTAAGAAGAGTAGGATGTCTCCTTCAGGTTCTGTTAAGTGGATCTGTAGTACGGTGATTAATGCAGCATCCAAGTAATCACTTTCTGGCTGCTTGGTGTAAAGTATCTCCACTGGAAAAGTTCTCCCCGGGATTGTGAAGATGTTACAGTTATAGAAATATCCTGAAAACTTCTCAGCATCCAGGGTAGCAGAAGTGACAATCAATCGCAATTCAGGTCTACGTTTCACCAGCTGCTTCAGTAATCCAAAGAGAACATCAGTGTGAATAGTTCTTTCATGAGCTTCATCAAGCATTATAACAGAATACTGGGATAGATTCTCATCAACCAAGATTTCCCTGAGAAGCATACCATCTGTCATGTACTTGATTACAGTGTCTGGCCCAGTGCAATCCTCAAAACGAATGGCATAACCAACTTCTTCACCTAATCGACAACCAAACTCTTCAGCAACTCTCTTTGCTACTGACATTGCAGCAACCCTACGAGGCTGAGTACATCCAATTTTTCCCCTTGTTGTGTAACCAGCTTCAGCAAGATACTGTGTGACCTGAGTTGTTTTACCTGAACCTGTCTCGCCAATGACAACCAAAACCTGATTATCATGGACAGCCTGAATCAATTCTTTCTTCAATTTGTAGATTGGCAAGCTCTGCCTCTGTTCTTGAATGGAGAGCTTTGACCTCTGTCCAAATGTGATTGTTTTACCATAAGCATCCTTCTTCCACTCAGGCATGTCATAGGCTGATAGGCCAACCCCTCTAAGCTCCTGTGCAAGATGCCTTTCACCTGTTTCGGGCATAGGATCTTCCCATGGACGATTGAGATCCTTTGGTATTGAGTCCAGCATTGTTCGCTGTTGCTGTTCTCGTACTTCCCTCCGCTCCTTTATCAGTGCAGACTGTAGTGCAGCAGCACGACTCAAAGAACCTTCTGGATTCTTAAAAATCTTAACAGGGGACATGTCCATTGAGTATCTACTCTGCCCTTGCAAAAAAGCAGGTTCATCCTCGTTCAGCTCAATCTCAAGCTCTTCTTCAGCTCCTTCTTCTTGGTATAATAATCCATCTACCTCCTCATCATAAGTTGGATACTCAGTAACACTTAAGACACCCGAAGCTATTAACTGTTTTGCTTCCCATCTCTCTGGAGAGCTCATTCGCTTTAAAGGTCTACGTGAAGAACCAGCATCATCCTCTCCAACAATCTGGATCCCTGAAAGACCTGTCCTAACTATAGGCCCATCTTTTGAATCTTGCGGATTCATCCGAGCATCATCCTCCGAACTCTTCCTTAAAGGAAGAAGATCCTTACCAGTGTGCTGGTCAACATCCCTCATTGAAAGACTCAACTTTTGACCTGAGATTGAAATTACCTTCACATAAACATCCTGATCTCGCTTAACTATCTCCTTAGCATTAGCAACCCTTCTGGTAGCAATCTGAGAAACATGCACCAAACCCTCTTTTCCTCTAAAATCGTTCAACTGGACGAAACATCCGGTATCCATCACCCTTGACACCTTACCTCTATAAACCATATACAACTCAGGTTGATCAGAGCCATACCTCCTATCTCTATGACCTCTCCTATCTCCATCTTCACCAGTGTTGTCCCTCCCACCCCTATCGTCTTCATACTCATCTCTTCCACGCCTGTTATGTCTGTCCATGTACCTTCCATTAGCCTTATAACCCCTTCTGTCATCGTCTTCATCACCATAATCTCTGCCTTTGTCTCTACCTCTGTCTCTATGCCTCTCATCTCTGTCATACCTATCATGCCTATCTCTGCGCCTGTCTCTATCTCTATCTCTATCTCTCCTCTCCCTATCTCTGTATCTATCTCCCTCTTCCAGTTCTTCCCTCTTGTGTCTCACCTCCATCTCTATCTCCTTTTCTATTTCTTTAGCTCTCTCCTTATTATCTGCGATTGCAAGAGCCTTAAACTTACCTTTTGTGACATCTGAAGAACTATCCTTCTTAGGACCCTTTTCCAACTTGGATTTTGGAGGAAGAATGGCATGAATAATCGTCAGCAGCGTCCGAACAAAATAATCTGGCATATCTGCTCCGTTCTCCTTCAACTTTGCGTCGAACTCTTCGACATTCTCGGCATCCCTGCCGAGTTCTGTGATAAATTCAGCAAGAACTTTATCACCGCTGCCAGTGTGAGATTCAAGTTCTGTGCATACCTTAGATACAAGAGATAAATACTCCAACTTCTTCAATCCCTCGTTGTCGTCGGAAACCATTGTTACTGTGACAACTAAGAAGACGAGAATGGAAAGATGGGAACAAGAATTCCTGAAGATTCGATGAAAGAAAAAGAGGATCTAGAAAAACCCCATCTTAGAACGTCCAAATTTAAAGCCCCTGCTAATTTGTATCGAGGAGCAAGGAGAAGTGCGAACGAAGGCGGAAGTGAGAAACGATGGGCAATCTGCTACGGGGAACGAGGCGAGTAAGCGGAGAAGTGGGCATCTGTAATTTACGCATGTAAAGTCCAAACAAAATTTTTTTGTCCATTCAACCCAACTGACACTTATAATTTTCTATATTATTAACGGCCCAAAGGCTATTCCTCTCTTGGGCCCGATCCTTTTTGCTAGTAGAACCCTTTATTTATGAAAATTTTAACATTCTACGTGACAGGAAAAAAAAAATAACATTCCATAAATGTCGTTACCAGGAATGTGATTATCACATATGTCACTTTACCGTATCAAATAAAAAAAAGAATATTATAGAATTATATTTTAGTAAATTTACATACTTTTACGATTATTATTAAATTTTTAAAAATGTTCTCATTAGAAATAAATTAATCAATATTGAAAAGTTGATTAGTCAACAATGGTAAATAATGGTTGATGATGATAAATAGTGATGGGCGATGATTAATAAAAATAAATAGGGATGAGTTGAAGTGATAATATTGATAAAATATTAATCAAATGATAAATAAAATAATCTTTTTATATAATTATAACATTATTATATTATAAAAATGTAAGATACCCATATTTTTAATAAAATATTGTAAGAGAATAATAGACTTGAAATATTCTAAAAATTATGAGAAAGATTTTAAGGAGCAAACACCTTTTGATTTCAAAGTTTTTAGTTTAAAATGAAGGTTAGGTAGTTTTTTAAGTTAATCAAAGTAACCTAATCGACTTAACTTGAAATGCAATGGTCAAAGGCAAGCCTGGAAGTACATTGGGGGCAACGTCAACTATAAACAAAAAAAGAAATTGGGTTTCAGTTGTAGTTAGATCACGTTGCCCCTTGTCACAACAACTTAAGGTCCAATTTAATGCATTGTGGATGGCATCATTTTACAATTTGGCCCTAAGTTTCTCAAGTGTTTCTACCCACATTCACTACTAAACACACATAACTTTTTAATCTCTCAATTTCTTTGAAGCCTTAGTAAGGTGGCATCACCCATCATTCGATACTAGTTTTGTCATATTAGCCTAGCTCATTGCCAGTGAGCCACTAGTCATTCATCATCAATATAGGTTCTCCATCGTAGAACACTCACAATCCAGTGAAGAAATAAGTGCACATTATCATCAAAGGTATTTTCTAAACTTAAGATCTCGCTTGTTTTTTCAATCTCTTATATATAATTTCTAGTTTTTTTAATGATTTTCATTTTTTTTTTATTTTTAAGCTTTTGTTTTTGCCATTCCCATCAGTTGTTTGTTGTAAGGTTTCATTCAATGGGTTTCATACTAGGGTTCATTTATTAGGCCACTTTATGCACTCATGTATTTCCACTATAGAAAGTATTTATTTTTTGCTAAATGATTATGTTTCCATGTTTGTTCTTGAAATTTTATAGGATTTCATTTTGTTTGTTTTGCTTCACTACACTATGATTGCATATCTTGTCATCCTAATTTAAACATTTTATGGTCATCCCTTGATTTTATCTTGATAACTACTAAAAAATATGAAGGCTTATACAACACAATATTATATACAATTTCAGGCAATTTGTTTTCTCATTAATGATATGGAAAAAATATAAGTTTCTCTCATGCTTTCTTCTTCCATTTTAATTATCTTTCTAGCATTATGATCTTATGATTTTGTCAAAGGTGGTTTTTGAATATTTGGATTTCCAATATTATAGGTATAACTATAAAGGATTCATATTATAGTTGATGACTTTTTCCATTTTATTTTAATTGAAATTTTTTTAGGATCCTTGTAAGATTAATAAATTATATATGTACTTGTTGTAAAATAATGGACTAAACATATTTTAATATATAATTGAATTAATTCAATGTCATTAATCTAATAATAATTCCTAGACTTTGTGTTATATTAAAACTCTAAAGTGTGTGCATATACCCTATTCTAGATTAATTGTGATGGGTCAATTAATCCTAGTTGGGTTAGGGTTAGGATCCCTATCCACCTCCTTATAAGGTGAGCTGTAGTCTCCCATCAAATTGCAGTTTGTAATTCCAAATATTCTCTCTGAGACTCACCTAAGGAAGAGTGGGCAGTGATCCAACCAATTCTACAATCAGACATTATGGATGCAGCAGGAGGGTCAGGTAATTTGAAAACTCTTTATTTTATTTGTGCAATTGTTGTACTCCTCTTTATGAATTTATGGTTGTATGAATATTAAATTATTTTGCGAATCCTAAAAATTTTCTTACAATTGGTATCAGAGCCAAAAATCCATATTGATGAGTCGAATTGTACAAATTATATTTTGATATTTTATTATATCTAATATGAATTTCTTATATGCTTCGACCATAATACATCAAAATAAAATTATGGCAATATTACTTTAGATTTATTGATTCTTATTTATTTTAATTAGTATGTTGTTGAATTAAGAAATCCAAATTTATCAATTTTATATGAAATTGTACGGAAGGCATATATGAAATTATATATGCACATACTTCTAGCATCCTGTTTGGAATTTATGTAAGGGATCTTCTCGTTTACTGGTTCCGTTTTTTTTTTTCTCTTCTCTTCTGTTAATGTACGATTATATATATATATATATATATATCTCATATGGCGTGCTACTTGGCGTGGTTTTGTTTTATATATATAAAACAAAGATATATATATAATGTCATATCTTAGTTTGGCGTGCTGCTGCTTAACATGATTTTGTTTTATATATAAAACGTCATATCTTTGTTTTATATAAACTGTCATATCTTCCATTGCCTGAATGTAGCTATAAAACGAATTATATATAAACTTCATCAATTTTTTTTTTTTAAAAGATCGGTCTTCATGATAATACATTCTAGATATATAATATACATATATGATTCTAAATGTATGTGGAGACTTGTATATAGATATTTTCCGGAAATAAAATATTTTATTATTTTTGTTTTAATATTCTGAGTATTAATTTAATTGAATTTTGGCTCAAATTTTTTACTATATAATCTTTGTATAATAATCTGTTGTGTGAAATTTTTCTAGATGAAATATATATTGTATGCATATTTTCTCAATTTTTGTCATTAATATGCAATTATTTTTAAATCTATACAAAGATTATAATTGCTCATATTATGCCTTTTAAATTTTATGTAATTAAACTCACCTATCGTGGGTTAATTGCATAAAATTCTTGTGATGTTTTATTTGATATATATATTATGTAATATTATTGATTAAATTATTGTTATGATGATTTAATAATAAGGAGAGTACTATATTAATGAAAATTATACCCTATCGGTATAATTCTATTAATATGGTTTGTAGGCGATAATATGAGTGTTAGGATTATATGTTAATTTTTTAAAATTTTAAATACCCTATCGGTGTTAGGTTTTAGGATTTTAGCATATAGTTCTTGTATTATGTTGTAATACTTATACCCCATCGGTACTAAGTATCATAACATTATACTGTAAATAGTTGCATCTTTTGAGAGGAAAATTTTAAGCATGATTATTGTTCAAACATGCAATGTTGTTAATTTGTGATTAATTTCATAAATTTTAATGATTTTCCTCAGCTTCTGTTCCTATGCAACTGACTTCTGTGAAAATTTTAAATGGACTAATCATGAGGACTGGGTGGAATCCTTGAAACTGTATCTGGCAGTCTCTAACCTTGATCTAGCTTTACGTGAAGAGGAACCGGAGATCAATGAGGAGTCAACTCCTGCTCAAAGAGCTCATCATGAAAAATGGACTCATTCCAATAGAGTTTGTTTGATGGTGATAAAGTACACTATGGATAAAACCATTAGGCAAAGTATTCCTGATAGTCAGAAGGCAAAAACATTCCTGAATTCAGTGGCTGAAAAATATGTTAAGTTTGATAAAGCTGAAAAAGGGCATTTTCTGTCCTTATTGGAGAAGACTGTGTATGATGGAGTGAGTGGTGTTCGGGAGCATATAATGAAATTAGTGCATTATTATAGTCGATTGAAGAGCATGAATGTTGATCTGGGAGATAGTTATTTGATCTGGCGAGCCCTGGAGTCGCTTCCTCCTCAATTTGATGTGTTAAAAACATCTTACAACACTCAGAAGGGAGAATGGACTATTAATGAAATGATTTCTATAGTGACTCAAGCAGAAGAGGATATGAAGAAGACAAAGATGCAAGTGGCAAACTTCGTCTCTCATGGTTCGAGTTCTGGACAAGTAAATGGGCCCTTCCAAAAGGATAATAAGGGGAAATCCCATCATGAAAGAAAGAAGAATGATATGAGGGAGCAACATCATAAACCTAAGAAAGCCATGTTCAAAGGAAATTGCAAATTTTGCAAGAAGTATGGGCACAAAAGGGTAGACTGCTTCAAATTTAAGAAGTGGCTTGAAAAGAAGAAGAAAGGTAACCTTTTAGCTCTAGTTTGTTTTGAATCTAATAGTGTTGAAGTTCCTTTTAACACTTGGTGGCTGGATACTGGTGCCACTATCCATGTCACTAATTGCTTGCAGGCGCTGAGAAATCTGAGGAGGCCAAGTGAGGGTGAAACAGCTTTGAGATTAGGAAATGGAGACAAAGTACAAGTTCAACACATAGGAGTTGTTTCTTTACATCTGTCTACTGGTCATATTTTAGAATTGAAAAATGTTGTTTTCGTACCTTCCATGAGAAGGAATTTGATTTCTATTACTTGTTTAGACCAAGATAGATATTCATGTTTATTTGGAAATAATAAATTTAAAATATATTACGACTCCTGTGTTGTTGGAACTGGTACTTTGAATAGTGGCTTATATAAAATTGATTTAGATAATACTTTTGAAAATTCCATCAACTCAGTTGTTGGAAATAAAAGACCAAGATTAAATGAAACTTCTTCAATACTTTGGCATAGAAGATTAAGCCACATCTCCAAAGAAAGAATGGAACGATTGATAAAAGAAGGAGTTTTACCTAATCTTGACTTCTCAGATTTCAGCGTTTGTATAGACTGCATCAAAGGAAAATTAACAGCTAAAGCTAGAAAAGGGAAGAGGACCAGGAAAGAGAATATTTTGGAGTTAATCCATACTGATGTGTGTGGACCCATCTCACCCAGTGCAATGGGAGGCTTTAAGTATTTTATCACCTTTACTGATGATTATTCAAGATTTGGATGGGTAGAACTTCTTTCTGAAAAATCTGAAGCATTAGAAGCCTTCAAAAGATTCAAGGTTGCAATTGAATTGAAACAAGGAAAGAAAATAAAATGTGTACACTCAGACAGAGGTGGTGAATTTTATGGCAAATATGATGAAACTGGAAGAAACCCTGGTCCTTTTGCAAAATATTTGCAAGAGTGTGGAATAGAAGCCAGTTATAATATGCCTGGCACACCAGAGCAGAATGGAATCGCAGAGCGGAGGAATAGAACACTCATGGAGATGGTATGATGTATGATGACTCACTGCACTTTACCAGAATTTTTATGGGGCGATGCCTTGAGAACAGCTGCGTATGTGTTGAATCAAGTTCCAAGCAAATCTGTACCAAAGACCCCATATGAGCTAATATATGGTAAGAAACCTAGCCTGAAACATTTTCATGTTTGGGGATGCAAAGCTGAAATTAGACCTTATAACCCACATACTAAGAAGCTTGAAGCAAGAACAATTAGTGGGTATTTCATTGGCTATTGTATTGGTTCAAGAGGAAGTAGATTTTATTGCCCATCTCATTCATTGAGAGTTGTTGAATCTGATCGTGCTATTTACTTCGAGGATGAATTGCACAGTGGGAGAAAATCACTTCAGATCTCCCTAGGAGAAGAACAAAGCAACGTTTCCCAAATACCTGATAAACATAGTGTTGTTCCTCTGATAGTGCCTTCTGAAGAATCATCCTATATAGAACCACAAATTGATCCAGTCCAACCCATAATTGAACCGATCCAATTAGTGAATGAACCAAATGAAGAAATTGAGGAAGTTCCCCTGAGAAGATCACAAAGAACCCGACGTCAAGCAATTTCAAATGATTATCTTGTTTATTTGCAAGAACATGAGTTTGATGTGAATGATGATTCTGATCCTATTAACTTTTCAGAAGCTATTTCGAGTCCTAATTCCTCAGAATGGATTCATGCCATGGAGGATGAAATAAATTCAATGTACAAGAATAATGTATGGGATTTGGTAGAACTACCTGAAGGATGTAAACCAATTGGTTGCAAGTGGATTTTTAAAACCAAACGGACTGCTAAAGGTGAAATTGAAAGATATAAAGCCAGATTAGTAGCTAAAGGTTACACACAAAAGGAAGGAATTGATTATAAGGAGACCTTCTCACCAGTCTCGACCAAAGACTCATTTCGAGTTATAATGGCTTTGGTAGCTCATCTTGATCTCGAGCTACATCAAATGGATGTGAAGACTGCCTTCCTTAATGGTAACTTATCAGAGATAGTTTATATGAAACAACCAGATGGTTTCCAAGAGAATGGAAAAGAGCACTTAGTGTGTAAGTTAAATAAGTCGATATATGGCCTGAAACAAGCATCCAGGCAATGGTATCTCAAATTTCATGAGATTGTGTCCTCTCTTGGATTTAAGGAGAATGCAGTGGATCAGTGCATCTATTATATGATAAGCGCGGGCAATTTTATGATCCTGGTGTTATATGTTGACGACATTCTCCTTGCGAGTAATGATATAAAAATTTTGAACGAGACAAAATTAGCACTGTCACGGAAATTTGATATGAAGGATCTTGGAAATGCATCTTTTGTGCTTGGCATAGAGATCCATCGTGACAGATCCCGGGGTTTACTTGGTTTGTCTCAAAGCGCGTATATAGACAAAGTGCTTAAAAGATTTAACATGGCTTCATGCTCGCATAGTGCTACGCCCATTCAAAAGGGTGAAATATTTTCCAAAGCCCAGTGTCCTCAAAATGATGATGAGAAATCTAAAATGAGTATAGTCCCATATGCTTCCGCTGTTGGTAGCCTGATGTATGCCCAGGTATGTACACGCCTAGATATTGCTTTTGCAATTAGTGTGCTTGGGAGGTACCTAAGTAATCCTGGTCAAAGACACTGGATAGCAGCTAAGAAAGTTATGAGGTACCTACAGGGTACAAAGAATTATATGTTGACCTATAGAAGATCCAGTGATCTGATTTGTACAGGACTATTCAGACTCTGACTTTGCTGGCTGTCCAGATGATAAGAAGTCAACATCTGGATATATCTTTATGCTTGCAGGAGGAAGCTGTATCGTGGAAAAGTGTCAAACAATCTTTAACAGCAACCTCCACTATGGAAGCAGAGTATGTCGCTTGTTATGAAGCCACTCGAGAGGCTATATGGTTAAGAAATTTTATCTCTGAATTCTGCTTAGTTGAAAGCATTTCGAAACCCTTAACCATTTATTGCGATAATACTGCTGCTGTTAGTTTCTCTCAAAACAATAAAAGCTCTACTCGTACAAAGCACTTTGATGTGAAATTTCAATTCGTGAGAGAGAAGATACGTGAGCATCTTACTCATATTGAGCATATTTCGACAGATTGTATGCTTGCAGACCCATTAACCAAAGCCTAGCTGTAGGAATATTTAAAAGACATGTACTGAATATGGGCCTTATTGATTCTTTTGATGTTTTGGGTTAGTGGGAGTATTTATGAAACTAAAATTTTGTTAATCTTGAGATTTTATAATATTGCCATTGTGGCAGTATAAGGAGACATTAAGACCCTGTCTCAAACTATTGTAAAGTATCTTGGGCGGATGCATGGATCATTTTGTATATTTCGATTATGCACACATTTTTATATTGTTTGGTCTTTTGGAATGGGTATTTCATATATGTATATCTTTTCAACCCTATCGGATGATCAGGTATGCATTTAATGAAATCTCATATTTGACCTATGGTTGTAATGGTATGAATTGTATTAATGATATTGTTTAAAAGTGGCCACATATTGTAATTTAAAATTATATATTAAAATGTGTTTGTCCAAGTGGGAGATTGTAAAATAATGGACTAAACATATTTTAATATATAATTGAATTAATTCAATGTCATTAATATAATAATAATTCCTAGACTTTGTGTTATATTAAAACTCTAAAGTGTGTGCATATACCCTATTCTAGATTAATTGTGATGGGTCAATTAATCCTAGTTGGGTTAGGGTTAGGATCCCTATCCACCTCCTTATAAGGTGAGCTGTAGTCTCCCATCAAATTGCAGTTTGTAATTCCAAATATTCTCTCTGAGACTCACCTGAGGAAGAGTGGGCAGTGATCCAACCAATTCTACAATCAGACATTATGGATGCAGCAGGAGGGCCAGGTAATTTGAAAACTCTTTATTTTATTTGTGTAATTGTTGTACTCCTCTTTATGAATTTATGGTTGTATGAATATTAAATTATTTTGCGAATCCTAAAAATTTTCTTACACTTGTGACTTATTGGAATGATCTTATGCATTTAATTAATTTTTTGATATTGTTATGTTATTTTCTAATGCTGACATGTTATTTTGTGTATGAAGGCTTTATCTTCGATCATGTTATTATCCATGTTATTTTTGCTGATTGAATAGGCTATATAACTAGGTTTATAAATAATAATTTTTGCATTTATACAAGCATGTTTTTGTCATTTGTTTTAGAGTTTACAATGAATATGAGTCAAAAGTTGCTTAGGAATCTGTAAATAATAGAATTACATAAAATAAATTATGGATTTCTATTTTTGTTATATATAATGGCTACCTAAAAGCAACAACTTTATTTTATTTATAACCTTAAATGTGTATTGTAATATGTTAGTGAATATGTTATAATGCTAATAAGAAAAGTTTATGATATGTTAGATGAGTATTAATGGATGCTCAAGCTGTAAATGTTAACCTTATTGGCAGGAATGATTCTCAAGGGAATAGGGGAAGAGCTTCTTAAAGGTTTTCAATTTAAAACTATTTTGAAAGGATGAATAAAAACAAAAATAGAATTGTTAGATGCAATAGTTATAGAAATCATTTTGGCTGGCATTAAGATGTTCAGGGTGTGAGCACTTATGATTCACCTAAAGTCATGTGAAAGAACACTTAATTGGATAGGGTTTAGATTTAGTATGCATATTTGAAGATGTATTTCCAAATTTTGGTTTTCAAGCATGCCTTTTAGGCTTTTACTTTCTAGTTTGAGTTTATTTAATGAATTAAAATTCATTAAATAATTACATAATATAAGCCAATCACAGAATCATATTACATAGCATATAAATTTGAGCAAATTACTTTATTAAGAAATATGTTAGGATAAAAACCATACTTGATTGTCAATTTGATATCACTAATAACAAATCTAATATATTCCATAATCACATATTATCCTTTTGTCTCCAAGGCATTTAACTTCCTTAAATACAAAAGATAAAGAATATATAGTAAATGGAGGATTAGGAGGGAGTTGTTCAATTTTCATTCCCTAATATATATTAAAAGTCATGTGTTCCAATGGCAAAACCATAAGTACATATAAGGTAAGACTTGAGATCTCTCCTAATTGGATCAAACTAAGTTAACTTGCCTATCATAGAATACTTACAAATAAAAATTCACAAAATAAAACATCCACACATGCCTAAGTCTAAATAGAACCCAATCATAATATAATCACTAACTTGGTCTTTATTAAATACTTTACATTATTGTATATTTATTAATCCAAGTTTAGAAATTATCACTGATTATGCTAGTCTACTAAATAATTCTAACATTTTATTGTTATTAGATAGTGATTAATTCCTATTATGAATTATTTTTTTATTTAAGTTAAATATTTGTTATGTTAAGGTTAGATTGTGATTGCTCACCTAGCAAGTATTTTTGCTCTATAAATACATGTAATAGATTGGACAATGGTTTGAGTTGTGAAAAAAATGCGATATGAGCCTTATAAAGGTTATGTGAAAACCTTTTTAAAAGTTTGGAAAAGATATATGGATAGTTAATGTGTAAGATTTTATCTATATTATTTTTTCCTATTTCATACCTTTTAGTGTGATATATATGCCTAATTTTATATAATTGTCCTTGTTATGTAATTTCGAGTTAGTTTTGCAATGATTTAAATTTATTCGGTTAACGCTAAATTTTTTTAGTTATATATTAAGTTTTCAACATCAAATTTGATTGATATCTATATCATTGGAAAGCTTAAAAAAAAACTCTATAATTTTTATGTTTTGGTTAAAACCCAATTCAAACATCAAGAAGGTTTAATTTAGCCAAGAAATTAAAGCCTTGTTTCTATCCTAACCAAGCCAGTTTTGGTTTTTAAGCTATGTTTAGAGATTCAGAGATCCAATTAATATGAAACCAATGCACAAAACTTCTTAAGGCTTAACCTTACAATTCATGTTTATAGTTTACTAAAGATATGTAATTTTAGTGATCTTATATTAGGTGGAAGTCAAACCTATAAAATTTTACTACTATAACACTTTTAGTACATTATTTTATGAAATAGGTTCTAGGCCTTTAAAATTAGCAAGGCCCTATTCATTATAACTTTAAGAGGTATAGGATTAAGGTCCACTAGGTTTTAGCAGTTATCATGTAATATATAGGAGCCAAGAGAACATAAACTTTAATATATTACATAATCCAACAAAGATAGTTTTTCTCTTTCTCTGAAGTTTCTTGCTCTTTAGCCATAGAGGGATAAACTACTAGTCGATTCTAGGGCTTATCTCTTTTGGATTATGAAATCTTAATTTGTAATGTTAACTTTTTCTAAATGATTTTCTTCTTCTCTTCATTCTTTGTATTGATTACTTAAAATTGTATGTGTTAAATGTTGATTTGGTATAATTAGTATTTAATTTTATGATTTCTAATCTTTATCTATTTTTATATTAAATTATGGTGTTAATAATTATTTTTTACATAGGGATAAAAGGTTGAGAAGTTATATCTAAGATTTCTAGTTTAATCCCCTAATTTAGTTAAATTTTATTTTCAAATCAATTTTAATCTGGCTCTATACAAGTTATAATAATTGCTAATTCTAGTAATCTTAATTAATCACATCTTAGATGGTTATCTAGTATAGAATTCATAAACTATTGTAAGAGTTTCAGATAATTCAAGATTGAAAAATTAATTAAAATAGTCAAATATTTTATGATTTATGATTAATCCAAACTAAAACCTCTAAAATCTTTGGATTGTCTACTTTGTCATGTTGATTTTCTTTCTTTCTATTTTACTTCTTTATTTTGTTTTGTTTAATACATTTGTTTTAATTTCATATCAAACCACCCCCCCAAATTTGGTTTTATGTTAATTTTGTTCTCTATTATATTTTATCTAAATTTTATTCAATATTCTATCTAAGTTCCATTTATATTTTGTTTATATTCATTCCTTTTGTTCTTAGTACATATTGTTACTAAATAATTTGGAAAGGATATATCAAGAAATTACTAGAAGTATAACCTGGTTTGTCACTTTATATTACAAAATTTTGAGCAAACTAGTTATAATCAATTTTGAGATGTTGGGATGCACATATCAATAGTGGTTAGAAAGTTATAGGATTATGGCTAATACTTACAAATAGTTTAGAATTTTTCTTACGTTAAATTTTATGTGTTTTTCGCTTAAGATCTATTACATTTCTTGAACACCTAATTTTCTCCATTAAACAATTATAAGAACCTCTTAGTTAAGTCTTCATCAATAAAACTTCCAAAATACAAGCATACCAAGTTATATTTATTATCAACTTCATCCACCCCCACACTTGAGAAAAACCTATGAAGCTTTAGTAGGTTCTTTTAATTAAATAGATTAAAAAAAGATAGTCTAGTTTGCAATTAGCAAGTAAGCCTTGTGATTTCTCATCATTGAGAAAAGCATATGGTGGTTGACATTGAAATGCACCGTAAAGCACTAAATAAGTTTTATGGAGGTTTGCTTTGTTAAAGAGATAATGCTATGAATGCTAAATGGTTCTTATATATTTAATAACAATACACGACAAATAATATGGTATTTTCTCCCTTTTTTTCCTTTTTCAATTGTATTTTTCTCTATTTGGCAAATCATTACAAATAACATAGTAGTTATAGGGCATAATTGGTAGTAATGAACTAAAAGCCTTTCTAGCAAATAAAAGGATTAGGAAGGAAAAATTATTTGAAATTGTGTGGCTCTTTTATCTATTGTTTAGACCAAAGATTATCAATAAAGAAATTATAACATTCTAGTAAATTGGATAACTTAAAGTTGTCATTTAAAATCTTAAATTTAAATATAAGTTCTATAAAAGGTGCTACTTGAATTATTATTTTTTACCTATACACATGTGTTATGTTATATGAATCTAAATTAACTAAGAAATATATGATAAATAAAGAAAAGGCACATACCAGCCTAACCATGCACCTTAAAAAGATATGTGTGAAAATTAAAAAATAATAAACTCATATTTCTTTTTTAATATAGGTTATTGGAATCTTTATTTTGGATCTCACATTATTTATAAATTTAATGATTAATGTTAACATTTATTTAAAACATAAATTAGTGATAATTAAAGTTATATATATAAAGTGATGCTTAGATCCAATATGAGTTAATTGAATATAGATCTTGTAATAGAGAAGATTTATAACATAGCTTAATTAATTATATTGAGGGTTTCTAGCTCTAAAAATCCTTACAAGATTGCATTTTCCCATCTATACATAGTAAAAGTTTAATTCTATCAAAAAAAGAATTAGAGTGTGGTTTTCATTAGAAAAAGTGACACTTTAACCTTTTAATTTTCTTTTGTACTCTTAGGAACAATCAGGGAGATCAATTATTTGTAGATTCTACAATTTTCTTGTTTCTTCAAGTAGTAGTTATTGAAATTGCAAAATATGAACGTATTAGATTCAAGTTCATAATTTAACTTTTACCTATTTCTTTTGTCCAATTTTTTATTTTCATGACTTATACCTAGTGATGATTAGCATGGAATTTATTTCCCAGTTTCTATAAGTCTGTCTAATCCTACATGGCATCATTAACATAATTACTATAAATTAAGCAAGTAGATTAATTGTTTTTAATTTTTATATTAGACAAATATTTACAAACAAAGTTTATGTTAAAATTGATACTAAACTATTTACATAAGACTAACCTATTTTTTAACTATCTTTTAATAAGATTATGACTAGTCTTAACAAGATTTTTAGGAGATAATTTACTCCTAAGTTGACTAAAGTGGCTAGGAAGCTACAACAGGTAAGTCTATAAAACATTTTATATAGAAATAATAATAAATCATAGATTCAGTAAGCAGATAACCTATTTAAAAATCATAAACAATCACATTCACATTTATTTTACATTCTTTATATGTACAATTATATCAATCCATAATTATATACACCATTCTAACTCATATATCATGCAACATTATCATTTATTAACAACATCATGTAATCCTTAGTAAGAAAATACAAAATGACACAAAAATAATCTATCATGTTCAGCTTCCACTATTATAACCATCATTTACAATCCTACAATTGTATAATAGTGTATTCTTATGAATAACCATAATAAGCACAAGTCACATTCATAATATAAATATATAGATAATAAATAAAATATTAACCACCTTTAGTGTTAGGGGTAACTCTCATCCTACCTATCATTCCTCTAACTTACTCCTTATAAGCACTTGGGTGGGATATGACATATGATATAACATAAGCGCTTAGTTATGAGATATAAGATGATAATCCTATGCACTTACTAGAACTATTCTAACTTTTATGAGAAGTGGTCTTTAGGCAAAGAGTTATACTTCAACACTGTTCACACATGAGAGTTCTCAAGGCTTAATTTTTTATGCTAATACAAAAAAAATAAGTTTTGGTACCACACACATATCACAATATCAAATATCCCACTTTATCCTCTTTTATATGATTTCATATCTCAATTTAATATCATTTCATCATATTTTTGTCACAGTCCTTCCATTTTTCCTTTTCATTCAATAACATATTCTTAATCAGGGTTTATTTCTAGTATACCACACAAACATTCACCCACATATACACTCAATTAAGCTTAAGAATATCATCACACATTATAATAATTTATATTAATTCAATATCTCACTATATAGAATAATATTAAATAATTCAAACAACATCCAAAATCAAAAAATATTTATTTATAGTTTCATAATAATGCATACATTATCACATTCAAGGACAATAAAAGAACATTCTCACACTATAGCAATTCATAACATCATAATAACTTTTGATATAAGACACTATCAAATAATTTAATTACTTATTATCATAAATGTAATCTACCTATATACAATCACATTTGTATGTAATATACTTATATTGATATGATACATTAGCATGCAAGTCTTTTTATCTTTAGGATAGGGTAAATATTTGAATAAGGTATTTGAATATAAGACTCTAGAGCTTAAGTATGAGGCTTATATCTAAATATTATATTTGAATAACATTCTAGGGATAACTCATTTCGAGAACACTTGAGTATGGTATTCGAGTATGATTTTAAGAGTACTAATCTTAAAATCATACCTAAATACGATACTTGATTATAACTAACTAAGGATGAAATCATATGTTGATATTCAAATATGGTATCTAAATATTGCTTACTTAAGAATGAGTTTCCAAACCTATATTTAAATACTATATTTGAATTCCTAAAAATTTCAAACCTCTTACTAAATGTAGAATGAAAACCTATTTTGCTTTCTCTATTCATATACAACATCCCTAAGTTATCAAGCATCAACTTAATAATATTTAAAAAATACTTTTGACTATGAGCAACAAGAACACTTTTCTATAACCTAATTACAATACTCACAAATCACATAAGCATCTAAACATCAACATTCTTTTATACCTATAAGAAGTGTGCTCTTATAACTAATATTGTGCTAGAATATATGTCAATATAATTTTATACCATAGTAAAATATAAGATAATACAATTAATACTATAATTGGATACTAGATAATATAGTTTAATATTATCATAGAATACAAGATATTGTGGTTCAATATTATAATAAAACATAATGTAATGTGATTCAATTTTATAACAATATGTAAAGTAATAATATCATTTTGATGTCATAATGGAGCATAAGTTATTATAATTCAACGCTTTAATAAAATAAAACTATTGTATTCTAATATCATAGTGAAATATAAACTATTATAATCCAACACCATAAACTAATATAGTTTAGTATCATAATGGATTATAAACCAATATAATCCACTATCATATTGGATTGTAAACTACCATAGTTTAATATAATAAAGTACAAGCTCTTACAAATGTGATTTTATACTATCATAATACTATAATCTCTCATTTCATAACTAGGATCCATAAAATATATTCCCATTATCATACACTAACCTATCTTAATCTTGCATAGCATTTATAATTAATTAAAAGGTTACAAATTTATTAGTTATGCAATTTATTTTGTATGAAACAAGACTTAAATATTATTCTAAGGAATGGTTATTTATTGAGGAATAAATAAGATATAGAATAGTTATGCTTTATACAATTTAATTACAAAATCCTTAATTAAAGGTTTTGACCAATGTTCAATAATTTGGTAATATCTTAAAATATGCATTATATTTTAATGTGAAACTAATTCTATTAGAAAATGGCTCAATTATTTTTCCAATAATATGTGGTTCACTAAAAATAAATGAAAAATAAGTGAGTTATGACTTTCAAAGTTAATCTAACAATGTTATCCTAATATATTTGAATATGATATTCAAATATAAGGGTCCAGAGAGTAATTTTGGCACCATACTCGACTAATATAGTTGATTATTAGTGCCTTAAAAGCCCTTGAAGGCTTATATTCTATTTGAATATAGCTTGATTTTTCAAAATTTAAATTAATACTTGCTCAATTTTTTCATAAATCACTAATCCTAATCATTCTATCTTAGATTTATTCACTCATATGTTATTTATTTATAAAATATATTCCACTTATAATAGACTCACTATATAAAGCCCAATTTCATTAATAAATCATCACAAACTCCTAAAAAAAACAAGCTTTATAACAATTTTCACAAGTTATGCATTTTAGATAATAATAAGTAGATTATCAACTTACTAATGTATAAAGGATATAGGGAGAAGTAAAAATCTTGGCTGATTTGCTCTTAAGAATAAGTGAATAATGATTCTTTAAATACTTCTAGCTTAATCTTGTTAGAAAAATGATGAAGTTAAATGGTGTGAAAAGGAAATTGAGATTGAAGAAGGGGGGAGCCGATTGAAAATTTTAAAGAAAAATTAAATGGAGAAAGGATTTTATTATAATAGGGCTAGTTTAGTAATTTTGAAAGATTTTAAGGGCAAAATGAAAAAATAAGCTATCTAAGTCCCCTCCATACAACCTTAGTCATATCTATTCATATAGTAACTCTTGGTTATTTTATTCCTTCTTATTTATTTATGAAACTCTGATTTTCTTAATTTAATTATTACCCTAAACTCATCAATAATAGTCTGTTAACCATAACATATATAAGGTATTTGTACAAATAAATAAAATAAATTCCTAGTTTTATACAATCCTATAATTAATTTAATTATACCTATCCCCTTCATAAAATTATATTTTATCTAATTAAAATGCCATCCTAAACCCTTCCATAATAATCTTAATTATTGACACATGTATGTATTATTGAATAAATAATTAAAATAATTAAAAATAATTTTATAAAATATTTAGGTTATGACATTTATAAATTCTATTTGATATTACTTATTAAATTTTGCTACAATATATAATAAAATTCAGGAAAATATTAAATCATAAAATTTTTCAACAATGGTATGAAAGCCTAATTTAATCATGTATTATGGCTAATTTAATGAGAGCAATTTTGGATAGATTTTATGTGCATCTTTTACTATAAATGAGATGCTTCAAACATTAGAGACTTTATGAATTTTTGAGAAAATTAAATGATTATATGCATATGCCATTTTTCATATTTTTTGCCAAATATTAATTTTGTTCAGATGCTCTATCGTAGGATTAAATGAATTGCTATACTTTATGCATAAATATCTTGCAAATATTTCTTTTATGCTTCTAGTTAGTGTTTATGTGTATATAAATCCATTTAACTTGTTTGATGAGTATGTGAGTATAGGATTTGCTTTATTTGTGTATATATGTAAATATTTTTCCTCTACGAAATTATGACGACTCTAAAAATCAACAAGTGCAATAATATCAATTGGCTTCTTAATTTCACAATAGAATGGTATTGTATATATATAATATTACAAACAATCAAATGTAAAATGTGATTAAGCATTGCAAAATATAAGTTTTACTGAAAATGTAACTTGCCTTTACTTTACTAAAAACATGGGTTTTGTTTGTATAATATATATGAATATTCTTACGATGTACACAATGTATGGAAACTATATGACTTTTGCCAATGCTTATATATATGTCATTAGTTGCAAGAGTTACATAAACACTTTTAACTCTCCTTTTTAGTATTATGCTATTTTTTGGTACAAAATTGTATGGTATAGACATGTTATTGAGCTTTTATTATGGTTGCTTAACTCTTTGAAAATTGTAAACATATAGTCAATTTTTAGAAATATGAAGATGCAACACATGCTAATAGAAGCTCCTTTTTTTTAGGAAAAAAACTTCTTTAAAAATTGAATTTTGTAGTTCAATGAATTGATTCTATGAAATTATGATTTTTTTTCCTATTTTTAAGTTTAAAAATGTTAAGAAACTAGAACATAGGA
The DNA here is from genome assembly GCA_020226215.1 of Sindora glabra. Taxonomy (NCBI): domain Eukaryota; kingdom Viridiplantae; phylum Streptophyta; class Magnoliopsida; order Fabales; family Fabaceae; genus Sindora; species Sindora glabra. The sequence goes on along the minus strand of CM035230.1, from coordinate 84,582,803 downwards.
TTGTAGTTTTTCCCATATTAAAAGCAAATGGTATTAGACATTTTTTATTTTCAAATTTTGAATAATTTTTAATTTTAAAGAGATAAAGATTAAGTTAGTTTAAGACATGATTTTCATTATATTAAAATCCCTTTTAGCTTAAAAAATCTAGAGAATATTGATGGAACAATTTGAAGTTGTCAAGCTTTTTTTTTCAAATTTTGAAAATCTATTTTTCAATGCATTTTGGATCGAAAATTTTAATGGGTCAATTAGAAAAAATAATTTAGGATCATTTTGTGTGAAAAAGGTGTTAAAATTGCACAAAAGTATTAGAAAATAATCTAAGAAGGTTGCAAATTATAACTAGATCGACTCAGTCTGGGTTGTGAACCACTAAATGAAAAAGATGATGAATACACCTTAGACACTTTTTCACATGTCTAAGTGGTGTATGCAATCTACACATTACCTTGTGGTTGTCGAATGTAAGTAAAAAAATTATACCTTTTTACTTTTCTCTTTAAATACATAAATATGAGTTTTTTTTCAAAATTTTTTAGGATTAAAATTAATTTTATTAATTTTTAACTATTTTAATTGAATATTTATTTAGATTTATTTTGAGTTGAAAAATTTAACGTGTAATTCTATATTATGAGCTACATTTTATACTTTTTATAACATTTTTTAGAATTTGTATGATGATGTAATAATTTTGTACATTACTATGTATTAATATAGAAATTATGTAGTGTTTATTATTATGTCATAAAACTTTATATAATTATATACCCATTTTTTAGGGACAATTATATAAAATTTTGCTAACAAAAAATATTTTAAAGTATATTGAGGAGAGTGTTATATTAATAATGTTAAATTTTATTCAATATTATATTATTAATATAATTTTTTACTAATAATATGAATGTAAGGTTAAGTATTATATTCTTAGAATTTTTAAAGCCTTTTTTATGTTAGGTTATAAGAATGTGACATTTAATTCTTGTATTATATCATAAGGTTTAAAATGCCTTTCAATATTATATTTTATAATATAATATTCTATTAATTGCATAGTTTTATGAGAAAAATGTAAGCATGATTAAAGTAATTCTATGAATTAACGGATTAATCTATTTTTCTCGATTTTATTACCTTTGTAATTAGCCTTAATAAAAAATGTTGAATAGGACCATTAGCTAACTTTTTGAAACTAAACCTAATGATTGCGAATATTAACATGGCAATCATAAAAAAGGAACCCATTGTTAATGCAAACTTGAGTGCAAAATAGAGGAAAAAAACATGAAAAGTGGATATAATTAAATCATGTTTGACTGATAGTCCTGAAATATATTATAGGTGGGACCATAAAAAAGATCAACCCTAATCCTTAGTGAAAAGTTCATACAATTTCATAAAGCACAAAAAAGTCACTATTTTTTATTATTCAAGAAAACAACCTATAATGAAATCAATTGAGTATGGAAGCACATTGTGAAATCAACAACTATAACAAATTAAAGAACATAAATGTTAATTTCAAAGATAGTTTTTTGATCTGGCAAGCGCTATAGTCATTGCCTTTGTAGTTTAATATCTTGAAAATGTCAAATAAAACCCAAAAGGGCAAGTAGATAATTAACAAAATAATATCTATTGTCAGTTAAGCAAAGGAAGACATAAGAATAAGAGAGGTTCAAATAATTAACCCTGCTTCTCATGGTTTAACTTTAGAATAGATAGCAAAAGAGAATTTTAAAAACAACCATCAGAAATCTTCATATAATAAAAAAAAGTCAAAAAAAGGATAACTATCTCAAGCCTAAGAAACCACAATTCAAAGGAGATTGCAAATTTTATAAGAAGTATGGGTACAAGAAGTGAATTACTTCAAATATAAAAGATGTGCATAGAATAAGAAAGATTAGAAGGATAATGATTTTGAGAAACATAAGGAAGCTACATGACAGAGATTTATTGAAGTGCATCAGAGTTAAAGATAATCATTTGCTTTTAGAATTTATTTTTTATCAAAAACTCTAAGTTTTTTATTTTCCATTAAGGGAAATTATTTTCAATTATTATGTACCATCTTAATGAATATTTAACCATTTTAATGAATAATATTCATTTTAGTTTAATAATAAATATTTGTTTATTTTGATACATTATTTAATGGATTGTATTAGCATTTTTTACTCAAGTTTTACAAAATCCATTAAAACTTAATTCTAAAAACCATTTTTAAGACTTTAACTATCAATTTGTTTTAAAGGATGTTTTGAATAATGTAAGCTATAAGATGTCATAGAAGATAGCAATTAGAAAGAAAGAGCAGTGATTCCATTAGGAGCATAAATTGGTGAATCATCCACCACTATCCCTTGGTTAAATCTAATACAACCAGTAAAGTAGAAAGATTAATGAATGAAGCTCTTTTAAAAATGTCTTATCAAGTTCACCTAATCCTTCTAAGTGAGATCAAGTTAAACTACTTAAGAACAATAAGCTAATCAGAAATAAATGAAATTTTAAGTCTAAAAAGGATGCTCAAATAAAATTGAAGGCTCAAGATTAGATCGATAGTTAAGGATTACACTTAAAAAGAAAGCGTAAACTATAAAGAGACTTCTTCGATGACATCTTAAAACTTTCTTTAAATCATTAAGACATAAATAACTTATTTAAGTGGGAGCTATATCTATCAAAGATTAAAATATCCTCCCTAAATGGTGACCTGCTAGAAATAGTATGAAATAGCTAGATAATTTATGAGAGGAAGATAAAGAATATCTTACATATGAATCAAAAGGTTTAAACAGACAGTCATGTCTCAATTTTGATGAAATTATAACCTCTCTTATATTTAAGGAGAGCAATGCAAACCAATATATGAAGATAGGTATGGGTATTTTGCTAATTCTAGTTCTGCATGATAATAATATATTTCTCATCAGTAATAATGCAGATATGTTAACTAAGACAAATTAATTGAAATGATGAGACCTAGGAATGCCTTTTTTGTCTTAAGCATTAAGATTTATTGTCATGGATCCTATGGGGTGCCTAGCTTATCTTAATAATTACATGAAAGGGCTCAAAATATCAATGTACTCTCATGTTTGTTCTTAAATTGAAAAGGATGAGATTTTCTTAAAGGTTTAATGTTTTCAAAGCGATGAAGAAAATAAGTAATAAAAAATGTTCTATATACATCAATCATAAGTAGCCTGATGTGTGCTTGAGTTAGAGACGTTGGATGATGTGTAAGATTTTATTTGTATTACTTTCTTTTAGTTTATGTCTCTAAGTGTGTTATATATGATTAATTTCATGGAATTAGACTTATTATGTGTTTGGGTGTTAGTTTTCCAATATTTTAAAATTGTTCAATTAATATTAGTTTTTTATATTATTTTAGGTTTTCAGCTATAACTTAATTTTCAAATATTAAAATTAAGTAGTCTTTATATTGTTGAAAATCTTAGAGTAAGCTCTAAAACTTTCATGTTTGACCAAAGCCTAGTTCATATTTTTGGAAGGTTAAAAATGGTCGTGAAATTAATGCTCTATTTTTATTCAAGCGAAATCAGTTTTTATTTTTTGGCCATATGTAGAACTGTAAAAGTCCAATCAAAGCAAAACTAACACTCAAAGTTTCTTAAAACTTGACCCTACAACTTTATGTTTAGGATTTAGTGAAACTATGTACTTTTAGAGGATCTTATAATGGTTAAAAGTTAAACCTATGAGATTTTATTATAATAACTCATGTAGTATATTATTTTGTAAATTAAGTTCTAAGCTTCTAAAATTAGCAAGACCGTACTCTTTGTAATCATAAAAGGCATATTAACTTAACCCATTAGATTTTGTAGCATAAAAAATTAGATTATAGGATTTGTGCCTAAAAATGTAAGAACACACAATTCTAAGTAGTTTCCTTCTCTTTTCTAACTTTTTTCTTTTCATCCATGAAATGCTAATTTTTCATATTAATTCAAGGAATTTAAGACTCATCTTGGTTTGAATTATCAGATCTTGAAGTATAATGTTAACTTTTATTAATTAATTTTTTTTAATTCTGTTATTTAATTTTCTAGGATTACATGAATTGGATACTAATTTAGTATAATCCATGTTCATTTATGTGATTTATGATGTTTATATAGTTTTATGTTAAATTTTAGTTTGTTAATTATCATTCTTCATTTAGAATAAAGGATTAAATGATTAAATAAAAGGTTTCTAGTTTAATTTTTTAATTTAATTAAATTCTATATTCAAATTGATTTTGATTAACTTCATAAATTATAACAATTGCTCAATTCTATTAATTTAAATTAATCAAATCTTAAATGGTTATCTAGTATAGAATTCATGAATCATTACAAGGATTTTGAATGATTCTAGGCTAAGAAATTAATTATAATTATCAAATATATCATGATTTATGATTAACCTATCAATTGTAATTGTCAATTTCCTTGGATCAATTGTGTTGCTCTATTATTTTTCTATATTAATTCTGCATTCTATTTTTAATTTTGAATTAAACCCCATAATTTAGTTATATTTACATCTTGCATCTTGTTTTCTTATTGTTTATTTAATTGCTTAATTTTAATTCCATTTACTTATTTTATTTTTTTAATATAAAAGGTTTAAATAATTCTATAATCATAGTCAACAATTGAATGTAAAATGATGTATTAAATTGATTATCAGGGGTTCGACCTAGTTTATTGCTTTTTATTGTAAATTTTCATTAAACTAATAATTTTTAATTTTGATTAGCTTTGATAATTGTCACTAAATTGCTATTAAAGGAATGATGAAGTACTTGGGTAGTACAAATAAGTGCATTATAACCTAAAGAGATTAAGTGATATCATAGTTACAGGCTACTTAGACTTGTTTGGTTAGTTGTGTAGGCAATCATGAATCTATTTTTGAACACATGTTATGGTAATAGGAAGAGATATGTCATGGAAAAAATATTTAGCAACCATTTATAGTTGCCTCTATTATAAAGGCAGGGCATATCACATGATACAAATTTGCTAGTAAAGCTATTTGGTTAATAAATGTTTGTTCTTAAGCATATATGTTTCATTGTCACCATCATCTTCTCTCTAAGTAATTAAGATTCATTTTGTATAAAGCACTTCAATGCAAAGTACCAGTTTTGTGTGAAAAAAAGATATGGGAGTATATTACTTATATGTTTTTATGGATTGTATGCTGGCAAATCCATTAATCAAAAGTTTAGGAGTTAGAATAAATGATGATCATATATGAATTTGCCTATACCTTTTAGTGTTCTAGGTTAGTAAGAATTTTAATGATATGAGCTCATGGTTATCTCAAGACATATTTAAACCAAATGTTTATAAATGATTTATAGTATTGCCATAAATTTTGTACACATTTTAGTTATGATATGTTATTAAAAACATTTAGATCTTATTTCAGAACTGTATTAAAAATATTGATTCTAATTGGATATCTTAGATAAATGCTAAAATTATTGCGTGAGGATTTATATATATTACATTAAAGTTATGTGAATCTTATTATATGTATTTATATTTACATTAATATCTCTATGGAACATTATTATTTTTTATTAGCAAAATTTAAGCATAAAATATACTTGATATTAATATCCTTTTTCAAATATAATTTTCATATTATTGAATATTTATAATCTTAACTAAATCTATAGGTGAAATGGTACCATTTGATGTTAGCATTGATTTTAATGTGGTCATTATTTATAAATTATATAAATTCAAATGAGAGATTATTAAAAAAAAATTAACATAATCCTCACATTATTTATAAATTTAATGATTAATGTTAATATTTATTTAAAACTCAAATAAATGACAATTAAAATTATGAATGTAAAACATTACTTAGGTCTAATATGATTTGATAGGGGCACAATAAAATCCTACTCTATCAAAAAGAGCATCAAAGTGAGATTTAATTAGAGAGTAATATCTTGACCTTTTAAATTTTGTGTTCCATAGAAAAATCAAGAAGATCAATTGTTTATATATTCTACAATTTTCCTGTTTCTTCAAGCAGCAGTTGTTGAAATTGTAGAATATGAACATATTAGATCCAAGTTCAAAGTCTAACCTTCTACTATCTCTTCTATCCAATATCCTATAAAATCTGTTATAATATTACTTATTAAATTATGCTATGATACATGATATAATCCAGAAAGTTGTTAAATTATAAAATTTTTCAACATAGGTGGCATACATTATCTTGCAATCCTTAAAACTCAATTAAAAATGTAGAAGATTGAGTGATGGACATGAATATATCATTTGTAGCTTGAAATTGATGCATAATCATAAAAAAGAAAGGAAATATTTTGAAGCACTATTAGGAAAGAATGAACTTTGATCAACATGCCTCTCACCCCAGTTGAATTGAAGAATATTTATCTAATATTTATCTTGCAATCCTTAAAACTCAATTAAAAGGAAAGATTGAGTGATGGACATGAATACATCATTAGGAAAGAATGATGCATAATCATAAAAAAGAATATTTTGAAGCACTATTAGGAAATATTTATCTAAAATTTTAATCAGAAGCGTCGAACCCTGCTTGAAGGAACACGCTTCCATTCAATTTGAGGATAATAAGCTGAAGTTTTGCTCTTATTATCTAATCTAATCTAAGTAGAAAGCACAGCAGGTTGCTGTGATTGCTCCTGTGCCTGCAAGCTCTCGTAATAATTGACCAAAACCATCCATCCACCCGGGCACATAAATCCATCTGGTGGATTCTCTCCACTTCTTGCATAAGCCCGCATCTACAATATAAAAGGAGATTCATAACTTGGCCAAACAAGCAACAAAAAAAATTCAAGGGGGCTTTCAGAAAGAAAGTAGCTAGTTACTCCAATATAATACATTTCTGCATATTTTTGAAGGATCAAATTGGAACCACTAATTATATAATTATAAATACATCATTAATGACAATTTTCACAAATCAGGTTTATGGAGCACCGGATACATTTTTGAGTGGTATGAATCAAATACCTTAGTTCCAGATATGAAGAGGAAATCTTGAGATCGGGTTGGATCAAAAAATGCCATCTTCTTAGCCAAAGTGTCATATGCTGCCACCTGCAATGGGAAATGCAGCAACACTTATCATCATCTCTCGTATTCTGTAGTGATTTGGTAAAAAGCAAAGCTAATATGTAAACTGCATTGTAATATTGTTCTAAATCGATATTCACAAGTCAAGAAAAGTTTTTGAACAGATATTAGGCCAGGAATATAACTTCATTAATTAACAAGGCAATTAAATGTCATCTGCAGTTGTATTATTTGCCTTTGGTGTCATTGACAAACATGGACAATTTCTAAGATTAACCAACTGAATGAAATGGTTAAATGGAATGCATCACTATGCAGTCCACTAAAATGATGAATCACCTTTTGAACCTGTAGTCATGCACTGCAAAACTTACCCTGAATGGCAAAATATTAAGCTTCTCAAGACCAGGAGCCATGCTAAGCACCTTTTTGCCATGATTGGGATCATATAAATCCCTCTTCTCAGTTGGGTGACCCATACCAGCAGGATCACGACCTACAATATAGAAATTGGCACCAGCATTTATCCGAGCTTTGGCATGCCATTGTACTTCAGTTGGACCTGCATAATGCATAGGTGATGGGAATATTGCAACGATGGTAGTCTCAGGATCAAGAATACCATCTTCTAAAACCTGAGAAGAAATAGAAAACTTGAGGAAGAGTGGATGAATTCTATCAATAAAACCATATAAGGTTCTACAAAAATACTTGTGAGGGAAAATCTGAGCATTTCTTCTTTTTATTCTATTATTGTTATAGCATGCTGCATAATATCACTAGATGGCACACTAAGAGATACAATAAAATGACCTTCCTATGTTGCTCCATCCTGACATCCAAGGGCACATCATCGGCCTTTGTGAAACCTCCCAAAGGATGAAGCAATAAAACTGGATTCTTATAGCCCATCTCCAAGAGGCTCCTACGTGTGTCATTCATCAACAAGGCATGGCCATTATGCACAGGGTTTCTTAACTGAAAGGCAAAAACAGCATCAGCTCCACGCCTGTCAAATTCTCTGCGGAGTTGTTTGGGAGAGAGCCTATAGTTATCAAGACCGTCATTATATTTGATAGGTTGTAACACTTCCAGGTCTCCTCCAATCAGCCAATTTCCAGCTGGAGTGATCACTTCCTCCACATATGGCAATCCAAGAGCAGTTGTTCCCCATGTTCTTGCTATTCTTTCTTCCTTGTTATGCTTGTATATCTCAATACTGAAAAGGGGTTGAATGGTCCAGGAAAGCTCAGAGACAGACACTACCAAACAAATTTAATTATATCACATGCACAATTCTGATATTCTATATTACATAACAGTTGTTGGCCAAAAAATATTACATAACAGCTGGAAAATGACTTCTTGAGTACAGTTGCAGAAAAAGCAGAAGACAAAATGTTGAAGGGAGGAAAGAACCTCATTTGCCCAAAACATAGCCAGTGGAAGAAAACTACTTGATCCATATTTTCACCATTAAATTACTTTTTTTTTTTTCAAATCTCAAAGCAAATGAATTAAATTAAAAAAAAAATACAAATCTCAATAGAAAATAGAATAAGATTAAAATACTTAACCTCCTGTGTGCTTGATCTTTCCCAAGTATTATATTTTATATAGTTCATGTGCTTATATAGCCGTTGATTGTTGCCAGTGAATCGTATGGGTATGCAAGAAGAGAAGGCTGTAAGGGGGCATGGCATGACATTATTAAGTTTTTAACATCAATTGTAATCAAATCCTCAAGGTATTTAGTCATTTCATCAATAAATAGATAAACATTATACAATAACACAACAAACTGAAAAGTGGCAGGCAGAATCAATAATCAATACGTTTCCATGTGATCTTTGGGGCAATATCATGTACACACATGAAGAAGAATAAGGTGACTTCTAAAATGGGACGGAATCTACATTTATTCAGCATTGTCACTTTGTTCTCTCCTCGTAAGTCGTAATGGCACGTCCACAGAAGAAAATCATTCACATTCTACAGTCATACTGACTCGATTGCACTTCACAATATGTTCTAAAGCCACAAAGAGGAACAATAAGATAACACAAGAATAAAATCCAGAAGAATAGAGAAGACCAACCTGCGAAGAATAGCGACGCAATCCGCATCAGGGCCAACCAAAGTCACGTGGGAAGAAGACCCAATTTGTTGCTTGGTGTTGTCATCGATAGCCAATACAATAGGAAGCGACATATTAACGAGAGAACCATCATTCAACCTGAGAGAATTGAAATGCAAAGTCTGCAAATATTGGTCCTCCCTCATGAAACCTCTCAAGGGACTGGCCCATCCCTCGCTGATCACATGCACCCATTCAAGATCAATTTTTGTCAGCTTTATGTTTGGGAGTGACTCTGCCTCTAACTGCTTGGAAGCACGCTCGCTCTCAGGAAGCACCAGATCTACTAATGTGCCTCCATCTGGCTCGATCAAAGAACTTTTGATGGGAGCAGAAGAGGAATGATGGGCAAGCATTTTGGGTTTAAATGTTGTGGCTAATAGAGGGTTGGGAGTGTAAATGGGTTTGGGTCGAATTTTGGTGGTATAACTGGCTAGCTTCTTAGGATGTATGCTGCGGTTAAGATGTGAAGATATGTGTATTTTAATGGTAAGAGACATTCTGGTATTTTGGTGAGGAAGAAGTTTGGGACGGGATGTCGTAGGTGCAACAGAGAAAGCCGTAGAAATTGGGGAACAGAAGCAGGCAACCAAGAGGGCAGCAAATGGGACCTCTAAAATTGGCGAACATGTTGGAGGGAAGGACAAACAAAGCAGAGATCAAACTCATTACACCCACTCAAACGAACAAGTTGTTCTCTCTGCTTTTGCCTTTTTTCTGAGTTTGTGGATACAAGCTACCACGGCCTTGGCCCAAGAATGTCAAAAAGATGGGCATTTTTTGAGAAAAGAAATTTGAATTTCACACATTCTCTCCCTTGAGCCCAACCGAACGTTTACTTATTTAAGTTTGGGTAATAAAATAAATTTGAGCTTCAGTTCCGACTCAAATTCATTCAACTTTTGGAATTCGATCTGAAGTTCGAATTTGATTATTAAATAAATTTGATTAAGTTTAAATGAATTTTGATGTATTATATGATTTTTTCAATAAAAATAAAATGTAATATATTTTTATAAAAATAAATATAATTTTAAATATAAATTTCTTTCTATTTCAACAAATATACATATAAAATAATCAAATCGTGATGTTTGAACATTATCTAATAATTACACAAATAATAATAAAGTAGAAAATTTATCATTTAAAATCTTAATATTTTCATTTAACTCAAATATAAAAATTTCGAATTTAAGGTATTTAATATGAAATTTTCTTTGCCTTTTTTATTTTTATAACATGAAACGAGTAAGAAATTTTGCTAATATCCAAATATTCAATAATTAAATAAATTAATAATTTAATAAAATCATAAACAATATTAGAAATAAAAATATATATAGAAACTTGTTTAGGCTTGCAAATAGCACAAGTTTTGTATTATGAGGTTCAACCTTGGCCGATCAATTATACGAATTCAGTTCGTTTAGGCTTGAGTTCATTTAGTTTAAACATAATCAAACTTTTTAAGAGCCAAACTCAAACTATTTAGAAGTAATTCAATTCATTTATAACCCTAATTACAAGATATCATACATGATCAATGCATGCCCATGAAAATTAATTAATCCTTGTTATTAGTTGTAGGACTCAAATTGTCAACCGAATCCTTATTTGTATCCCAATCTTAGAACCAAACAAAAGATATACATATATATTGGAAATATTACCTCAACTAATTAACAGGTCCACCATAGTATAAAACATCTAACATATGGATAAAATATAACTTTTTTTTATAAGTAATTACTTGGAACTCTCTTTAACTTTTGATAAAATATATAATTTCAAGAATGAAATTATAAAGCATTGATAAAATTATCCCTAAATCATATAAAATTATAATTTTGTTTTTTGAATAATGATTCATATATATAATTTTATCCTTCTATATAGTAATTTAGAGATAAAATTATCTATATGAATTATTATTTAGGATGAAGTTGTGACTTTATATAATTCAATGACTATTTTGCCAATGCCTTATAATTTTAAAGATGAAATTATTAATTTTATCTCAACTTCTTTTATGTGTATATCACTATAAGAAATTTGCAAGTAAGATATGGATGTTTCCATTGCTAAATCCTAATAATTTGTCGCAAAAATGTAATTAGCAAGGGATAGTGTCCTTTAATTGCTTCTAAATTTTAAGTTTCTATATATTAAGGAATTAATAGGATTTGTTCAAAAAACCTATATTTGTTTGACATTTCATATTTTTAGAATGTTGATAATAATTAATTGCTAAGGTAAACATTTTTTATAGGATAAAAGTAAAGTGTATTGTGAGCAAAATAAGGCTGTACTTAAGTTATCCATTACAATAATTGATTTACAAATGAAAGCTGCATGACAACACTGTAAGTTTACCATTATTAGTGAAATATAACCTTTGAAGGCCTAGTTCTTTTCATAACCTTGAAATGATCATTGATTAATTAGCTGAATGACTCAACATAATAACTTGTTTCAAATTAGGAACTATACTTTGAAAGGTAATTAGATGGTATTATCCTTAAGGGCCAATATTTAAGGATTCATATTGTGATTATGATTTAACCAAATTTCAATTGTGTTGTGGTTTGAAATACTCATGAGTTAATCAACCGAGCAATTTGATTATTTACCTATAATAACATTACCATACCATGTTATGCAACTTATGCACCATATAGTGTTATATTATTATTTAAACAGCAGTATTATAATCATTGTTATAATTGCTATTAATCTTATTCACAAAAGAAATAATATGAGATATGTAAGGAGAACTGAAACTTGCAATAATCGAGAAGTGAAAAATAAGAATTATGTTTGATTGCAGAACCTAACCCATGGCCAATAATTTTATGGGATTGTAGATCATTAAAGATCAAGTAAACTAATTATTTAAGCTAATAGGGCATTTTCCATAATCATATTCCATTTGTAAATGAAATTTAACTTATTTAGTATGGATATTTTATATGTTCCTCAATACTTAAGACATATGTTTATGACTTAAACCTATGCTAAATGGATAATCAATGGTGGTGTATAGTGAAACACTATATGGTATCACCAATATATATATATATATATATATATATATATATGTGTGTGTGTGTGTGTGTGTGTGTGTGTGTTCTAGAATGTTGATAGAATTCAAAGGAGCCCTTAACATTGATTGGTAAAATTTTTTGATAAGTTGGATGTAAAGATGCAATTGTAATTGGTAAAATTTTTTGATAAGTTGGATGTAAAGATGCAATTGTAACCTTTGGGGAATACTCATTTGAGCAGAATAAGCTTGATTTTAGGATTTATACAAAACTAGATTTTCTTTAAGGATAATTTGATAGAAGAACTATAAGTAATTGCACAGGACTTTGATATTTTAGGAAACTAGATAAGTATTGAGAGATCCTAAAGAGTAAGATGGCTACATGGTTACAATACAATTGTAATTTAGAAGGGTAAGTGGGTATGTTCTACGAACTATTGATATAGACTATTATGTACCATAAGTCTTTGAAACTTCAATCATACCCTTCTAGGAAATGAATGTAAAACAATCTAGCTTCTTTAGTTAAGAGATATTTCAAATGATTAAGTATATTACTTAGTACAAAAGATGTAAGCCTATAACTTAGAAGTGGAAGCAACACTAGGTGTGTAGAGGAACTTAGGGTAGTGTACAAAGTGGAAGGTACACTAATTAATTGAGTTTCCTAATTAAATGAGTCAAAGGGAGATAATCTCAATCAGTAATATTAAATCACATATGAGTCCTAAAAGATTCAATAACTAAAAATGAAATTTTTGTACAAGCCTCTAGAGTCAATAGGATGTTTAAAAATGTTGCCTAACACACCTATGAAATTTGAGGATAAATTTTTTTTGAAGAGGGAGAACTATCACAACCTTAAAAAATTTATATTTATGTGAAAAGTGATAAGTTATTATTATGAAATATGAAGTAAAACCTTTATATAAAATAATTAAGAAAAGAATAAAGCAACCTAATAAGCCTATAAATAAATTTCCTTTCATTGCAAGAATAATTAATTTTTATAATGAAATTTGAATCAAAATTTTTATGAGAAATAGTTAAGAAAATAATAAATTGAAATAATTAAAGGTTAAGTAAAAGTAGATATGAGTTTTTAAGTATGAAAGAGGTTTGAAAAATACTTTTCAATTTTACTATTAGCTTTATTTCCCCATATATCTCCCATTTTCAACCATCTTTTCCCTTATTTCTCTCAAACCACTCATTATCTTCTCCTTTTTCCTCTTTATCAAGTAAACAAAAATAAGGCGCAAATTTTCATCAAAATTTTCATACAAATAAGGTAAGACTTCCTAAACTTCAATCTTTACTAAGCTTTCCCTTCATTTTCTATTGGATTGGGGTTAATTAAAGGGTTTTAGCACAAAAAGGAAATTTAAGCATTAACCAAGATTCTTGGGATTTCATATGGATAGGATTAAGTAAACTACAAATCCTTTCACCTAACATCTCCTCCAAGTTAAGTGGACATTCTAACTAAATCTTGAATATTTTGAATGATTTAAATAGGTTCATGTTAGATTTTTCTTTTTTTACCTTGAATTATGAGAAATATGCGATGATTGAATGTTTGTAGCTTAATTTCTTGTTGGATTTAGTTTATCCAATGTTTAAATGCTAAATATGGTGAATGTTGGAGAAATTTAGCTTTGAAGATAAGTGATGTGTAAGAATTTGTCTATATTATTTCCTTCTAAATTATACCTCTTCGTATATTATATATGCTTAATTTCATAGAATTGGCCTTATTATATGATTTAGGGTTGAGTTTACAATGATTTGAAAGTATTTGGTTAGTATTGAATTTTCATAGTGTTTCAAGTTTTTTGCTATATCTTGAGTTTTAAATATTAGATTTGATTAATCTTTATATCTTTGAAAAGCTTAAAGAAGCTTTACAAGTTTTGTATTTTGGTCAAAGTCTAGTTAGGATATATGAGAGATCTAATTTAAATGAGAAGTTGAAATTTTATTTTTATCCAAGGTGAGCTAGTTTTAGTTTTTAAGCCATATTCAGAGCTTTAAAGCTTTAAAGGTCCAATTAAGATGAAACTAGTGCCTAAAGTTCCTAAAACCTAACCTTACAACTTTCAAGTTTCGAGTTTAGTGAAACTACATAGTTTTGTTAATCTTATGTTAGGTAGAATTTAGACCTAGGAGATTTCATTTTAGTAACTCTTGTAATGCATTGTTTTATAAATTAGATTTTAGCCTTTTAAAATAAGTAAGGCCCCATTCTTTATAACCCTAAGAGGATGTGATTTAGGTCCATTACATTTTTAAGGAAGCAATTCAAATATAGGGTTTTGTACCTTCAAAGACAAGAACATTTCTAGATAATTTAGCAAAAACACTAGATAGCTTTTCTCCTTTTTCCAAGTATCTTCTTCTTCAACTATGAAAGGCTAAATTTTTAGCTGCTTCAAGGATTTTTTAGGCTTATCTCCCTTTTCCAAGTATCTTCTTTTTCAACCATGGAAGGCTAAATTTTTTATTGGTTTAAGGATTTCTAATTGATTTATCTTTTCCCCTCATTCTTTATGCTAATTACTTAAAATTATATGTATTGAATATTGATTTAGTATAATTTATATTTAACATTTATGATTTTTTATGTTTGTTTATCTTTATGTTAAATAATGGTTAGTTAATCATGATTTTTTATGTAGGAATAGAGGGTTGAGAGATTTAATCAGAAGTTTCTAATTTAATTCTTCAATTCAATTGAATCTTATTTTTAAATTAATTTCGATCTAACTTTATGCATTATAGGGTTTGCTTAATTTGACTAATCTTAATTAATCAAATTCTAGATGATAATCTAGCATAGGATTCATGAATTATTGCAAGGGTTCCAGATAATTTGAAGTTAAAAAATTAATTGAAATTGCCAAATATGTTTAAGTTATGATTAATCCATACTAAGAGCTCTCAAATCCTTGAATTAATTATTTTGCTATATTTATTTTATCTTTTTACATTACTTTTTGTAATTTATTTCTGTTAATTATATTTAATTTGGATTCAAACCCTCCCAATTGCATTTTGTTTCTATCAATTGTATCTTATTTCATTTCTTACATCCTATTTATTAGTAAATCATTGAGAAAGAATAATATTAAGTAGATCATTAGAAGTTTAACATGGTTTGTCAACCTTTATTGTAAAACTTTTTATCAAACTAGTGATACTTGATTTTAGTGTGTTATGATACACATCAAAATTTTAGCACTATTATTGAGGATCCACTTAAATTCATCATTTCTCATCTTTTTAATAATTGTTCAAGCATTTTAGTTAATTGTTGCATCTATTAGTGTTTCCTCGCATTTTATGTATCTATCACTTTTTGCATTTTCTTATATTTTCTTCCTTTTTCCTACATTCTCTTGCATTCTTTATCATTTTCCATCATATATTACTTATTTTATACTTTAATAGAGGTTTTTAGCTCATTTAAACATGATACACATATACTGCATCCTACACTTGTTTAACTCTGATTAAATTGAAAATTTTTATGATGGTAGGAAATATTTTTCTAATCAAGGCTCACCAATAGTCTTGCTATTTGTGAGGTTCCCCATTTTTTGTCTAAATTCTATTGTTTAGACTATTTTTTTAATTTTGTAAAAAAAATTATTGCATTTTTAGGTTCTATATGGTTATAATTTTCATTTTATATTGGTTTCATAATTTTTAAAAAATTTCTAAATAATCTAATTGAATGTGTTTTGAGTGATTTTTAATAGTACATTAGTATTTTGGTGCTTTTATGTTTCTATGTTTTTGTTTAGTATAATCTGTGTAGTATAGTGCATAACTAGAAGAATTACTAGTAAATTGTTAAAATTTAATTTTGAAATAAATAGAACCTTTTATTTATTTTATAGGACTAGAAACACAAGTAGTTTTAGTATCCCCACCCTCATTTCAATCCTTTAAACAATTCTAATAACATAGTTAATAATAGAACATTAAAGGAATTGGTTACCTTTAAAGACATTCAATATCGTCAACTTGATACTGAATTTAAGCTTAAATTTGAATTAATACATTTACTTTCTACATTTCATTATCTTGTAAGTGAGGACCCATATAAGCACTTGAAGGAGTTTCATATGGTTTGCTCAACTATGAGGCCTCATGGCATTTTAGAAGACCATATTAAATTAAGGGTATTTCCTTTCTCACTTGCTGATGTAGCTAAGAATTGGCTATACTATTTATAACTAAGTTTTGTTGCAAGTTGGAATGATATAAAGAAGTTATTCCTTAAGAAGTTCTTTCCTACTTCAAGAGTTACTACAATTAGAAAAGAAATATGTGACATAAAGCATAAGACTAGTAAGACATTATATGAATATTAAGAGAGATTTAAAAAGTTATGTTTATGCTATCTAAACCATCAAATCAATGAGCAACTCCTTATCCAGTATTTCTATGAAGGACTTCTTCCCATGGATAAAATTATAACTAATGCTACAAGTGGTGGAACATTAATAGATAAAACTCCTATGATAACTAAAGATTTAATAGTTAACATGGCAATAAACTCTTAATAATTTGCCACTAAAATAATTCCTATTTCTAGATGTGTGAATGAGATGAACTTCTCTCATACAAGTTAACAAAAAGATAAAGCACAGAATTGATGAATTAACTTCTCTAGTAAGATAGATAGCAATGGGTAAATAGTAACCCCAAGCTCCTTTTCCTACCAAATTTTATGAAATTTGCTTACGTCTAACTCATCCTACTAATTCTTGCCCTACATTGGAAGATAATAAGTATTAACCATAAGCATATACAGTAATTATTTTCCTTGGTAAACTATAATAACAATACTAATAACAACTTAATTAGTACTAATAACAACAATCTAGTTAATACCCTAGTTGGAGAGATAATCAAAACTTCAAATATAGCACAAATTCTAGCCAAGATCAATATCCTCCTTATACTAGAATTCCACCTAATCCTATTCCTAAACCAAATTTAACTTCACCCTTTTCTTAATTATCTTTTGAAGAATTGATCAAGCAAATGGTTGCAAATAACTTGTAATTTCAACAAAGAATAGAAGCCACAATTATCAGTTTACAAACTCATAGTGGCTAATTATCTTCTACCATAAGTAAGCTTAAAGCACAAAGTTCAAGATAACCTTCTTTAAGTGATACAAGAGGTAAAGAAATTATGAATGGCATAATGCTTAGAATGGTAAACAAGTTGACAAGCTTTCATCTTAAAATCTAGAAGCGAGCTATAAACTAGAAGAGAATAACCATAAGCAACCAAAGAAGGAGATCAAATATGATGAAAATGAGGTAAATTTTATCCCTAAACCCCAGCCTTTCACTAATTTTTCTATTCCTTTTCCTTTTTATAAGAAAAATTATTCTACTAAAGAAAATTAAGGATGGAAGGCAAATATTTGATTCTTTTAAAAAGTAAAGGTTAACATACCTTTGCTAGATTTGATAAAATAAATTTTAATGTATGTTAGCTTTTAAAAAATTTACGCATTAATAAAAAAAATAAGAGATGATAAAAAAAGTAAGTATGAAAGTGAATATGTTTGCCATCGTCCAAAAAAAATTACGAAGTAAATGCAAAGATTTAAACACATTCACCATTCCATGTGTTATTAGAAAAATTAGAATTGAGCAGGTTATTCTAGACTTAAGAGCTTCAATTAATATGATGTCTTTTTTTGTTTTTAATGTTTTAAATTTAAGATCATTGAAACAAATAAGAGTAGTTGTGCAATTAGCAAATAGATCTAACATTTAACCTTTAGGTATTATTGAGGATGTCTTAGTGTAAATTGATAGACTTATTTTTTTAGCAAATTTTTACATCTTAAAAATGAAAAATAAGACATTTGAGTTTCTTCCTTTAATCATTCTTAGTTAGTCTTTTCTCAAAATAGTAAAAATTATGATTAATGTTTGAGATAAAACATTAACCATAAGTTTGATGATATAATAATCAAGTTTGATATTTTTGATGCTATACATGATAATTCTATGTTATTTTTTGACATTTTTTAGCCTTTAGCGCATAATATTCTTTATTTTAATTATTTTGATTCTATTTTTGATGTTACTATTTTTTATGATTTTATTTTTGATGCTGCTATTTTCAATATTAATGGTTTTAATTTTGTTAATTTTGATGTACTTGTTAATGCTACTTATGATGACATACCTGCCAAATTTCTTAAAATATTTGAATTTATAGATTATGTGGATGGGGATAAGTGCACTTACTATGATAATGATATTAAATATACTATATGGTGGAAATTTCAACATTTATAGGTGATGAGAATAACGTTTCAAAATATAAAAAAATTAATGATTATACAGAAATGCAATTTACAAAAATGATTTCTACCATGAGTTCAGTACTTTTTGTTGATCCTTACAAATTTGAATTTTTAAACGACCATATATGCTTTCTTATTGATCATTCCAGTCATTTTATTAACCATGTTAAATTTATTATATAAGATGATTTTTAACATTTAAGTAAGAATGATTTGAGAATAACACTTAGAGAAATTACACTAGATGATTCCATTTTTTAAATGACCTCTTTGATGGATGTTTTAAAGCTTGGTAATTTGGAAGCAATAGAGATAGTCAATCATCATATGAATCTTAGCTAAAGATCTTTAAGCTATGTCTAGCCAAAGACATTAAATAAAGGTGATTTTTAAAACGCAACCAAAACTTTTTAAGATTTATTTTCTCTTACCTTTCTTTTTTATTTTACTCGTCCTTTATCATTCTTAGTATTGATATGATTTATATTAAGGATAATGTAAAATTTAAGTATGGGGAGAGACTTCTAGGATATTATTTTATGGATCGTGTCTTTAGTTAATGGTTTTAAAAAAATAAAAAATGTTTTCACTTAATTTTAAGTCTTTTTTAGCCTTTTTAGTTACTTTTCATTGATAAAGATCTTTCATTTTTCATGAGTAGGATTCAATTAAAATTAAATAGAATTCATAATATAATTGAATGAATAATTGTGCTTCTTGAAATTGATTAATGTAATGATGGATTTTAAATTAGTAGATTAAACTTGATGGCATGACTTTACTTATGAGATTTTGAACCTTATGTTGAAAATTTATGCTATTCTTTTTCCTTCTTATGTGATGTTTTTTCATGATTTTTGTTTCTTTGAAACTTACTTTAATTCTTTTTGATAAAAGCATATTTTCTTTGTTTAAACTAGGGACAAATAGCTAACCTTAAATTTTAATATTTGTTTACCTTTTTTTTGTTAATTAAACCATGAACTTTTTTTTTAATAAAAAGAAAATTTCTTTACTGAATCTTAGAAATTACTAGAGTATTTGAATTTTTTAAATATAGGCTCTTAAATAAGTATAGGGGTATCTATATGTTATTAAAGTTTATTAACTTCAAGTTCAAAGGTTAGTTGAAAAAATAGAATAAAAAATAAAAGAAAAAAAAGAAAGCAAAAAAATGATTAAAAATAATAAAAAATATAAAAGTTGAAAAAAGGAAAAAAAAAGAAGTTAATGAGTATTTGAATTTAAATTTAAGTTGTTGTATTGGTTATAATTATTCATGATTGGCCCATATGTTTTTTATGCAAGTTCTCTATTAATTTCTTTGATTTTTACCCTTTCATATCTTCATTTTTCCTTTCATTTACATTAGTCACATTATAAACATGAATAAAGTCCTTTTGATTTACGTTGTATATGTAATTTGAGTAGTGCAGATTAGATAATTAGTAAGCTTATGATAGAGTAACTTTATGAAGTAAACTTGAGTGAAACAATTGCCCTAAACACTTGAAAGTTAGAGAGTCCATTTTTTGAGAATTTACTATATTAATTTATTCTATATGAATGAAGTTATTATGTTAGTCAGTTTCAAGTTTCTTAAGAATTTTTTTCATGATATGTTATGTCTCTTAATGGCTTTAATTGTTTTTTTACTTGTAAATTTGCGATTTTGAAGTTTTTGAAACATAAGTTATTTGTTTTTAGTTTTAAATAAAGTTGTGTTTTATTTGAGGTCATGCAAGGGCTAAGTGTGGAGGAATTTGATGTGCAAGAATTTTTCTATATTATTTCCTCCTAATTCATGCCTTTTAGTATGTTACATATGCTTAATTTTATAGAATTGACCTTTTTATGTGATTTAGGGTTTGTTTTGCAATGATTTAAAATTATTTGATTAATACTAAATTTTTATACTGTTTTATATTTTTTGTTATAGTTTGAGTTTTAAATGTTGTAGTTGCATGATCTTAATATCGTTGGAAAGCTTAAAGCAAGCTTTATAACTTTTATACTTTGGTTAAAGCCTAATTCTAATGTTTAGAAGGTCTAATTTAGTTAAGAAATTAAAGCTCTACTTTTATCCAAGTTGAGTCAATTTCAATTTTTAAGCCATATATGGAACTTCAAAAGTCTAATTAAGGTGAAACTAACTTCTAAAGTTTCCTAAAACCAAGCCCTACAAATTTCATGTTTTGGATTTTAGTGAAATTACATAGTTTTGGTCATCTTATATTAGGTAGAAATCTACAAGATTTTATTATAGTAACTTTTGTATTGCATTATTTTGTAAATTTGATTATGAGCTTCTAAAATTAGTAAGACCCTATTCTTTATAACCTTAGAAGACATATGATTCAATTCCATAAATCTTTAAAGGATAGCAATTCAAATAAAGGGTTTTATGCCTCCAAAGGCAAAGACACTTTTATACAATTCAACAGAAACATTAGATAATTTTTCTCTTTTTTTCAAGTATCTTTTTCTTTAGTTATAGAAGGCAAAATTTTTAGTTGATTCAAGGATTTTGAAACTTATCTCTATTTGGATTATGAAATCATAATTTGTAATGACTTCTTCTAATTAATTTCCTTTTTCCTTCATTTTTTATGCTAATTGCTTGAAATTGCATGTGTTAAATATTGATTTGATATAATTTGTATTCAACATTATGATTTCTAATGTCTTTCTATTTTTATGTTGAATTATGGTTAATTAATCATGATTTTTTACATTGGAACAAAGGGTTAAAAGATTAAATTATTGGTCTTTACTTTAATCCTTTAATTCAGTTGAATTATATTTTCAAATTAATTTCGATTTATCTTTATGCATTATAACAGTTATTTAATTTTGTTAATCTTAATTAATCAAATTCTAGATAGTCATTTAGTGTAGTATTCATAAATTATTACAAGGATTTCTGATAATTCAAAATTGAAAAATCAATTAGGAATTCTAAATATATTTGATCTATAATTAATTTATACTAAAAGCTTTCAAATCTTTTGATCAATTGTTTTATTATGTTATTTTTTTTGTCATTTTGCATTACTTCTATATTTTATTTCCATTAGTTCTATTTAGTTTTAATTCAAAACCCCCAATTGCATTTTATTCTATTAATTCTATCTTATTTGCTTTCCTGTATACTATCTTTTTTCACTTCTATTTACATCCTATATTGTTTTGTTTTTGCATTTTGTCTACATTTTATTTGTGTTCAATTTGTTAGTAAATCATTAAGAAATATAATATCAAGTAAATTACTAAGGGGTCAATTTAGTTTGTCACCTTTTACTATAAAACTTTTTATTAAACCATTAATATTTAATTTTAGTATGTTATAGCATGTGTCAATAAGTTAGGAGGGATTATCCTTTTAATGAACAGCGTATTATTGAATAATTTTGCAAAAAACTATATGATAATCAATTATGTCCCTAAAACTTATTTTTTGGACAAACATAATCAATTTTATCCTTAAAGATTTATTTTCTAATAGCTTATAATTAATTATATAATAGATTATGCCCTCACAAAGTTGCTCTTTAGGACTATATAATTTAATTGATTATATGCCTAAGCCTTGCCCTTTGGACCCTCATAATTAATTATAAAATTAATTATGTCTTGCAAAGTTACTCTTTAAAGTTGTATAATCAATTATGCCTTGTAAAGTTTTATTCACTATGTTATACAAGGGTTCATGGTATAGTAATTATTTTATAATGTTGAAAGTCAGTTATTATACAATAAATTATGTTGAATGAATGATATGAGGCTATGCAAAAAGGTATAGTGATATTGTGGCACATGTATATACATTGTGAATTTAATTTGCAAAGTTTGTTCTTAATTTATATTATTAATAAATATTATTTATGGACTTGTTCATAAATGGATATTTATGTGGTGACTATAAAATGGTGGTGCTAATGAAGTATTTGTTATTATCCAAATCATTATGTGATTATTGAGATTAATGATATTAGGGTGATAAAATATATCTTAAGCTATATGCACTAGATTCACATGCCTGTTCATGGAGGGATAAAATTGAACATAAAAGGATAAGGCTAGATATAAGTTATAAGGATATTTACATATATTTTTCTCATACATATTATGATGTTTTAGTGAATGTTATTAGATTTCTATGACTGAATCATGAAATTGTAAAAATAAAAGTATTAATCTTAGCTATATAATGGATTTCCCACTGTGATTATGATAAGTTAAGAGAGATTTTCCTCCAAATGAATAGTGTATTGTTGAAGATTTCTATAGAAAACTATGTGATAATCAATTATAAAATCGATTACATCTTACAACTTATGTTTATGTTTTGCACAAACATAAGTCTAAGCTCTACCCTTTAGATCCTTAATTAATTATGCCTGTAAAATTTTATAAACCATGTTATGCAAGGGTTTAAGGTATAGTAATTATTCTATAATGTTGAAAGCTAGTTATTATACGTAAATAATGTTGAATGAATAATATAAGGCTACACAAAAAGGCATAATGATGTTGTGATGCATTTGTATGCATTGTGAATTCAATCTGCCAAGATTATTCTCAATTTATATTATTTATAATTATAGTTTATAGACTTATTCATAAACGAATATTTATGTTATGGCTATGAAATGGTAGTACTAGTGAAGCACTAGTTGTTATATTAATCATTGTGTGATTAATGAGATTGTTGATATTAAGTTGATAATACACATCTTGTGGCTATATATATGCACTACATTCATGTGTCCATTTATGAAAGAATAAAGTTAAACCTAAAAAGATAAGGATGAGCTTGTGAAAGATAGGCTGAATAGCAATTACAAGGAGATTTGCATCTTAATTTACATATTTTCTTTCTCATTAATATATAATGTTCTAATGAATATTATTGGATTTCTACAATTGAATCATGGAATTGTTAAAAAGAAAGTATTGATATTAATTCTATGATGGGTTTTCCACTGTGATTATGATGATGTAAAGCTAAATGGTGTAATTTAGATATTATGTAAATCCATGGACAACTCTTTAAAGAATAGGTTAGCTTTTTAAAATGCCTTTCCCACCTTTTTGCTAAGGTATGAAGTTTTGTATATACTATTGGATGAACCTACTACTTTTTATAAATGAATATTAATGGTAAGCTATATATCATGTTCTAATTAAGCTTAATTTTTTGCCATTACTTGGTTCTAACTATCTAAATTCCTTCGGACTTATTTTTTTTCTACTTTCTTTGGAGCAATTTTTCCTTAAGTGTGATTTGCACGTTATAATGCTCCAAAATTAGCTTATTACCAGTTTCCTTGAAACAATGGAGTATAGTGAAGCAAACCAAGATATACCCCTAATGATCCTTTGAATTATCCTCTCTAAATTGACTCACTAATAATATTTACATAATTGTTTGATTTATTATGCACTATAAATAGAAGCAATAGATACAAAATAGAATGCAATATGAATGCAAATAGTAATGCAGAATATAGTATGAATGCAATATGTAGAATTATACAAAACATAAAATTAAGGGGGTTTGTGATTTGAAATTGAATTAAATATATTAAACAAAGTAAAACGTAAAATAAATAATAAGGAAGAAAACTAATATAATGAAACAACTAATTCAAAGAATTGAAAGCTTTAGTTTAGATTAATTATAGATCAATTGAGATTTAACTTTTTTAATTAATCTTTTAATCTTGAATTACCCAGAACCCCTTATAATAATTAATGAATTCTATGCTAGATAACTATATAATATTTGATCAATTAAGATTAGCCAAATTAAGTAACTGCCATAATTCATAAGTTAGATAAAAAATAACTTAAAGATAAAATTCGATTAATTTGAGAAATAAATTAGAAATCTCTAAATTAATCCATTAACCCTCTATCCTTGTATGTAAAATCGTGATTTACTAACCACAATTCAACATCAAAACAACAAAACATTAAACATCACAAAAATAAATACTAATTATATCAAATCAACATATAATATATGTAATTTCAAGAAATCAATACAAGTAATTGGAGAAAGAGGAAAATCAATTAAAAAAAGGTTAACATTACAAATTATAATCTTATAATCCAAAAGAAGAAAGCCTTAAACTCCTTGAATTAACTCCAAATTTAGCCTTCCATGACTAAAGAAGAAGAGAAAAACTATCTGTTGAATGCTATCTAATCTCTTGTGCCTAATGAATTTTCTCCTTTTATTTGACCTAATTAACCTAAAATCATATGGGCTTCAATTCTATGTTTCTTAGGATTACAAGAATAGGGCCTTTCTAATTTTTAGAAGCCCAGAACCTATTTTTACAAACTAATTAACTCTTAAAGTTACAGTAGTGAATTCCCACATATCTAACTTCTAAACAATATAAGACCACTAGAACAATATAATTTACATAAATCATAAACACAAAAGTTATAGACCTAGGTTTTATGAGATTTGGGTGCTAGTTTCACATTAATTGAACATTTGTAGCTCTAAATATAGCCTAAAAATTGAAATTGGCTTAGCTGGAATAGAGACAAGGCTTTAGCTTCTTAACCAAATAAGGACTTTAAGGAATCTGAATTTGGCTTTGACCAAAACACCATAGATCTTTCTTTAAGCTTTCTAAAGGTATAAATATCACTCCAGTTTAACATCCATAGCCCAAAATATAATTGAAAAATAGAAATAGTAAAATCTAGCATTAACCCTAATTAAATAACAAGGTTAATTTTATGAAATTTAATAAATATAACACACTAAGAAATATTAAATAAGAGAAAATAATATAGTAAATATTTTTTCATCAAGGTCCTTAACAACTAATAGTTAGATTGAAAATTAGCCACTCAAGAATCTGATTATCAAGTAAATCATAGGACAATGGCATAAATGTACATAAGTTTTAATTGTTATATGCATACTTGGAAATGATTCTCTTGCATATGAATATGATCATGATATTTGCAAAATATGCATAATTTTATGTTTAACATTACATTAAGTAAGTATAAGTAAGGTTTGTTAGCATTTATCTTTAGTAACTTCTTATGTCGGTCATATGCCATGGGATAGGTTATGATTCTTATGTATAAGTCCTACTAATAATTTTCTTCATTTTCCTAATACTCTACCCCTTAACTTTGGATATACTGGTCATTCCTTCTCTTTTGATATGTCACTATCCCAATATGATCTTATTACTAAACCATCATAAATTGCATGTTTAATTTCAGTTGCAACAATACAATCGTCTATCTAGAATAATCCTTTAAAAGAAACTTCCTAAGCTTCTTAAATCACAATAATAGTGCACTCATATAATTATCATCTTATTAAATTAAACTAACTCTTTTGGATGAGTGTGCTCTACATAGTTTAAGTTCTTCTCTCCTAGATAAAGAATCATATTTTGTCACATTCTTTTGAAATTATGACTCTATCTAATCAATCTTATCTAGATAAGCTCTTTACCTCATGTATAATAGTCTATGCTTAACCTATTAACAACATGTCTCATTCATTAACCCATAGTCATTGTTAGTAAATGGACCATACTTAGTCACCACATCCATAACAAATAATCTTAGCTCTTATATAACAAACACTAGATGAGTAGTATGCTCAATATTAAACTTGAACTCCTAACTTTCATTTTTAAACCCACATACTCATATTCTTAAACTTCATACTTTATGCTTTCAATTTTGTAATTTATAGCTTATGACTTATTAACCAAAACGGTTACCTACTTACACACATGACTTATAAATTTCTCTGTTCATACACCTATACTAAATTTCTACTTTAATTTGAATAAAATAACTTAATACATAGGTGAATTAATGAAGATTCTTATACAATTGTTACTCCTCTGAGGTTAAATTTTAAACTAAAGCTCTCATCTTAGTAAAGTTTGTAAGAATTAACTTAATCAAATTATAAATGATCTAATTTTACTTATTTCAAGACTATGGTAACTATGTATAGGTCAATAGTTTTAACAAATACACAATATATTATGTCACGATTCATCCTAGGGTATGTAATCAATATAAGGAATTATTATCAATGACAGCCTACTAGCCTTCCTTAAATTTAACTAATTCCATATTTCACATGCAACCGAGCTTTTCTTTAAAAAACAAGTATATGGGATTTTTTTTCTTTTTTCAAAAATCCATTATGGAATGTGTAAATAAATTATCATGCATGACTATTCCAACTATTCCCAAGACTTACCTTATTATTAGAGATCTTGAATAGACCCACTTTCAATCCATCTGATGATAGCTGAGCACTAAAGGAGAAAAATCTTTAAAGAAAAGAAAAAGAGTGTAAGTTTCCATAAAATTTGATGAGTAAACAATAATTAATGAAGAATTATTAAAATATGGCTATATTGTGATATAAAGGTTACAATTAAATTTTTAAGACAAGCTTTTAAGTTTTCTCCAAAGAAAATAGTTACACCTTCATACCTTCACTAGGGAAAAGGGAAGAGCTTTAGAGAATTAACCTATCTGTCGAAGAGCTAACTATAGACAAATATAATATTAAATCCTAAATAAGGTTACATCGCACATTTTCATATTATTATAGTCATAATTTTACATTTAATATTATCTATAGGAAAAAATAACATTAATAACTAAAGAAAATATGTAAATCTTTTTATAACTCTCATCTAATGTTATCCCTCATAAGCCTATCCTTATCTTTCTAAGTTCAACCTTATTTCCACATAAACGGGTATGCAGATCTAATGCAAATGGTCATAAATATATATCATTGCCCTACCATCTATAACCCTATAAATTACATAATAGTCAAGATCATTACAAGTACATTGCTAGCACTTCCATTTCATAACTAAAACACAAATATACATATATGAATAAGATCATAAACAACAATTTTTAATAATATAAATTAAATACAACCTTTGCCAACTATATTTATAATACATACAAATGCCACACAACATCACCATGCTTCTTTACATGACCTCATATTATTTATTCATCATTGTTTAATGTACAACAATTTAAATTATTATTACAAAATAATTATCATACTTTAAACCCTTATATAAAATAGCATGTAAAACTTTACATGGCATAATCAACTATGTAATTGACTATACAATTCATAAGAGCAACTCTGTAAGAGTATATTCAACTATATAGTTTAGAAAGTAGTTCTTTAAGGGCATAATTAACTATGTAGTTGATTATACTTAACCAGAAAGCATATTCCTAGAGCATGGTCGACTATATAGTTAACTATAGCCTAATTTTTGTAGAATTTCACATGAAATCACTATTTACTCAAAATATCTTCATTCCAAATTCATATTTTAAGTAATTGTTTTATCATCATTCCACACACTAAATCCAAAAAAAAAAAACTTAAACTAAAGTTTCAATTTCATCTTTTTCTTTAAAATTTAGGAAAAACTAGAAAACCTAACATTTATTAACCATAATTATTTAAATCATTTAATTATAACTAGGATGTTTACTCACTTTTTATAAAAGAGGTGATAGGTGGAGTTTATTATGATTTGCTTATCCTTTACTTAGATTAAGGTGTGAATATGGATTGATAAAGGTTGGTGCTTTTAGCTAAATGAGGAGGTAAAGAGAAAATGAAGAAGGAAGAGAAAAGGAAGAAGGATGTTAGTGTGTTTTATAAAGGAATGAAGGGGTGAGTTGAAAAATAAGAAAATATTTGGAAGATAAGGTGAAGGGTAAAATAAAAGGGTACCCTAAGTCTCTTCTATACTACTTACTTAACTTTAATTATATTTAGCCTTTAAATATTTCAATTTTTTCTTTTCCTAACTACTTCTCACAAAAATTTCATTTTAAATTTTCCTATAATAATTAATTGATTTCCACATGAAATGTTTTAAATTTTAAGAGGTGTGACAATATTTCTCCCTTTCTAAAGAAATCATACTTGAATCCTTAGAACCTTGCTAACTTTAGAATTTTTACAAAAACACATTAACATTATACTTTAGTACTCACTAAATATGTATAAGTAATTTTACCTCATTTGTGGTTCTCATTCCTAAGTAACTTTCTCTATTCCATCTCATTCCTAACAAGCTTCTACAAAAAAGTATTTCTTTGAACCTCAACTTTAAGACTTAATGACCTAGAATTTTAATTGACTGCTCATTGCACAATAACTTGGAACCAATTATAATAGTTTATCTCTAATCATATGGAATGTGCTTTCAAAGCATAAAAGCATGGAATATCGGATGTATGACTTGCAAGCTAGCTAGAAACTTCAAGTGGTTAGCCACCACCCTTAGATGCTTAATAATTAGGGACGGTCCACTAGAATGAGACACTAACCTCCTTTTCAATACTACTGGCCTAACCCCTCATGTACTAAGCAATTGACTTTTTCATCAATCCAAAATTGATTGCATAAAAAAATCTTAGCTTGTATTAACAATCCTAGCAACACTCTCTACCATGTTCTAACATAAATCTATCTTAGGTCATGTTAATGTACTACCATTACCTTTTTTATATGGATTTCAACTTTGCACAACATTGGTATACCTCTAGCTAAAGTAGCTACCTATTTTACATCCTTTCTCCTAGTAGGGTATGTTTAAAATTTTGAGGACATGTAAACGTCTGGTATACTTCTAGCTAGAAAAGCTACTTATTTTATATCTTTTTTCCTAGTAGAGTTTGAATTAAATTTTAAGGATGCGTGAAATTAAGATAGCCTATCTCAATAATTTGTAAAGCACACTTTTATGTTTTCATTCTCTTCCATAAATTCCAACCACATAATAATGATATAATCATCCTACACCTAGTTCACCTATAATGTTAATACCCAATTTCTCCAGCACTAAGGTCCTATGTAAATATCTTTAGTCTTTTTGCTGAATCATCTTTATGAAAAACCTATTTCTTTACATGTTATATGACCAAGCCTTATGAACATGTTCTAAGGGCAATAATCATATCCTTAAATCTAGTTTACTTTGAGATTCTACCTACTAGGTGCTAGAAGGGCCCTAAAATTTTATTAACACACTAGAATATATATATATTTCTAATACATAATTTTAAGCTTGGTGATATTTTACAATACCTCACTATGCATTACATTTCTAATACATAATTTTAAGCTTAGTGATATTTTACAATACCTCACTATGCATTACGACTAATCTTTCCTTTTAGAATAAATCTAAGACAAAAAATGTAAATCTCAAGCATTGATGAACATATAAAATCTTTATTCAAGATAAATTTAAATGCCACACAGAAATAAGGGGTAATTTAGGAGTTAAATATCTTATTTGTTAGGTAAGTAGTTTATTGGGTGCCCAATGGCCCATAAATACATAAAATCATTAGTTAAGGGTTTATATGGGATAGTTCATCTCACTTTTCATTTTTGAATTTCTACATGCTTATGTTTTCACTATAACTCTCACAACATTACATATGTAAATAATACTTTTCGCAATAACATAATTAACTTAAAGTTAAAAACAATAATATTCATAATCATAACAACATCAATATTAATTTTAATTCCCAAAATAATATATAACATAAAAGTTATTTAATATGGTAGGATGGCACTTGTGTGGGAAAATAGTCAAATCACTCAATTAATCAACTTATAAGAAGACATAAGTATTTTGAATCATAGCACATTGGTTAAAATCATAACACCATATGAAACCTCAAACGTTTTTTTCCTCAGATGATGCTTTTAGATATGTTCTATAATAGGTGTTATTTCTAACACCCAATTGCTTTTCAAATTATAATTTTTATTTTAACATTGGTTATTATATCAAGTCATTTATTTAATCAATCAACAATCGTCTCTAGCATTATCAAAAGAACTAGGTCTTCGAAGGTTATATGTCATTAAGAATAGTAAACCTATATCATCATTTTATAAATATTATTTTAAAGTTAGATATTGTGATGGATAACTTAAATATAACCTTATTTTCTTACTTACTACACATCTTAAACTTATCATTTAGAAAATATTTACCTAGGCATTAGCTATCATCAAATTTTTAATAATATGAAATTTACAAATATAGGGCTTTCAAATAAATCTTATTAATTACCTAATATATAAGAACTTGAAATTTAATTGTAACTAAAGGAGTTCCTTCAATAAGTACATTTTCTATTTAAGCTAAAATTAATTTTCCCTAACTTTCAAACTCCCAACAACTTAATATTTAATCGTCTTATCAAATTGCACTAGAATGATCTTCTAATTTCTATTAAGTTCATTCTTATATCTTCATAGCACTATTTAATGCACAATCTCAATTCCCTATTGATCATACTCATCCATTATTTATCAGTTAATAACAATTAACTTATTGACTCAAGCCCATTGGCTTTGCACATCTTTCATATACCTTAAATTGGAGTGCATATACTAACTAATCCATTGATAGTACTACTGTATAAACTATTTCAAGGTTTATTTATCATGCCTATGCCATTTTTCTATGGCTTTTAAACATACTACCTACATGTTATGATTAACTTTTATTTATAATTCTTCCTAAATCTAATGTTCTTTGACTCCATTTAAAACATAAGTCCTTTTATTTCACAAGTCTCATACCCCATTTTAATTTAGCACTTATTCCCATAACCATGTACTACCTAGCTCCCTCATTCTATCATTACTGACTCATATGACATTCATATTATACATTTAACACCTAACCTATTTCTTTCTTGTTGTACTTAGAGATTTTCTTATCTTTCAGTAGTTGTATCTCAAAGGTCTTAACCAATAAACTTCCTTAACCTAGCCTAAATTAGAACGAATCCCACTTTAATTTCTTAATCTCTTTAAGCTAAATTTATTATCCATATCATTCATAGTGCTGCACTAATGTATTTGTCCATTTATTTCCTCTTGATTTCGATTACTTTGAAGTCTTTAAGCTCACCCTAAACCTAATTCACAACTTCATACATACACCTATTTACTCTTCTTAATGACCATAGCAATCACAACTCACATCACTTACCTAGTCGTTAGACTAAACTCTCATTCATTTAAATAGTCATAATTGGCTCAAGATTTTATAGTTATATATATATATATGTTATCCTCTTCAATAAGTTTATCTTACCTTTATGATGGCACAAGCTTACAATTTTTATACTTGTATTAATAAGTTTTTTTCCACTTAGTCATCTATTATAATAAATCTTATATGTATAATCTTTAAGGTTATAGCATTTTCATATGCATCATAGAGATTTTTTAAGGACTAACTTAATCATTTACTTACACATTTATAATCTCTTAGGCATTTACATATCATTACTAGGTTAGAGGATTGCTAAATTATTGCTTAGAATTCTATTACCTACAAATTGATAGTTTCTTAAGTTATGGCTCCTATTCTTATTATCTTTAGGTTAAGTAATTGAAGTGAATATAAGATGCCCTACAACGTCTAACGTAATCGTACATACATTTATAGAATTATGGAGTTTATAGAATTCCATGTCACATGTATCCACTTAAACGTTTCCTATGCACTAGCATTGTCCAATAGGATCAAATCTATATTTTCATAAAATAGTTATGATTTTATAATCCCTATCACCCTTACTTTAATGCTCAATTCTTTTAATTCAACCTTAAAGTAGAAAATGTAGAAATTAACATTGCCAAAGCGTAAATTAACATTACTATGTATATCTCAAGTTAGACCATTGTCACATTATCCTAGTTCATGGAAATAACCTAGGGAACCACCTTAACTTTCAAATAACTAGCTTACCAAACTTTCTATTCTAGTATTTAACTTAAATTGTAGTCAAAATTATTTCTTTGGTAATTTAAACATCATAAGACTTAAGTATTACATTATCAATACACAATTGAAGCCACCTTATATAGCTTATATATACGCTAGTATACATTCAATTAACTTTCTTAAGTAATAAGTGTGGCAAAACAAACATAACCATCGAGTCTTAGAATAAATAAATCATTTATCAATTCAATCCAAATACAATTATTATTTAAATTAAAGATTCTCACTTGTTAAGATATTACAATGATTTTAAATAAAAGTAATACTCATACTAGTTATCCTTATCTTTTCATGATAAAAAATGGCCTATAAAGGTTATGGCGTATGGGAAGTTAATAATCAATTCTACTATACCTCTTTTTTTATAATTGTTGGTTTAATATTAAGGGCTCAATTCCTTAAACTATTCATTTAGATAGGTCGAGATATCTATACCATTGCTCTAAATAAAATATATTCCTATATTTTAGACTATGCTTTAATGTTACCTTTATCATGACCTATTTCATTATAATAATTAATTAATTTTCCTATGAAATATTTTAAATTTTAAAAAGTGTAACAAATTGTATTCCCTTTGCAACATCCTAACCATGTAAATCCTTTTTTTTTCTCCAAGTACAATAAAAATAAGTTAACTTAATGTGAAAACATTTTGCTTGAACAATAGGTTGAGCCATTTTAAAAGTTAAATGATTGTAAAAGTTTAGGATGTCTTATAAGTTTATACATATAACAACATGTATTCAATAGATTCTTCCTAAAGCATAAACATGTAAAATGCAAAGAATCATTAATTTCTTCAATTCAATCAAACTATTAATCAAATATATCTTTGCACTAATTCAAGCATAATTGTTACTCTTATTTAAAGTCATTAACAATAAATGAAAATTAAAAAATTATATTAATTTCAAATGTAATGATGGTACTTATATTGATTATCCATAATTATCCATGCTTGAAAGTGGCTCATGGGAAATTATAACGCATATAAAGACAATAACCAACCTAACTATACTTCTTTGATAATTGTTAGCTCATTATCAAGGACTTAATTTCTCAAAATTTTCACCTAGATAGCTAAAAACCTCTAGACCTATGTTCCTAAACAAAATGCATTCTTAAGCCCTAAATAATGCTCTAATACTAAATTTCTCATGATCTATCCTAAGGTATATAATCGGTATATATCACGACCTTAACTCAATCATGACTAATGTAGACCCTACTATTTGATTTCCACTAACCTAATCCTATTTATACTTTACTATCTTAGTTAATTAACTAAAGTATAGAATGAGAAGGAAGATAATATTTGAAAAATAAAAGCATTTCATTTATTAACAAATTTCACAAAATATAAGGAAGTTAGAGTTGCTTATATTCCTTCTAAGACAAGGATAAACCACTTTAACTAACCTGAAAAAGCTAATTAAAAGTACAATGCCCATACCCAAAGCTTGTACATAGAATATAGCCCCAAAAGTTATTTTCTACAAATATCTAGTACTACTAAATAACTAAACTATAAAGCTTTTAGCGAGTTAGTTCTAAGGAGGAGGAGGTGTTGGCTTAACCTATGTATTTGCAAAATAACTCATGGACGATTGAGTTTGGAGTTTGGTGAGTAGATACTATAATATAAATAAATATAATAATATAGTAGCCTACTAATCAAACCATTCTCATGTGAAGCTCACTACACAAAAACATTCATATTCATTAATTCAAACTTAAATAATCACAAGAAGCTAGAGCCATATCACTATAACTATATCACATTGAATCATTTCATAACCTTTAAGTTCCAAATTTATATCTCAATGCACAATTTGAAAATAAAAAAAAAATATATACATCCACCTTGTGACTCCTAGGTTAGCCTTATACCTTTCATAAGTTATTTATCCTTATCCCTTATAAGTCAACCTTATGTCTTCTATAAGCTTATTATTGGCAATCAAGTGTCTAACATCCACATCATTCCTTATTACATTCTAATATCACAATGCTTAACTTATTTCTTTCTTATATCATATCTTAACTATAACCATCATAGTTTCATGGCAACATCATGGCTTAGTGCATAGTTATATGTCATAATTCATTTTATAAATAATAGTACAAGTTCATTTATATTTCATATCACATGGCACAACACTTTAATTTCTCATTTTATGGTCATATATTCATGTATTTTAACCATCATCTACTAAGTTATCTTAGTGTTAAGGAACCTTACATCCCATATTATACTTTTAGGTATCATGATAAAATAAGGTAAATTAAGTATAATCGACTATCTACTTGATTATAGAAGCCTTGCAGATAAATTTTAGGATCCATAGTCCACTATCAAAGTCAAAGAACAATTTTGGAGCTCAATAGTCGAATATATAATCAACTATTAAATTCTTAAGAGCATCTTAAGGTCTATAGTCAGCTATCAATCTACAAAAAATAGCTTGTGGCCATATAATTAACTATATAGTTAACTATGCTTTCCTAGATTGCATATTCTGGGGTATAATTGATTATTATTTGAAAAATTATAATTTTTTCAAAATTTTTACTTTTCATCCTTTTTCAATCATGCATTTAATGCAACCAACACCTAATTAATAATTTATACTTATAAATGCAACCCAACATCAATTTATTAAGGCCATTTGCATTACCCAACCAAACTATAATCATCAAACAACACATCAATTAAGTATTTAAAGACATTTTCAAGAAAACCCAATTTATGCAATCATTAATCATTTCTCTAAAATTAAACAATCTAAAAAGGAGTATCTATTCACATAGTATGAAGAAAGATGTTAAAAAGCTAAATTTGATTTTTTCCCTAATCACACTAAAAATCAAGATTCTTTGAGTTAGGGTTTCAAATTCCCATTAAAATAAATTAATGCTAATCCTTATCAAACCAAGAGGAGATAAAAAGATAATTTGCTAAGGATGATATTTCTATCTTGATTAGATAAAGAAATACGAAGAGATTGGTGTTCCTTTATCTTAATTGGATGAAGATGTAAAGGAAAAGATGAGAGCTTTAAGAAGCTTAGGGAAATGAAAAAGTAAAGAGGGTTGATGTGATAAAATAAGAATAGTTCCTAAGGGCATGTTTAGAAACTTTTTATAGATTTCTTTCATACTCACATCTTTACTTATAATGATTTAAAACCTTATACCATATTACTTTTTGAACTTTTCTCCCACATTTCTCATAAATTCCATATCCACATATTTATTGAAATATTCACTTTTATTTCACTCTATAACTTTTTTATAGTTATTCATTAAATTTTTCTTTAACACATAAAATTTTTAATTTTAGCATAGCAAACAAATTAATCTAAGTATTTTATTATGAAAATAAATTTTAAATTATTATATATTTGAAAAGGTGTAATACCATAAGGATTCATTATAGGTGTTATAGGCAATAGCTTATTAACCTCACCTAATTCCATCTATGTAATAATGCCTTCCTTCAAAAGAATACAATTTTTCCTAAAATAAACTATGAAATTTATAAATAAACTACTATATATGACTATCCAACTATCTCAATACTTACCTTAATGCCAAGATTTTCAAGTGAGACCACTCCCAACCTATTCAACAGTAGTTGCATACTAAAAGGAATCTTTCCCCCTAAAAAAAAGAAAAGAAGGGAAATGGAGTTAGTTCTAAGGGACTAAGTGAGTAAACAATATATAAGAGAAATTATAATAAATTTATGTCACTTTTATTTCAAATAAAACAAATTAAATAAAATAAAGAAAATTAAAAACTAGCCAAAACCACTAATAATAAGGAATGTATTTATGTACCTTGGTAGGAAAAAAATTTAAATATGCCAAGAGTCCATTATACCTCATAGACATTATTAGCTTTTGTATGCATAACAATAACCCGTTAAGGTGCTTTTACTCTATAAACCATTCCAAGAAGGTAAGCAAAATATAAAATATACGCGAATGCCTCCACTAGCATATCCATCCAAGCATGAATTAAATTCCTCACAATATAGATATAACATCTAAAATCAAGTAATGAATATAACATAAACAAGCTAATCCTTCTTATGACTCCTATCTATCCTTATCCGTCATAAATCCATCTTTGTCCTTACAAGTCAACCTTATCTCTCACAATTAAGGAAGCAGATTCAGTGCATATAACCATAATATAAATATCATCACCCTTGACATCATCATATCTTGTCCATAGCACAATATAACAAATTATAACAAATGCTTCATTTGGCACTTAAATTTCTAACCATAAGCACACTATCATATTTTAACACACACACACACACACACACACACACACACACACACACACATATTTATATATGAGGTAATGCTTAGTCTCACAATAAATCCTTCAGATCCATTATAAATTTTGTAATAAACATTTTAACATCAAATTTCATTTACAGTGCCCTACATAAACCTTAAACTAAAAGCATAAAAAAGGTAAAAATCAAAGCTAGAATCAAGTAGAAGGTTACTCACCAATGTTAGAGAAATCAATAAGTGGTAGGAATGAGGATTAACTCACTCCTAAACATCCAAGATTAAAATTTGAAGATTAGGATACCAAAGATTTCATTTAACCTAAAAAGCCTAATCCTCCAAAATCAAAAAGCGAAAATAAAAGAGATTATTACAAAGATTAGAGAGTGAAAATTTTTACCTTGCTTGAGTTAAAGAGATGGGAAGTTGAAGATGTGGATTAATTTGGTTCTTTTCTTTTGAAAATGAATGAGGAAGAAGATAAGTGGGAGATGTTTTAAAGTGGAAAGTAAAAGAAGTGGCTAGAATATGGACATAAAAATGAAAACAGCCCAAGGACAAAATTATAAATCTGCTTCACACTCAAATATTCATCCTTAGTCATATTCAACCTTAATTCACCATTATTTATTTATAATTCAATTCACACGCATAATAAAAATTTATTTATAAGCCTAGTGTAATTAATTAGCTTCATATTAAATATTTCAAAATTGTAATTATTATGACATTCCCATAAAACTTTTACTTAAAAATCTATCATGATTAATTATTTATTTTCATATAATACATATTCTAATGGGTGTTACATAGCCTTTCTTCAATTTATGTTGTCTTTATTTGTTTCTGGATGTATTTGCTCATATTGCATGACTTGCATCATTATGCCTATCTATACATGTTGGTTGTCTATATACTTTACTTACTTATAGTTACTCCAATTGTGTTATGCTTGTATGTTTGGCTTGTTATTCCAAGCTTGAGTAGTTTATTGACCAATTGGTTCACTTATCTCTCTAATGGTGAGTGTTTAAGTACTGTACGTTCTAACTATCAAGCTACTAGTATGTGATACAAAGTTGCAAATATTTGTATACTCTAATAATAATAAGTCCTTGCTCTTTTTCAATAAGAAGAAATTATATATCAATTTACTTATTTATTTGTCAATTTTATGGGCCAAAATGCATTAAGATTTTTACTTTTCAATTTTTAATGTTTATAATTATCTTCTATTTACTAAGTGTAAGTAAAATGGTGCGTAATTAAAGTATACAAGTATTTGTTGGCAAAGTTAATCAAAACTATCATGCATCCTTTATAATTGTGACACTTGCTTAAAAGTTTGTTAAAAAAATGTAATAATTTAAAATAGTTAATTTTATGGAGAATAATTATTAATATCAAGATTTCATATAATTTAAAATACAATTTTAAGTTTCCTAAAGGTATAATTTAATTACCTTATAATTGAAAAAGATATTATTTTATTATTATTACAATCGTTGCCACTAGTCTTTTTACTACTATTTTGTAGTTGCTGCTCCTATTATTACTACTATGTTCCTGTTACTTATGACCACCTTTATCCTTCTCCTACTATTGGTACTTGTTGCTCCAATTGTTGTAACTAGAATCTTTCTCATATTTTTTCAAATAAATTGATCTATTTGAATATAAATTGGCCATTCAAGAGTAGTATAAAAGTTTTGGCATGACTTGAGTAAAAGTTGTGTGATTTTATATAAAAATTACAACTTTTTCATAAAATTTATAATTTTTTCATAAAAAGTCATGGACATTTAAGGTATGGATTGTATCCTTTTTCATAAATTTATGTAAATTTTTTTATAAAATATTGTAATTTTTTTTTATAAAAAATGCAACATTATTAATAGTCATACTTATAGTCCAAAAATATCTGAAGGCTCCAAGAAAAAATTCCAAGCTTTTCAAAATTTAAAAAAAAAAAAAGTTACAAGATTTTATATAAAACTTGGAAGAAGTTAAGTAGGTGCTGAAAGAAACACCAAAGCAAATCTTAGAAGTTTAAATATGCTATATATCACTTTCTAGTAATATTACAACTGATTGACGATTCTAAAAGTTTGAGGAATGACGTAATGTATATTACCATAAATGAAGTTAAGGCATTTCATGTTATTGTGATCTTATGCATATCATATGTTAATGTTAAGTTTGCATTGATACGAATTTGCAGATCGGTAGACAGCGGAAAACACGCAAAGACTATGTGGGTTGGAGCTGAAACCAGAAGAAGAGATCAAGTTCACACACGACAGACGCCTGAGTCTGATTGACCCCAATTGACAATGCTCCACTTTGGAAATTGAAGTGATGATGGGGCACAAGGCCAGCAGACTCGACTTCATTTGATTCATTGTACATGGAGAGGGTGTCCGTGTTTGCAAATGATTTTTTAATTAATTTAAATACTTTTAATTATTTAATCAAATTAATCAATTATTTGAATATTTGATAAATAATTATTAAATTTAACTTAGTGATTTCTAAATAATTATTTAAAAAATTAAAAACAGTGATTTTTTAAAAGAGCTGATTTTACACTTAGTATAAAAATATTTTTGTTCATAATTATAATTTTTTTTATATTTCAATTCTTGATAAATAATAAAATAATAAATTATATGTATATATTTTTTAAAAAATTAATACATATAATAAATTATAATTATTTATTTTTAAATAATAACTAAATAAATATAATATTTACATAATAATAAAATTACATAAATATAATTATATATTTTCTATTAAATTATATAAAAAATGAAAAAATATATATTTTATTTCATAATAAATAATAGAAAATGTAATGATAAAATTATTAATCTTTTGTCATATCTTTTAAATTAAAGTACAATATATATTGAGGAAAAAAAAGAAATAACGGATAATATTATTTGTAAAAGATGTTTTTATATTTAAAATCTATAATTTATCAATATTTTTAATGATAAATATATAAGTTTTGAATTTAATTTAAAAATAATTATAAAATAAATTCTAAAAATTATTACATCTATCTAAATATTACAAGTATTTTTTAATTAAAATATAATTATTAATTTTTAAATAATAAATAAATAAAATAATAAATTATAATAATATAATTAAAAAATTAATATAATACATATTGTATTATAATTTAAAATATTATTAAAGTAAAAGAATACTTAAGTAACTTATAAAATATATATCCTTATATATAATTTCATATAAAAATAATTAATCATCGTATATATCCTTATACATAATAATTAGCTAATTTTATTAACAATTAATTCAATTAATTAATCATCGTATAATAAGCAAATCGTAAAATACGATCAAAATCAGAATATGAGATCACTTTCATTTCTGCTCCGTTTGTCGACGTCTTCTTGTTATTGTTGGCTATGAGATTCAACCAAAAACTCTGGTCTATGTTAATGCTTGGGCAATTGGAAGGACTCCGAAGATATTTATCCTGAAAGGTTCTTGTGGAGTTGTGTTGATTTTAGAGGATAAAAATTTGAATTGATACCATTTGGGGTTGGCAGAAGGATTTGTCCTGGGATACTTACAGGACAAATCACGGTGGAACTTGCTTTTGCAAATCTCCTTCACTTCTTTGATTGGGAGCTGCCGATTAGGACGGCCAAGGAGGACATACTCACTGACGTAATGCCAGACCCAACCATGCACAAGAAAGCCCCCATTTCCATAGTACGACCGCTATCGCCATGGACTCTGTTCTTAGGGGGAGAGGGAAAAAAAAGACTCGGCAAAAAATGAAAGAGAAGCCAATCAGAAGAAGAGAACGCCAGCTAGCTAGCAGAAGCAAAGCTTTCCTTCCTAAATGACATCAACAACAAAGCCTTAGGTGACCTTCCTAAATGACATCCGTAAAACAAAATAAACGCGGTATAAATGTATTATGTCCCGCTTCTCGCTAAAATTTATTAGATCATTTTCCCTTGGGGGGGGGGGGGGGAGGGGTTTTGTCTAGTAGGATTTTATGTGAGGTACAAACTGGAATCATAAACTTTGGGGCTTGATTAATCATAGCCATTGGGCCTCGGATTGGTTCAATGAAATTAGTCAGATTCTCCCCTTCAATTCTCTATAAATAATAGCTCATCGGGCATACGGATTCCGGAACCTCTAATTTACTGATAAGGGCAATAATCAAAACAATACTGATCAAAGTAGGTAATTTACCAAGCAAATAAATTACAATTAAAATGGACAATTCTCAAGTTAAGAGAACAAAATTTGCAATGTTGACCGCAGAATATCGAGTCATGGCTTGTGGGGTCTTCCTCTTTTGCCAGATTTTACTTGAGGAGACTTTGAGCTCTGGTTTGTTGGAGGGCGACCACGAGTGCGCCCAGAACCTTTGCCCTCTGCAGCTGCCTTTTTGCATGCCTTAGCTCCACTTTTACCAGAATTCTTTCCACCACGCTGCCTTTTATTCCCTGTCTGACCATTAACTTGCTCCTCGCTATCATCACTTCCTTCACTATCCTCTTCCGAGTCAGATGAATCTGTGGACTTCTTTCTTTTCTTGGAATAGCCAGCCCCTTTTGATCCTTTTTTTAATGCCTGCTTCAACGCTGGAGCTTTAACTACAGGTTCCTCGATCCCTGAGGCATCAATATATTTAAATCATTGGTGTTCAGCCTTCCAAACAGCCCAACTAGGGATAGATCATGAAATAAGTTTACATTAAATAGTACACTGCTTAATTAGATCAATTATGATTTATATAATATACCTTCACCAGAAGCTTTGCCATCATATACATCAAGCTGCGGAAAAAACCTTAAGTGAGATACAGTCCCCTCTATATGATAAAATATAATACAAAAAAATAACAGCAAGTGCAAACATATAACATGAGACAACGCAGAGGATTTGACAACATTCTCGGCTTCTCTAGAAGTCTCTAGAATAATAAGAAATGAAAGGAGCAGGAGGAAATCCCCCCCCCCCAAAAAAAAAAAAAAAAACTCATTATCTAACCATTTCTGTTACAATTTACATGGAAATCCATGCAATCAAGCATTCCTGGTACATGCATCTCTCTATACAGTAGAAAATGCCATCAACTTCTAAAAAAGCAGTTTCCCACATAATACAGCCCACTGAGAACACATTATTAAGTAATCGTGTTCTGTTTCAAAAGACATCATATTTTATGACATGGTATCTACATCTCCAAGAAAAAACATGGTTACAGAGATTTAAGAGTTACCTGGTCAAGTCGCTCAGCAACATTTGTTCTATCAACAATAACCATGGAATGACCCATACCACAAGCAACACTGCTTAAAAATAAAGAAAATAGATTCATAATTACATCCTATTGTTTTAACTATAGAACATCACACAAGTACTGCCACATTGCCTATTTCCCATATATGTATATTTGGCTGTGTAAGAATCCTTTTTAATTTTAAAAGCTATGATACGATTTGTAAGGAGGCTTTTTTCAAATATTGTCACATCAATCATAAAT
Organism: Sindora glabra; assembly: GCA_020226215.1. NCBI lineage: Eukaryota > Viridiplantae > Streptophyta > Magnoliopsida > Fabales > Fabaceae > Sindora > Sindora glabra. The sequence continues at coordinate 84,540,394 of CM035230.1, read as the reverse complement.
TCTCACAGATATCCTTAATATTTATGCTAGCAGAAACAAAGAACAAATGCAAGAGACATTATCCACAATGTAATACCAACCTAATCACATGCATGCCCTCAAGAATATCCACCTTTTTAGGTACCGCTGAGGACCTGAAGCACCGTTACAAACATGAGTAGAAAATAAACAAAATTAAACACACTAACAACAAATTCTAAAAAAAATTGCATAAACATACTTCTGCCCACCAGGCCCATATCCCAACTCTCCATGCTGAGCATGGCCCCAACTTATGCAAGAGGAATCAGCCCCAACAAAATGGTGCATATTGCCAGAATCCATACATCGTATATTCCATCCACTGTTCAATACAGACAAGAAAAGGTTAACCAAACAATTACAGACTATGAGCACTTGGACCAAAAGTAGAGGTGCCAATCGCCAATCAACCCTTGTCAGAATAATAAGAATCAAGGAACTATTTCTCAAAACATGGAGCAAAGCACAACCTTAGATCCATTAGTGGCTTAGGATACATCCAGTCATCACCTGTGTTCTTCATTTTGCCCCACATATACAACTGTCCTCCACCTGAAGAGAGAATAAATTTTTTCATCATTCTGTAAAAGTATATTGAATAAAGGAAAGCTCAGTTCACAGATAAATATATGTATTAAGCGACTGAGTAAATAAGATCAGAAATTTTATATGATAGCTAGCTATACACTTAAGAGCTTAAACGTATATGATTAGCATTTAGCTTCACCTAAATTGTTATGCAAATTTGCCATCAAGCAAAGTGATATGATCACACAAACTAAAACAAAGGTAACTTTCATTTTACGTAGAATCCCTCTCACTGTCTTCAAACTTAATCGCTCAAGAATTGAGATTAAACAAATCAAATTCCATTTTTTTACACAACATCCACATCACCATATCCAAACTTGTAATCAAATTGTCACTAAGACAGAAGGCTCAAACTCCATAAAATCAACATAATTAGGCCAAGAAATTTGCCCAAACCAAAAAGAACCACCAGAACATAAATATCAATTCATAACAGACGCATCATCACTAAAGAGGCGACTGAACTGATAACAACCATGAAGGAATAGCATGTTGATAGGCCCATGAACTGATAACAACCATGAAGGATTGCATGTTGATAAAGAGAAATTATGCAAGAAAAAAAAAATACAGGGAAGCATACCAGCAGTACATGCAGAGTTAACAGAACCAGCTGAAATTATGGCATCAGGAGGCAAAACATTTCGATTTTGAAAAATATCAATCCGGCGTGGGACCCACTCATCCTTTTGCTCCCTATGTCCTAGCCTATATATATTTCATAAATTTTGTTGGCAAAAACATATGGAAACCAAATATTAAACAACCAATATTAAATAAATATTATCTGATTTTGCAGTTTCTTTGAACTTCATAAAACATCAACTGGCCAATCTGATAGTTAACCACTGACCTTCCATAACCACCAAAGCCCCACCTACACAAATTGATGATCAACATCACAACTTATCCTAACCATAAAACAAGGCAGTAGGACATTAAAGTAAAAGATCCAAGAATTACTTACGTGTAAACATGGCCACTCTTGTCCACCGCCACTAAATGCCCAAAATAAAATTAAGAAAAAATAAAAAATAAATAAAACAATGAAAACAGAATCTAAGAAACAGGAGAGATAAGCAAGGACAGTAAGCATGACTTTGCAACCTGTATGATTAGTTCCACATGCCACTTTCACAATTGTTTCTCCAGCAAGACTAGCAATTGCACGGGGACGTGGCTGGGCTTCATAAACTAACTTCACAGAGCTATCTTTAGAATTATACTGCATGCAAATTCAATCCTTGTAATATCTAGATAAGTGAATTGATACATTGCCTTGACAACTATTCTACTTGGTATACTAAGTAATGGGGCTTTGTTGCAGGTCAATTACACAACTGATGTCAATATTTAAAGATAATAGACCATTTTTATGAACTTATAAACACTTAACAGAACAACACGGCATTCAGCAAGTCATAGAATGGATCACCAGCAGGGAATGGATCAATGGCAGAGCATCTAAACATCTTGGAAAATCGAATTCCATTAAAACTATTTTCATACCTCATTATCAGTTCCATGACCAAGTTGTCCATACTGTGGAAGCCCTGCAGTCCTGAAAAACAGGTTTTATAATCAGCCTGTAGTCTCAAGCAAGAGCGGAAAAGCCACATAAACCAATGAAGAATACAAAAAACTGAATACAAATTATCCACAAACCATACAGTATAGAAGCTCCTTCAATGGAAGATAACCACACAGTAAAATCACCGCCACAAGCAGTATGTTTGACTTCAGACACAAGACAGCGAACAGGAGATGACTCAATTTCTGCAAAAGACAGAGCAACCATGTAAATGAAATAGTCTCCTCATGAGTCCCATCTTACTTTAATTAAGGATATTCATAACCATGCAAATCAAAAGTCAAGTACTCTGAATAATAACCAGTGGAATTTTGGGGGAAATAAGGATAAGAAGGCCCTTTGGGAGTCTGCTCATTTTGCAGTTATATGGTGCATTTGGCTGGAAAGAAATGCTAGAATATTCAGAAATCAGATTCAGTCAATGGGATAGGATTCTATTTGTTGCTTCTCTTTGGTTGAAAGCTAAGGCTTTATTTAGAAGGTTGAGAGGTTAAGCAAGTCTGATTCGCAGAGAAATCAGACAACAATTTTGCATTAATATTTGAGGATTCCTTATCCTCCCCTATTGTACTCTTTCTTCATTCTATATAATTTTCTTTTTATATAATAATAATAATAAAAAAAAAAAACAGCAGATCAGCATGGTTTTACATCAACTGTCTCTTTCAGTTGGCAGAGGGAAAACAGGCAACAAGCAATTTATTTATCTATGTGCAATGTGCAATACTTATATAGTTAACATCTAATACAAATAACAAACAGCAGCAATAACTTGCAATAGACAATATCACCACCATCAGATTGAGGGAAAATTTTCTATTTCTACTGTGGCACAGAAATTTCAGTGCTGCTGCCACTATAGGATCGTGCTAACTATTCAATCAATAAGTAAGTGCACTAAATTTGCTATTACAGGATCATGCTAACTATCCAATCAATAAATAAGTGCACTGAATTTGCGTCATCAGCCATTATAGGATGTACAAAACGCTCTAACTGTTGAATGTACCATTTCTTACAGAGCCAGAACCTAGCTGTCCATGCTTATTCCAACCAAATGCAAAGGAATTCCCATCCCCAGTAACCAACACCGTGTGGTTCCTCCCTGCTCCTGCTTTGACAATTTTGTACCTTCAGCACAACATTAACAAAGTTTGTCACCTGAAGAAATAAAGACAATATTATAAAAAATAAAATCTTAAGTTAACAGTGAGCAAGCATCACAACACCAAAATGAGAATTTGATAAAACAAAGAAAAACAAGTACTGACCAACACATATACAGACTTGCTGTGCCATCTAAATTAAGTACAAGAGGTCTTTTGCTTCAGTGGGTAGAGGAGCGGAGGAATGGCAGACCAAAAAATTAGAGAAAATAACAGAGTGTACATCCAACCAAGCTTAAAACTGCGGTTTCCCTCCAATATCTCTGGTCGCACGATTAAAATTTCTCTCCCATTTGCTTTATAAGCTCTATATTTACATTTTAATCTTTTTCCTCCAATCACAATGCACACTAGATAAACAAATCTTCAAAATCACAAAGCACACTAAATAAATAAATCTTCAACGGCCCTCAATTCTAGAAGCCAGCATTTACAGTCGCAAGGAAGAATAATTTTAAAAAAAAAAAGGAAAAAAATGGTTAGAAGACAGGGGAACGAACGCAGCAAGCCAGAAATAAAAATAAAACTCACTTGGAAAGTTCAGACACCACAGTTGGCCTGTCACGCTGAATTATATCTCCGTGACCGAGTTGCCCCTTCTGTGTATCACACCTCAAGAGTTAGTAATGCATCATAGTAACTAAATTCCATGTAACTTATGAACTTCAAATATCTTATATCAACATGCCTCATTTCGTCCCCATGTATAACATCGCCCTTCAACATCCAATGCCACGCAATGACAGGATGCTACATTGACAGTAAGACAATAAAAGTAAATAAACATAATAATTAAAAATAAACTTAAACGGAATGAAGTAATCTAATCTTATAGCTAGTTACTTAAACATCGGCTGAGCAAAGGACGAAAAAGGAAAACACAGACTTTAATGCTTCACCGAATTAAAAGAGAAACTTACCGCAACCAGAGGCAACGAATCGAATATCAACCCCAACGAGTGGACGAAGGCGAGTTGGAGAGACCAAATTGCCGTCGACAGGACCCTTGCGACGACCAATGATATCCCAACAAGTAGCGCCGCAGAACAGAAGCTCACCCACTTTGACTACCTCGTTATTGTCCTCAACCTTCTTCTCAGCTTCGACCTCAGACATTTCCCGTCAACTCCGGCCACAGCAACGGTCAAAATTTTTGTTTTGAAAAATCAGGGGAAAAATTTAAAAAAAGAGTCCAGATCCAACGGCTAGTATTCAAATTTTCATAAATAAACTGCTGTAACTTCAGGAGAGATGGCGGGAAGTGATGGATAATGATTAACGGCTAGTAGGTGAATATCAGAGAATGAAGAAGATGATCGTTTGTGCAGGGGTTGAAGGAAAGGAGAGATGAAACCCTAATTCAATTTTAGAAGTACAGAAAGGGATAAAGAGGGGATTGTCCGGTTGTCGAGAGGTGAAAGTTTTGATTATTTAATAAAAATATAAATAAAAATAAAAATAAAAAATAGAAAGAAATTGTTGGAAAGGAAAAAAGTATATATAAGAGATTGGATAAATTTAATCTGTTGGTTCGGTGCGTAGATATCGGTTAAGGAGAGCTTTTCTTCTGCTTGCTTGATTTGAAGATGAAGAAGAGTAGAGGGATTAATTAAAATGAATTGTCAAAAAAGATTAGAGTTAAAAGGCAAGTAATAATTTAGTGTGCGACAAAATTATGGGTTGACTAATGATAAGAAAGAGAAGAACTGATCTAATTGGGGCCCACTCCTCACGCGTAGCTGATTGATTTGATACCATTTTAGTGGGTTGGGCTCTTGCAGATTGAGCCTATAAGCCTTGAGGAATTGCTATCAACCCTAGTCCCCAATCGAGTTTGCGCAAACACTTCTTTATTTATCATGTGTATTCTGCAATTTTACATATATTAATATTAATGTTATTCATTGGAACATTTTTTCTTGATAAATATTCATTGGGATAAAATTTTAAACAAGATTAACAATTATATCTAAATTTAACAAGCTTTTCTTAAATTAATGAATATTTATCCAATAAATTAAATTTAAATTAGACACATTACTTACTAATTTAAGCTTGAGTTAATCATTAAATTTTAAATAGATTTTATCTTAAATATCTTTTTGATAGACATTTGGATAAAATGTTTTATAACTAATCAATTATGATAAAAAATGATTTTATATTTTTCTCATTAAAAAATCATTTTACATTTAATTTTTCTATTTTAAAATAGATTTATATTTATAATAGAGTTCAAATTTTGGAATTGGTTGTTGTTTGATCTTTAATAAATCTAAATTTTTAACTGATCCTGAACGATCGCCCTTAATAGATATAAGTTGATAGGTCTAAGTTTTGTTATATTCAAATCTAGTTCATTATTGTCATGGTTTTTAAATATAGTACGTATTACACCTAAGTGCTTATTAATCCACAAATTTTAAACATAGTCCTTATGTATTACGTTTAAGTGTTTATAAACCCACAGATGATATAATCCATCAAATATCAAGGTTGCCTTTTACCATAGATTTAAAATTAATTAAATTAAATATGATATTATCACATCGTCCTTAGAAGTCTTGCACTATTGATTGATACAATGACATTGTTTAATTTTTTTAAAATATGATAAGAGTAGTTCAGTTAGGGAAAAAATTAACAAAAAAGTGTAACTTATTTTAAAGTAATAGTGCATATACTATGATCTAATCAGAGCATGTGAATGGCGTGGAAAGTTAACATGAGCAACATCCTATTAGTCTTGCTTTCATGCAATTAATGTAATATTCAACATGCAACAATATCTCTTTAATCTAAAAATATCAAGGTGAAAAGAAAAATCAAATGCAAATGATTTGCATTCTATCATGCAACTACTAGCATTTATGAGCACTTATTTCAATTGTTCCATGATTTAACTCAATGCTAAGATCCTTAGGTGGGCTCACTTTTAACTAATCAAATAGTAGTTGAACATTTAAGGGCAAAGTCCCCTATAGAAAAGAAAAGAGAGTAAATTTCAAGAAACTCAATGAATGACGAATAAGTAAATGAAATTAATGTGCTAAAGCCATACTTAATTTAGAGCTTACAAATTAAATCAAAAGAAGGAACTAATCATATCCATTAATGAGAAGAAGCATGCTTACATTCTTTGGTAGTGGAAAAAATTAAAACATATAAGAAAATTTATTGTACCTTTTATAAAAATGTTAATGTGCATGCATAAATCAACACCTTATTAGGGTTTTCATTACCTATTAACTCATCATTTATTCCTCACAAACTCATCCTCATCTCTTTGGGGTTAACATTATCCCTTTACAAATAGATCTATCAAAATGAGTTGATCCAACCCTACCAAACTAACATAACAGGTAAAAACTGTATATCAGGCCAATTTTAAAAATCAGGCTACTTTTTCACTAGATCAAGTTCAGATTGGGTCGCTACAATCAGAATCCCAATTGTAGGTCAACATTTACTAAACAAGTTTTAATAACCCATTACATTTTATTATTATTATATTAGCTATTTATTTATTATTAATTTTACATCATTAATTAATTAAAATATATTATTATTAAATATAATTATATTTTATTATTATCACTTAAAATTTTATTAAAAAGATGAAATTAAGATAAATTTATTGGAACAATTGAAATAAAAATTATATCTTTTTTAAATTTTAAGAAGACTAAATATGAATTCTTTTCAAAAAGAAAGTAAGAAATTTTTAAATATTAATGTTAGTTTTATTCCTAATTTCTTAGGATATATTGATAACTTTTTAATATATTAAAATTTTAAATTAAAATCTTGTCATCTTTAATATGTAAAAGAAAATATTGACTAAAAATAATTTGACCACTTATAAAAAATTATTTATAAAAATGCATTCAATTTAAATAAGTTAAGTTTAAATTTAAGATATAATAATTAATAAAAACTTATAACTAAAATCACATATAAAAAATTTTAGATGATCAATTAGTAGTGAGAAAATTTAAGTTTTGGATTAAAATTTCTTTTAATGATTATGATATATCATTTTTATTGTTATAATTACTCTTATTATCATAAAATATAATTATATTTTATTATTATCACTTAAAAATTATTATTATTATTATTATTATTATTATTATTATTATTATTATTATTATTATTATTGTTGTTGTTGTTGTTGTTGTTGTTGTTGTTGTTGTTGTTGTTGTTGTTGTTGTTGTTGTTGTTTAATTGAACTAAAACTAATAAAAAAATAAATTAAGATATAATAATTTTTAATATGAAAAATCTCATTAAAAAAGGTAAAAATCATGGAACTTAATCCAAAAAAATTTTACTATTAAATAAAATGAGTACAAATATTTTGCTAACTAAATTTACAATATATAAATATGTTTTTATTTCTAATTATCTCCTTCACCCGATGATGATTCATTTTCTTATAAATTATTTTGTTGTCTATCTTCTACATTAAACTAATTCTTTAAATAAATAGTCATCTTTAAATTCTGATCATTCATAAATAAATGCTTGTCATCCAAAATTCACTCACAAAGAAAAAATGTACTTTTTAATGCCATTAAAGATATTGAAAGGGTTATTATATCATGTGCCATAAGAGAAAGTATAGGATATTGTGTTATTTGTGCTTCCCACCATTCTAAAATGATAAAATTTAGCATATTAGTTACAATAGGTATAAATAAGTAAGAACTTAACTCATGGTTAATTAAGAAAGTATCACTAATTGAATCTAAGAAATCATCATATTATTTACGAAATAGGATACTCGTTTTTGAAGAAAATGAAGAATCCATGTATGAATGCGAAAAACTAAATTTACTACTATATACTTAAAACATTTCTAACAGTAAATTATTTATATCATTTATATAAAACTCTAAGTCAAATTCATATTGCATATTTTCATGGTACTTTTATAGTAATTTTTTTACTCTTTTTTGTTTAACTCTAGGATCTATAATTATAGCTATAATATGTAAACGAGAAATATTTCTAAAGTATTTATTCTCTTTTAATAAACATTCATTAATAATAATTTCAAACCCATTAATGTTTTCAAATTTTAGAAATACAGAACTACAATTAAGTAAAATACTAAGTATTGACTAAAATATCGGATAATAAGAATCAGATAAAAGTTTAGTTACTCTATAAAATATTTGTAAAAATTATAAGTGAATTTGTGCCCTATTCTATTTAACATTTTCAAGGTAATGATTAACTTGAATTTCCATTAAATAAAAGTATCCATGAGATCTTTATACTCCAAACAAAATTCTAATATCTTAAAACTAGAATTCCATCATGTACAAACATCTTATAGAGACATCTTAGGCTTTTTTGACATTTGAATATATAATTATTTCCAATCATGCTTTCTAGCTAGTGATAATTTGATATATAAAACTATATTTCTAAGATTTTGTATAAACATAGAAATAACTTTCGGCAAATTATATTATAGTGTCACTCCTTGAACTTTCTTTAAAAGAAGTGCTAGTGCTGATATTTATTTAAAAAAGGTGCCGATTTTATGAATTATCATTATTATATTCCCAAAATACCTTTTTTTCAATTAGGTGCCATTTTTATCCCTTTTATGCAAGGATTTCTATTTTCGTATCTAGTTTTAAACCTTTATATGTCTATTTTGGATCTCAATTCATGTTCAATGATTAACTTTAATTAATTTACTCCATTTTTCAATCATCATTACTTATGTTGATTGTGTTTTTTCCAATTTCATTATTATTAGGTAATTGTGATTTTTTTATCAATGGAATGGTATGTGTTGCTTATATGTAAGTGTGGGGTTGAAACTGTGGTATTGATGATTAATACTAATATAGATTATGATGATTTAATTTAGATAATGTGTACAAATTTTAAGGATCTTTTTGTCGATGGTTTTTTCCTATCTTATTCTATTCCTAACGATCTTGTTTGTTTGCTTAAAAATAAGTCAGAACTAAAAAATATGATTGACTTTATTCGTATTTTGGACTTGAAATATTTAAATATAAATGTTAATATTGGTTCGAGTTCTATATCACATTTGCTTTATGATAGTGTTGCTATTTTAGAAAGAAAAGTTACTATTTTGAATGTTATAGAGTGTGATGGTACTTTAGTTCCAAGTTTGTGTTTTTTAAACAATGAGAGGATTTCATTGCCCGATTCATAGTCAGGTGCAGTTAGCCATGTTAGTTAGATGTTCTTTGGTGGTATTGTTAAGTTTAGAAATACATTATGCAAGTATTCGATTGAGAAGGATTTTTTGTTTGACTATGTTAGGAATACAAAAATGAAAGTCGTAGTTATATGCTTAAAAAAACACGATGAAGGTTATGAGTAGGCTATTACCACTTAATTATCCAAGGTAAATGATTTTTTCTATATTAAGAAGTTAGTGGATCATCACACTTATGGTGTCATGTTAAATAGTTCAACTTTAAGGAGGATGAATTCTAAATTGTTAATCATGGATTTAGTTAGATAATCCCTATCATTGATAGATGGTGATGTTATAAATCATTGTAGATTGGTAATTCCCTATTGGAAAGCATGGTGTGCAATGGAAAAAGCAAAAGATATCGTATTTGATAATTTTGATGAGTTCTTCAAATAAATCGTTAGTATGTATCTACTATAAATGAAGTGAATCTTAGTAGTTGTATTGTGGTAGACATGGATAACAATAACAAGAGATTTAAAAAATAATTTGTGGCATTTTATGCTTACATTGAAGGATTCATGTTTTACAAACCATTATTATTTATTGATAGGACTTTTTTGAAGTCCAAGTTTATAAGGATGATCCTATTAGTTATCGGTAAGGATGACAATCAAGGTAAATTATTTTGATTTTGAGTTTACTATCAATAGTTTTTCAATCAAGAACAATTCTATTTGGCTATTTGATTGGTGTTATTGTTTTAAGGTTAAACAGTAATATGGCATGCCTTGTTACTGTCTAGTCTCAAAATAATAACATTGAAGGCCTTATGTTTTTCCCTTTCTTTTGTTAACATTTTCATTCGAAATGTCCCTTTAATAGGATGTTTTATTTTAAGTTTTAGTGAAGTTACTATTTGAAAACTAAACAACAACATAAAAGTATTAGTATTGTTTTCTAGTAGTTTTTATTATTAATAAAAGTTAATTTGGCTATTTATTCTTAATTTTTATCAGTTGGATCCATAATTAGATGTTCTCATTTGACTACTAGATTGATGTTACTGTTAGGAGACGAATCAGTAACATGGAAAGAGTTGTTAGCCTATTTGATTAGTGTTACCATTTAAAGGCCAAATAGTAACATGACATCTCTTATTACTATTTGATCTGAAAACAGTAACATGCAAGACCTTGTGTTTTTCCCTTTCATTTATTAGTATTTTTATCTAGAATGTCTCTTTATTTAGATATTTTATTCTAAGTTTTATCGATGTTACTGTTTAAAAATCAAATAGCATTAGCATTTTGTTATAGTTTTGTTATTAATGAGACTTAATTTGGCTATTTATTCATAATTTCTATCAATTGGATTAATAATTAGATCTACTCATTTAGCTATTGGATTGATATTACTATTAGGAGATGAAATAATAATATGTAAATAGTGCATTATTTTTTGTGAGTTTTGCTACTAATTAGAATTTATTTGTGTGTTTATTATTTTTTTGTTAATATTACTATTTTCATGTAAACAGTAACAAAATTTATACTATGGATCATTTTTTTGTTTTAACTGTTTATATTTTTGTTTAGTGTGACTGTTCCATTTTAGGGTTGCTTCTTTTAGTTTTTACTATGGTTATTCTAAAAATCAAGAAAATTAATTTTTGTTCCTTTCATAGTTGCCTACAGTACTTAATGCAAACTGATAGATGACTTTTATTTCCAATCATAATTTGAAATTGCTTGAAATAATGCAAAAGATTTATCTAACAACACCTCATTTTTTTTGTATCATTTAAAATAGAATTTAAAGGACAAATTCAATGGTGCTATATTTTCAAATTCCTTTAGGGTGCATATAGTTCACTTATTTGTAATGTGTACATATTTCCTAATAGTAAGTGCATTCAATGAGTACTTGGAAGTTTTCAAATGCAAAAGAGATCAAATTGTTAAGAATTTTCTTATAAGGCTTACATTTGAATGTTGGTTAAATGCTTTTAGCCATAGTTGTTACTATAGTAAGTTAATATCAAATGCAGTTAAATTTTACAATTCTTGGATTCATGATGTGAGGAAATTGTCGATCACAAATATAGTTAATAATATTCGTTTGAAGTTGTTGGAGTGGTTTGCTAAATGGAAGTTAAAATCATTATATTAGAATGGTGTTATTTGTCTAACCTAGGTGTCAAGATTGAAATTACACTCAAGGAAGTTTGGGGGTTCGGTTGTTAGGAAATTATTAGAAACTATTTTTAAAGTGTTAGCAGATCTAACCGTGTGTGTGAATATTTCCTAGTGTAATTGCACTTGTTTCCTGGACGATTTTCCTTATGTTCATACAATTGTTGCTATAAGAAAAAGTGAGATTTCTTTGAATAAGGTTGTTGAGAATTATTTCCATGTGAGCAAGTATATGAAAATTTATGAACAAGTTATACATCCCATTCCTACAATGCTAAGACAGGAGGTGGATGTAGGTGAGGGAGTAGTTATCTTACCTTCGATTTTAAAAAGACAAATAAGTAAACCTAAGGAAATGATGATTAGGTTGAAAGGTAAGTGTGTTAAAAAAATTAGATGCGAAAGATGTGACAAACTAGGACATTATAATAAGAAAAGCTGCAAGGAGCCAACTTGAATGTAATTCTTTTTGTGTCACAATTATATTCTTTATGATTCTTTTCCTATGTAAAAAGAAATAGTAACATCATTCTAATATAATAACCTAACTTGTTAATGGTTAGCATTAATGGTTGACATGTTTTTGTTTGGTTAGTTTTAATAGTAACATCAACAAAAAAAATCACATAATTACTTGCATGTTACTATTTTGTTTGAAAACAATAACATCAAGTTAGAAGTTGTAAATATAAGGTAAATAAATTCTAAATGTTAGAAGAAACTAGAAAAAAGAATATGTTGAATTTTTATTAGCATTTACGATTGAATGTTACATATAATTGAATGTTAGATGTAATTGAATGTTACTATCAATTGAATTCGACTTACAAGGAAAATTTCACATATATACATAAAAATTATCTTCAACTGGAAGAATTGAAATCCTTGAGGAATTTATTCACTAAATTTACCCTATATTTCCTTACAAATTCTAGTGAAAATTATTCTTCAAATTCTTTATTATTGTATATATCTTCTATTTATTTGTAACCAAAAATTTCGCAATCTTACCTAAAATTGTAAATTTATTGAATGAATTAGTTTAGTACCTCCTAATTATAGTACTTTTAGATTAGTAAAGAAGGTATTACTTACAATCCAAATTCCTATTATGGTGACCTTTTATATGATATAAGATTAAAAGGTGGCTTTATAGTTGTTAGTTCTATTTCTATATCCATCTCATTCTTATGAAGGATTTCATTCTTCTTTTCCTCAGAATAGTCTTTTTGTTGTCAAATTAACAAGTTACGTAAGATATCAAGTGAAAAAAAATATGTTACTATCTAGTCTAAAAATAGTAACATCAAATAAAGATTAAAAATAAATTTAGAAATCAAGCACTATTAATAACAAAATTGATAAAAAAAATATGTTACTATTTTTAGAATAATTAATAACATATTCTTTTCTTATTCTGACATATTGCTATTTGGTTTGGAAATAGTAACATAAATAAAAAAATTAAAATAAATAAAAAAATGAAGTGTGACTAGCAATGAAACTGTGACAAAATAACATGTTACTATTTTCATGCAAAACAATAACATCAATAAAAAATAACATATCAGACAGTAATATCACAGTTAATATGTTTTCTTGTAGTAAACAATATGTTATTGTCTACATACAAAAGAGTAACATTGTGTTTTTGTTAGTCTTAGATGTTACTATTTAGTTTAGAAACAATAATATATCAAAAAATAAAATAAATAAACAAGTCAAGTATGATTAATAATGAAACTTCAAGAAAATAATGTGTTAATATTTCTAGAACAAACAATGACATCAACTAAGAATAATAATTTATATTTGATCATAATATAAGTATCACTCACCACCATTTTGACATCAACAAGGTATAAATTTACAATCCCTTCTCCTCTGGGCCTCATTGAATTGTAATGAGTTTACTTGCATTCTGCATTGTTGAGCACGAGTAGTATGCAGCGATTACAGTTTGTGCAGTTCTTAATGCCGGTTGAGTTTATTAAGAATAGAATAATCTTTGCAGCCTTTGCTTAATTCACCTTTTGATCAAATTTGATCATCCTCTTTTCTTTGTATATTATAAGTAAGTTCACCACATAAGACTATTAATATATTTTGAACATGAGTCAATATCAAAGTATTTTCTGTATGTCATATTTGGGGAATGGTATTAAGATCTTCCCTAACACAAGCTATAAAATATGAATATTTTGTTATTGTTAGATGTGCCAGCCATGCTGAGCATGGAAACACGGTAATCTATGATCTGAAATTAAAAATTTAATTTTTGTTAGATAAATTGATTAAGAAAAAGTGAAACTTCGAAAATGAGTAAAAAAAGAAAAGCAGAAAAATATCAATAAAATGATGATAAATGATAGCACAAAAAGTTGTATGTTACTGTTTAGACTCCAAATAGTATCATCATGTTTTAGAGTCTAAAAATGTTTAGCACTGCCATGTTACTATTTTAACTCAAAATAATAACATTATTATAAAAAGAACAAGATAAAACAATAATGTTGTAAAATTTCAGAGGAGTATACATTTGATGTTATTGTCTTTTCTGCAATCACATCTAGTAACTCGTCTAATATTATGTACATGTCCTGTTGAGAAGATGTCCAAACAATAATCCTACAAATAATGATGTGGTGTTGAAATTAATTAAGCCACTGGGTAATAATAGTGAGTTAATCAAAGGAATTAACAAGAAAATAGGACATAACTTACATTATGTCTCCTATTTTTTCTTATTTGTACTAGTTTCTTCCTAAGATCTTGGGGAAGGTATTTTATGACCAGCCAATTTGTACTTTGGTTTACTTTTTGGACTATTTTTGTTTAGCCATTTCCATTGTTCTTTCCTCTAAAATGAATATAGGATCCTTTTTGCCCTTGTCAATAATCTCCTTAGCAGGTGTTATTTGTTATCATGTGTGTGGTTATTTTGTGTGTGTTTTATGTGGTCTTGAGTAAGTGTAGTTTATGTCATGTTTTGTTTTTCTTATTTTTGCTTTAATATCTTTAATCATTAACCTTTGAATATTTTCAGTCTGATTTTGTTCTTCATATTCTATGGTGTCTACTTTTTGCCATCTAACCGCCTACATAGTTATTTTTATAAACTATGTAGTTAGTTATTTTTTTGTTATCAAGACTAGCATTTTGATTATCCAAGGTCTCGATGATCATTTTTAGATTTTATATCTGCTTTATTGTGTCAGATTATTGCATTTAGAGCTATGTGTTTTTCTATGTGAGGTTTCTGATTGTTTTTTTATTTTGTTGTAATTATTGCTCTGACCTCTGAAATCTCTCTATCAGAGACTTTAATTCATCGATCAATTCATTTATTTTGTTATTTGCACTGAAGAGCTAATCCTTCAGCTATTGTACTTTATTGTTGTCTTGTTTTTTATGTTCTTTTTGGGACAATGCAATATCTATAAACTGGTCTAGTGTTGTTATTCTTAATTGCATTATGTGTTATCCTATTCTTGTGTCATTATCAATTTCAAATTCCTTCAATTGGGAGAGTATGATCTCTACTTTTATTTGTTCTTAGTATTCAATTAATTGGTGTTCATGTGTTATTTATGCGTGATGGTTGTAAAAGAGGTTTATTTCTTTGTTTGTTAATTGCATTTCTTTGTTTATGACTTGAAATGTAAGAGTGGTTACTCATTAGTGTAATTAATTAATATGTTTCTATTTTAATGAGAAATAGTAACATGAAGAGAAATATTAAGTGCTAGCATAATAGTAACATGAGTAAAGGAAATGACGTTTTTCAAAGGTTACTTGAAACTAACTGGCCACTTTATGCTTTAGTTAATGTGTAAGAAGCTTTAGGTCCTATTTGAGGCACCTTGGTACCTTTTGAATTTAATGTCCATTAAGCACTTTTGTTATCTTACATAGCCAATACTGTTAACAATACAATATACATATTGTCAGGTACATTTTCAATACAAGTTTCATTTAAAGATAGAGTAAAAAAAAACTTTTTAATGTCATTAATAAGAAATCTACTAAAAAATAATATGTTATTATTTGTAGAACAAATAGTAACATATTATTATTTGTTATCCAGCTAGTAACATTGATATACATGTCACAATGCACCAAAATTATATTAAAACTGGTTGCTGAAAATAATGTTATATAGTGGTACAACCAAGTTGTACCCCTAGTAATCCTTTAATTTTTATCTTTTCTAAATGATTTCCTAACAATATCTATACAATTTTTGAATTATTTATACAATAAAAACATGAAGAACTAATGCAAATAGAATGCAATGTAATAAAATAGAATATTATGCAAAAATAAAATGCAATATATATATTGTATGATGTATATTGTATGTTGTTTATGCTATTTATAAAATTGTGCAATACAAAACGTAGAATTGGGGGGATTTTGTTACATGAAATTAATGTAAAAGTAATGTATTAAATAAGCACAAAATAAAAATGAAGCTAAAGTAAAATTGGAAGAAACTCAATGGAATCAAATAGCCGATTCAAGGAAATTGAAAGCCCTAAATTAGATTAATCATAGATCAATTAGGATTTAATTTTTTCTAATTAATTCTTGAACTTTGGATTACCTGGAATCCCTATAATAATTCATGAATTCTACGCTAGACAACCACCTAAGATTTGATCAATTAAGATTGATCGATTAAGCAACCACTATAATCTTTATGCTAGATTAAAACTGATTTAATGATAGAATTTAGTTAAATTAAGAAATTAAACTAAAAACATCCAAATCAACCTCTCAACCCTCTGAGCCTATATGTGAAAATGTGATTTAGTAACCATAATTCATCAATAAAATAATAAAGAAATAAAAAATCATAAGGAAGAATATTAATTATACTAAATTAACATCCAACACAAGCAATTTTAATAATTCAGCATAAGTAAATATGAAAAAAAGAAAATTAATTAAGAAAAGTTAACATTACAAATCATAATCTCATAATCCTCAAGAGGAGAACCTCAAAGTCCTTGAATTAACCACAAATTTGAGCTTCCATTAATGAAGAATAAAGAGAGCTAGAAGAAGAAGAAGAAGGCTATTTGTTGAATGTTGTGTGTAATCCGAATATATTATTCTCTTTAGCCCTTACCTATTTATATAACTTAATTAGCTTAAAACCTTATTGGACTAGGATTAGATGTCTTTTACAATTACAATTATAATAATAAGGCTTTTCAAAATTTCTAGAAGCTCAGACCTATTTAAATCAAATTTTTAGAAGCTGTATCAAGGAATTCCTATAAGTCTGATTTCTAACCTGATTTTGACCATGAAATTAATAGAATTTTGAAGATCCATAAACATAAAAGTTGGAGGCTGTGTCTTCTAAGAATTTAGGCATTGGTTCTAGGTTAATTGGACCACTATAGCTCTAGATATGTCCTAAATATAAAAATGCGTTCGGTTAAAACAAAGACAGAGATTTAGCTTCTCAACCAAGTAAGGACTTGAAGGAGTCCAAACTAAATTTTGACTAAAACATAAAAGTTATAAATCTCTCTTTTAGCTTTCTAGTAATATAAAGTTTGTCTCAATCTAAGATTTGGAGCCTAAGATATGACTGAAAAATAGAAACAGTATCAAAATCTAGCATTTACCGAATAAATTTACAAACTTATAAAATTAATCCAAAATTATAAAACAAGGCCTATTCTATAAAATTAAGCATATGTAACACCTAAAAGAGATAAAATAGGAGAAAATAAAATAATAAATATTTTTCTCATCAAACATAAACTAAAAACTTAAAATAAATAGACGAATCAAGTATCATTAATAACAAGACTGCTAGAAAACATATTATTGTTTACAGAACAAATAATAACATATTGCTATTTGGTATTTAGATAGTAACATGAATAAAAAATTAAAAATAAATATTCAAATTAAGTCTCATTAATAACTAAACATCTGAAATAATGAGACAAATGTATTCTAATTATTAACAAAATTGTCAAAAAATAATATGTTACTATTTACAGCCTAAATAGTAATATATTGCTATTTAATATCTAGATAGTAACATCAACCACAAACTTAAAATAAATTAACAAATCAAGTGACACTAACAGACAAACTGTTAAAAAAAGGAGGGTTACTATTTACAAACTAAATAGTTATATGTTAATTTAGTCTCCAAATAATAACATTAACTAAAAATTGGTAAAAACATGCAAGAAAATGAATAGAAATAAATGAAGACAATATTGAAGAAAATGATATGAAGTAATACAACTTTGACAATGATAACTTACTAGCAATAACATGACATAGTTAATGACATTTAGTGAGCTATCTTTTGTAATGGAACTCATTAGTTACTCATATATGTGACTAGACCACTCATATTTTGCTATGTCATCTATATCCTCAACAGATTTAAGATAGGACTAGGTCAGTGTCTAAGCCATGTTTAGTACAAATAGGGTCATTAGTAGCATTAATGCCATAAGGTGTGAGACATTCTAAACATTGATTTTTTATGTTCCTCCCACTGCTTATTGGAGTGCATTGAATATTATGGATTTTGTAAGGCGTCCTTAGCCATGAAACCATCTGGTGTCTAATTTTAATTGTGGCTTTTTGCCAGGTGTTATGTCGATAAGGCAGTTTCCTTCTCTTATTCCAAAAATGAGCTTCACCAACATAGGTGTGATGCTCAGATGTTTGCCCTTAATTACGAATTTATTGCACTTCTTTAAGAAGGTAGTAATTATTGCTTGTATTTCTTGATTCTTTTGGCACATGCTACAATCAAGCTCTTTTGTCATTATGGTATTGATGTGAAGCCAAAAAGGGTTTTGTTGCAACACCCTTTTATGGCTCTCGTTGAATTGAAGATTATTAATTTACTTTATATATGCCAATAGATTGGATCTGTATTACTAGAATCTTGTAATTACTTTTTTAGGTTCTGCCACTTATTTGAATGTTTTGCTACCTTTTTTTTCAGGGATAAAGAAAAATACCTTGACTAAATTTGATATAAATGAGACTAAAAACAAGAGAATATCATGTTAGTATTTTGTGCAAGATAATAACATCGGCAAAAAATTGATGTTACTATTTTGTGTGGAAATAAATTAATAAAAACTAGAAATAAATTAACAAAATAAACATAATTAATAACAAAATTGATAAAAATGTATTACTATTTTTAGAATAAATAGTAACATATTATTTTCTTATAGTGACACATTACTATTTTATTTGAAAACAGTAGCATCAACTAAAAAATAAAATAAATAGAGAAATCAAGTCTGATAAATAATAAAATTGTAAGAAAATAATATGTTACTATTTTCATAACAAACAGTAACATATTATTTTGTTGTAGTGACGTGTAACTATTTAATCTAGAAATAGTAACATCAACCAAAAGAACCAAGTAAATAGATGAATCAAGTATGATAAACAATTAAAGTGCTAGCAAACTATATGTTACTATTTTAAAACTAAATAGTAACATCAATAAAAAATAACATATCTATCAATGTAACACCAGTATTGCACAATTTCTTATATGTTACTGTTTAGCATGCAAACAGTAACTTAATGTTAAAGAATACAAAACATACACATTTTCAACATACAATACCTCCATATTTTTGTTTGTCATACAAGCAGTAACATGACTAAAATAACATATTGTTATGAATTTCATTATGATATTTAGACTAAAATGGAGTGATGAAGATCAAACTAAAGTTTATTATCTATAAAAAAACATGTTGGATTGAATGTTTTTGTTTGGTATAGAAAGAGTAAGATGTTTCTATTTTCTTCCAGGTGAACAAAATGCCAAAAAACAAAACATTTATGCTTCCATGTTTTTATTTGTTGTATAAATACCAACATGAAGATTAGTGACAGTAACGTCTTAATTATTTATGCAAGCAGTTACTATGTGTGATTAGTGATAGTAAGATGCAATAAAATAGTGAGATGCATATTCATTATTATAACTTCTAGGATTTCATTTTAACATATATACTATATATATATACAAATACACACACACACAAATGGTAACATTTTCCATCAAGTTAATGCTAAGATAATCCTTATACGTAAACCGTTTAAGAGGATGTAGGGTTTGCTTGTTGACAACCTATTTTGACATATCAATTTATTAGAAGTTACTATTTCGAACTAGTTAAAAGTTGCCGAAGGATAAAAATGCTAATTTCTTATGGTATAATATCGACTGAGTTCATCTGCTACAATTTTTTTACAATTTCTACGGTGTTTTCGTTCAGTTTGTCGAGTTACTTTATTGGGATTGCACGGTTATGGAATGCGATTTGTTAGTTTCTATTTTGTAGCTTTTGTTCTTCCTGAAATGTGCTTCGAATGTGTCATTTTATCTTATAGGCATCATGATAAATTGCTATTTACAGTAGCACTTAAATGAAAGAAAGTGCACTTATGGTACCTTATTATAATAAATTGCAACAAACAATACTAGCCTGATTTTTTTCCAATAACTTTTAATGCATCTTGAATAACTAAATTTAAAATATGGTATACACATTTGAGATGAAAAAATTGAGTTTCAAGAATAGGATTTAAAACTAGAATTAAACTTCTAATAACATTAGTATTAGTAGATGCATTATCAAAAGTAATTGAAAATATTTTATATGATATCATGTAATAGCCATAAGTATTTTTTTATATAAAAAGCAATAGTAAATGTAGCATGTGGTGGTGGAATTAGTTTAAAATAAATAATTTTTTTATGTAAAATAAAATTATCATCAATACAATGGCTAATTACACAAACATAACCTATTTAAGATAGTGATATCCAAATATTGGATGTAAGTGCAACTCTACCTTTAAATTTTGAAAAAAAGTTAGCTAAAATCATTTTCTAGTCTTTAAAGATTTTATTCAATTTATTTACATTAGTATTCCTATTTATGTCGCACCATTAAGGATTAAAGTGTTGAAGAAGGGCATTTAATTTTAGAGAATTAGCTGTATTAAAAGGCATTTCAACATAGCAAATTCATTTATATAATTCAGATTCATAACTATATTGACTAGGCATTTTAGAATTTTCACCTAAAATATTTACAGTATCCACATACTTAGAAGAATAATAGCATCTTATTGTACTAGTACCACTATAACTATTATAGTTATAATTTTTTGGGTAATATTTGTAAAATACTTTAATCGCACCATTTACATTTTTTAGATCAAATGATTCCATATTTCAAAATTTTTTTATCTTTCTATTAAATTAGATGAGGATGCAAATGTGTTTATATTTTTATGATTACGAGCATATTGTAAAAATAGATATTGAGAAGAAAGAGGAGATTATGTAAATTTGAGTGTCCTTGAAAGAGTATTTATAAAATTATTATTTGAAAATTAGTAATTACATTTTTTTTAAAAATTTGATTATCAAAATAATTTTGCATATTGTTATGATCATTTAAATCCATAATTAATATCTATTAATAATATAAAAATGGAATTATTAATATTAAATTTAATAAAATAATAATTAACTAAAATATTATAAAAATTAAAATGTATAAAACTTAATAAAAAATAAAAAAATATAAGTATATGTTAGAAAGGGTTGAAGATTGTCACTAATATTTTCCTTTAAAGTAAAAATTTTAATACTTTACAACTTCATACACCTTCTCCACCTTTATCTTCAATATTTGTAAAGAAAAAAAAATTATGAGAATGAGATTGAAAAGAGAAAGAATGAATATTTGTTGTGTGAATTGAGTTTGATTGAGAATTTGATATGAGTATTTATAATGGTATAAAATATATAAAATATTAATAAAAATCCATTTATTTATATCATCAATGGGTAGAGAATCGTTGCATAACAACAAATAATTTCAAACAAAGAATATATTTAATAGATAATATTTAATAATATTTAATATGTCCTCAGTTGCTGGTTCCAATTTCCAAACTGGTGCAATTATCCTATTTCTCATAGTTATGTCACGTTTTAATATTTATGATATCACACTATACTAAATTTTGACATTTACATCTTCTCGAATTTTTAGTTAGGTATATAAGGAATAAAAAATCTACAGCAACATGAAACAATATGCTCTTTTCTATAAACAATGATGCACTCTTATCTTTCCATTTGTAACTACTAGTGGTGGGGTTTACTATTCATTCAAAGGATATGTATAATTTTATATAAAAGGTTTAATTCCATTCATAATCCGTTTGATCTACACTTTAATTACATTTATCCTCTAAAATGTCAAATTTAATTTTGGTTCCTCTAACATTAAAATCAAGCTAATTTTACTAACATAAGCTAAAATTTGTATATTCCAATTATGTCATATATTTTTAATAAAAATCAATAACTTGACTCATATTGAGACTCAAAATTACCTTTCTAAATCCCCACCCAAATCCTAGTAAAAAAAAAGAGAAAAATCCCACCCATATCTTTAAATCGAATCTGGATCTTTGTTTAAATTATTTGTATATGTGAAAAAGTACATAAATAGAGTAGATATTTAAGTATTTTTTTTCATAATATTTATCTTTTAATTAGTTCTTATGTCATCCACCATATTGATACTGTGCAAGAAATATGGAGGTTCTTGCTATTCCATAAAGCTATGAAATATGATTTTGGTATTGTTACCAGGAATCTTCTACTTTACCTTTCACTTGAAGAAATTAGTAAAGGGAAAGGAAAAGGAGAAGAGAAATGGAGTTTTATTATATTTTTAATTTTTATTATTATTTTATTAAAACATAAATTTCATATTTTATTATATAAAATTATTTATAATTTAATTATTAATTATTTTTAAAATTATAATATTAAAGTATAATTTTAATATATTAAAATTATTATTTTAATACATATAAAAATTAAACATATAATAATAAATTAGTCATTTATTATTTATTATTATTAGGTTAAAGAGTTAATTAAATAATCTGACAGATTAACATTTATCAATTTCAACCATTTACTAAGTCGAACTAATTAATCTTAATCCCAGTCTCTAACTAGGTCAGGCTAACTAGGTTGGGTTATTGTTATCGTTTTCTATACCAGTTCCAAATTAGGTAAAATTATGTCAGTCCCTGGCAAAATTATGCCAGTCCTTGGTAAAATTACGCTAGTCTCCGGCAAAATTATATTAGTTCAAATCCAACTCATTAAATTCAACCTATTTTAACACCTCTATTCACAAACAAGTGTTCAAACAAACAAGCATTTGAATCTAATGCAAGATACCACAATATAAATATCATTAACCTTAATGTCATCAAATTTCATTCATAGCATAATTTTCAAAACATAAACAACTATCTTAAATAGTACTTCAATTTCATTACTATTATAATAATAATATCCACAATAATTCATCCATAATAAACAAATACTTCAATCAACATATCGATCTGAATACAAATTGAAATCCTCCACAATATATTAGGTTTTAGATTAACAAACATAACAGAAAAATTAAAAAAAATTGAAAACCTACCAAGGATCCATGTTAAACATCATAAACCAATGATAGAATTATACCTTTGTAACGTAAAATCAAATTTGTTGTAGAACAGTCCAAACCAAATCAATCCTATTATGTTTAGACTTAAGAATGTATGTACAATACTGATTTTACTTTTGACTAATCATGAATGCAGACCAAAGGGATAACATTTCTATAATATCCACACAAGTAGTAAAAATTATGATTAGTATCGAATAAAATTGCTCTTAATTCAATGTTAGTTGTCAATTTTTATTTTTGTTTTTATTTTTTGCTTTTAATCTTACCTAACCCTAGGTTCTCTATTTCAAATAGGATAATAGGTAATCATTTTGATTGATCATGACCTTTAACCAAAATTACCTTAAAAAAGAAAATTGTTAGCTTTGATTATTGACTAGGCCAATAATGATTTTGATTAATAATTAGCCTATATCTAATGTTTCTTCAATATTAAGGGTATAAATGAATTGAGTTTAAATAAATATTTATATACGCAAGCTAGAAATCATAAAGAATAAACAAGTTCAAGCTTGAGCTAAACATTATGAAACTTGAATAATTCAAACTTGAGCCAAACTCAAATACAAATCTAAATAAGTTTACTTGAGCTTATTCAAGTAATATGTTATTACACTTAAATTTCTAATCAATCTTGGAATATTTAAATTTGAATTTGAATTTGACATGCAATTAAATATGAACCTAAACAAAATTATAAAACTTTATTTGAATAATTTGTTATTTCACCTAAATTTGAACTTATAAAGTAATGATTCACAATTGAATAAGATACTAGGTTTTTTTGCCTCATTTTACTTATCAATATAAACTTTTTTTTGTAACCATCAAATATATCAAAAATGTCTACACAATAGTCATATAATACAAATAATGATACTTAGTGAAAAGTAACATATAGTAAAAAATTGATTATTTTACCAAGACATCATATTTCTTCATTTAACCTTAATGATTACTAATATGATTGAATTTTTTTATCTATTATATTATTTATATAGTATAAAAATACAAATAATTTTTATTATTAGGCTTCTTTAGGCTTGTGAATAGTTTGAGCAAAGAAATGTGAAGTTAGGGCTCTGCTTATTTAAGCTCGATTATAAAAAAAGTCATGCTTAAATTAACTTTTTATAAATTGATCTTGAGTTGCTTGCAAGTAACTGAATCATTTACACATATACTTTGTATTAGTCCAATTATATTATGCTATTACTTAGTAAAACCTGATCATATTGGCCTTATTCCAATTAAGAGCTATAGTTTGATTAGGAGTACTTAATTACATAATGACCTAATATTTGACTTGCACTTTGTATGCAACCCTATATGTTTTCATTACATTAATAGTGATTTTAAAATCTTATTTTAGTATCTATTAGCCCATTTTGTAAAGTTTTGACTAGTATTCTTTCGGCTAGGTTGGTTATTTTGATACTTGTTTGATTTTCAAAAAAGTGGAAGAAGTTAGAAGTTTATAAAAGGAAGGATTCATTCTTACTTTTGTTAGCTCGCCATTAGTGGTTGAATGAATATTGTAGGATAATAATATAATTGGTGGATATATTAGGAAGATATGCCTAAGGATATACAAAAATAGTTGATAGCCTATTTGGCACCATGTATATAGTAATATGATCTAAGGAGTAAGATCATATAGGCACATATCAATTACCAACACATGTGCAACTGCCTTGTGACATGCCTAACCATATCAGAAAGTGCAAATTGTCCTTATCACAAATAGCCAACAATCATTACACAAATGTCTATAAATACCTTCAATTCAAATGTCAAAAACCTTATTTGGCTTGTTTAGTTACTTAAGCTTGAAAACACACTTTGCATCTCCTTTAGCACTTTGCTAACTTACCCATACAACAATTTAATGTTCTTTCTTACACCTTTTTGCAATTCATTATAATTTAAACATTGTATTGAGCATAAGTAAAGGCTTGGATTTAAGTCATGCCATTTTACCCCTTAATGTACTTTAAAGTGCATTCTCTGTAACTATAATAAGGATTGCTTTGAATTATTTATTTTCTGCACTTGTATGCATTTATTCGTTGCACTTTAGTGCAAATTTATTCACATTTATCTCTTGATTGCATAGATCAAAATTAAAGGTCTTGAAATATCACTAATAAATTATGTACAACTTATCTTTGAGAAAAAAGTTAAACCCAGAGCCTAATGTTGCATTTTTTAACCATCAACAAATTGGCATGCCCAGTAGGACATATTTAAGGCATCAAGTTGTGGCATTTTTACTATTTTATACAATTAAGAAGTAGTACTATTTTACCACCTTATAAAATGAACATACATATAACTTCTATTTTATGGCTGCTACTAATAATCCATTATTTTAAGAATGGGTCATTGAAAATATTGACAAGTTTTAATAGCAAGAAATTATGATAAAATGTATGGAAAATATTAATGTAGCCTAAAATAAAAAATGACTAGAATGATATGCCTAACATTAGGCAAAATCCACAATAAAATTAAGCTCAAAATGTAAGAAATAGTAGTCAAAATAATAAGCAAGCTGTACAAAATAATTGAAATGCCTTTAATAACAATAATAACAATAATAATAGGTCGAATAATAGCCAAATGAATAATGTTAAGAAACTTTCTAGTTTAGTTGCCAAAATGCCCTATAGCATGCCATATATTGATAAAAATAATAGAGTTATCCTTTAAAATGACCTAAATGTATAAGCAAGGAGATTAAACATGAAACCCATAGAAATGGTTGATGAAAATAGTTATGACCTAACTTTTTAAAGTTTAGCTATAATCAGTCAATAGATGGATACGAGTAACCATGATATGGTGCATATTTCCAACAAGTTGCTAACATATTAAGGTCAATTCTTAAAGAAATGACCACAAGCTAAGCTTGAATAAACTAAATTTTGGAAAGAGTAATACATTGTCTTGGCTCTCAACATGGTGATAAGGAGAGTTAAAAAAGAAAAAAAAGTTGAGACTGAGTCCAAGTTTGAATGCAATAAAGTCGAAAGATTCAAGTATGACTATATAAGACTTACAAAACATGGTGGACATATGAATAGGGCTCAGTTGAATAAATACTGGAACATAGATGTATGAAAGAATGTTAAACTACCAAATCTAGGTGAACTAAGGTCAAGATTAGGACCAAAATATATAATTTTTGGTCAGAAGGTGGCTAAATTAACTAAATGGTAAAAATGTTTATGCAACTTACAGAAACGGAGTAGCTAATTTTGTAGTAAAATCTTTTGCTGGCATTTTTAATACTTTTGTTATCTTTGATGACTCCTCAGCTGGATTATCTATGTACATAACCTATAACAAAATGGGGTTATCTTCATACTTTTGTCTAGTTTAATTTATTTCTTAGTTCTACCAATATATAACATCATGTCTTTGGGTGGGCAAGTAAGGCACTTGCCTTAGGCCTCTAATTTTTTCTAGGTTCTCACTTATAATTTTTTTTATTTTGTATAATCATTAGTCAACTAGTTGAATTTTAAATCTAATAGTAATTATTCTTTTTGAAATTATTTATATAGTCGTTATTATTAATTATACAATCTACAACTAATTAGGAAATAATTGGGGATTTATTTCTTAATTAATTACAAATTTTTTGTATAATTATACAAAATAAATGATTAATGACTATAAAAAAATTAGTAATATGTTAGTAATCCAATAGTAATTACTTTCTTTAGGATTATTTCTTAATTACTTGTAAATTTACATATTATTACCAATTAACAATTTCTAATATTATCGTTTATAACAGTTTTTTTTAACTATATATGCCCTAAATTTTTAATATTTTCTCTTCAAATTTTTTTGACTATCACATTTTGTTCTTTTTTCTCACTCTTGTCTTCACATTCTTTTGAAGTAAATTCTTGAAGTGAATTAATATCAAATTGTTACAGTAGATAGTACGATGTGCAATTCTCTTTATTTCCAAGTTTTTAGGTTCTATCATTTCATCATTTTTTCTATTTACTTTGCATATTTATTTTATTCATATTTTTATTATTGTTGTTATTCTATTTTAGTCTAATAGAAGTATTAAACTATATTCAAAGATTAGATTCATTTCCAAATGGATGCATTGCTGATAGAATATTATTGACAATACTTGTAACAATTGTTACTACCGAAAGAAGTTTTTCAAAATCAAAATTGCTTAAATCTTATCTAAGATCAATTATGTTATAAGATATATTAAATGGATTAGCTATATTATCTATTAAGAGTGAAATATTAAAATTACTTGATTATAAAATTTTGATAAGTGATTTTGCAACTTAGAAAATTAGAAGAATAATATGAGAATTTAATGATTTATATTATACTAGGCCTTTTTAATATTTTTTTCTTAAGGCCTAAAAATCTCTAGACATGACCCTATAAATATGTATATATAGGTGGCTTGCTTTACCATTTTGGTAGGATGTTGATTTGTTTATGAATTAAATCTTTTTATGAACATTTTATCAAATGCCCAATATTATTTGATTGGGAATTGAAAAAAAAAAGCTTTTACATTAAGTTTTTTTATTTGAAGATATAAATAATTAGCATCCTTTGTTTTATGAAAAAATAAGATTTTTTAAAAAATTAAAAAATATTTTAATTTATAAAAAATAAATTTTTATATAAAATTAAACTTCTTAAAAAATAAATTCTGTTGTGAATAATAACAAATGAAAAATTTTATAGAAAATTCTTCCTCATAAGAGGGCAATAGGTAAACAATTTCTCAAGTTTTATAAGAAGTAAAATTATAAGACAAGTCTTAATTCCTTATCTTATCAATTAGTGATTAACTAAATAATTCATATATTTCTTTGTCAATTAGTGGCCAATTAAACTCTTACTTCTTAAGAATTTAACTTATGCTTTTTATGCCCTAGTAAAAATAAAAATCACATTTTTATATGACTTTTTATTGACTAAACAACCTTCTATTTCTTTTTTTTACCAATTTGTAATTAATCAAATAACACACTATTACATGTACTAGGATTAAGGTTAGCATTGTAATAAATAAATAGATTAAGTTGATTGAACAAAATGAATAATCATTCATCATAAACTATATTATTTGTGATAGACCTTGAAATTTAAAAGCATGTTTATATTTGAAGTATAAAATTTTATTTATATTATTTCCTTTTATTTCATATCTCTTAATATGTTATATATGCTTAATTTTATAGAATTAATCTTGTTATGTGATTTGGGATTAGTTTTAGAATGATTTGAAATTATTAGATTAATGCATAATTTTTTACATTGTTTCAAAAATTTAATTTTATCATGAACTTTGGATATTAGATTGGAGTAATATTTATATCATAAAGAAATCTTTACAAATTTTATGTTTTAGTTAAAACCTAAATCAGACTATTGGAAGGTCTAATTTAATCAAGAAATTAAAGCCCTATTTCTATTTTTGCTAAGTCAACTTCAGTTTTTTGGTCATATCTAGAGTTCCAAAGGTCTAATTAATGTGAAACTAGTGCCTAAAACTTCCTAAGATCCAATCTCACAACTTCTATGTTTGCGGTTTACCAAAATTATATAATTTTAATAGTCTTATATTGGCTGGAAGTTAGATATATAAAATTTTATTATTATAACTCTTAAAGTACATTATTTTGTAAAATAGGTCTTGGGCTTAAAGAATTAGCAAGGCCCTATTTTTTATAACCTTAAAAGGCATAGGATTCAAGTCCATTAGGTTTAATGGTTATCAAGTTAGATGAGGAGGCAAGAACACTACACACTTTAACACATTATACAATTTAGCAAAAATAGTTTTTCTTCTTCTTTGAAGTTTCTTATTCTTTAGTCATGGAAGAATAACGTTTTAGTTAATTTAAGGATTTTATCCTAATTTATAATGTTGACTTCTTCTAATTAATTTTCTTTTTTTTTCTTATTTTTTATGTTGATTGCATGAAACTGCATGTGGTGAATGTTAATTTAGTATAATTAATGTTTAATCTTGTGATTTCTAATCTTTTTCTATTTTTATGTTAAATTATGATTAATTAATCATGAATTTTTACATGAAAATAGAGGGTTAAGAGATTGAATTGAAGATTTCTAGTTTAACCTCTCAATTCAGTTAAATTCTATTTTTAAATTAATTTCAATTTGGCTCCATATAAATTATAACAATTGCTTAATTCTATTAAATTTAATTGATCAAATTTTATATGATTATCTAGTATAGGATTGATGAATTATTGCAAAAGTTTCGAATAATTCAAGGTTAAAAAATTAATTAGAATAGTTAAATATTTTATCATCTATGATTAATTCACACTTAAAGCCCTCAAATCCTTAGATTAACTACTTTCCTATGTCATTTTTTTCTTTTTTTCTATTTTACTTCTCTATTTTATTTTGTTTAATATATTTATTTTAATTTTGTATCAAATCACCCTTTAAATTTGGTTTTGCTCATTTTATTTTATTTTACATTCTATTTGAATTCTATTTAAGTTCTATTTGCATTCATTCCTTCTATTTCTAGTATACAAAAAGCTTGATAATTGTGTAATTAATATTTATAATTAATTGAGAAAGGATATATTATACGATTACTAGCGGTACGACTTGGTTTGTCATTCTATATTACATGATTTTTAGCAAACTAGTTATAATCAATTTTGGAGTATTACAATGCAAATATCAATATTACATGTTAAAGACTTATTATGCTTAGTAGAATCAAAATTAGTACATGGGAATAACGATTTCTAGCTATAAATAATGTAAATATAATTTTCAATTTTTGAAAATTTTAGGAAAAATGTTTAAATCTGAGAGATTAAGAGTAAAACATAAATAAGTGTAAAAAACGGCATAAAAAGCCTTTTCCCCCATTTTCTTCTTAGGGTTCTTGCTTATTTATTTTCCCTTTCTTTAGCTAGTGCCATTCTTTTCCTAAGAAGTCCATCTTTCACTTGCTAAGAGGAAACATGACTTTTCTTCATCTCCTTAACTTCCAAGCAAGGTAGATGATTCTTAGACCTTAATCTTTAGAAGGCTTCATTTGTACTTCTTTTTTTCTTTTAGTGCATAAATGTTTGAAAAACTTTAATTAGATAAATTTTTAAGGCTTTAAGGTTGAAAGAGGTTTTGTACTCATCAAGCATCCCTTACATTTTATATTATCTTTTCCATAAGTGATTAGTGACCTTTCTTTTAATTTTAGCTTTAATTTTCTCTATTTCAATAGTGATATGCTTAGGATTTGCATATCAATGTTAAGGATGAATATAAAGGTAAAATGTGTTAAATGATGAAATTTATAAGGGATTTGGAGGGTTTGGTGTTGAAAATATAGTATTTAGTAGTTTAAAAATAAAGAATGTGTTTTGTGATGATTTTATGGCAAATGTAAAGTGAAAAATGTATAAAGCTCCTTTATATTTCTTTATTTGAGTTCTATTATTCCAAGAGCAGCCATCAAGTTCCTATAACCCTAAATTAAATTGTTAGAAGTGTAATAACATAAAATGACATTAACTTGGAAGAAGGATTTGTAAAATTCTAGGATAGGCATGGGGAAGCTTATTATGATGTCGTAAATTGTTGAGGTGGACCATGCGAAGGGGCACCAAGAAATAATGTGCCTTTATTGTCTACGATATCGTTATAAATACTCTACCAATACATGACCAAAATAATATTCAATCATCCAACCTATTCGGATATACAAGACATAGGTAGGAACCACAAAAGTGTCAAAAATAAATTTAAAAAATTCTTATATATATTATTAATAAATGCAAGAAAATTTAAAAATATGATGACTTAATTTATTTGTTTAATTTGTTAATACTTGTCATTTTATAATTAATTTAAGGAAAAAATAAATTTTATTCATATACGATATGATTTTATTTACAATTTGCTTATCATAATTTAAAGTATTAAAAAGAACAATACAAGATTTGTATATTTAACACTTTATTTACTTGTGTTATATTTTTATTCAAATGTAATGAAAATCATTATGTACAAGTCACATACTCTTTTAATAACTCTAATTTTATATGTTGTTCCCAATTTACTCTTATGAAATTGAGATATCATAGTTTGATATTGAGAAAGAAATGAAAAAGCATATGAATAAATTATATTTTGAAAACTCTATTTAAGTTTAATAGATGAGAAAGAAGATAATGTGAGAGATACAAGATAAATTTCACTACATTTGGAGAAAAAATAAGCATATGTAGATAAAGTGAGAGATACATACTAAATTTAACTACATTTAGAGGAAAAACAAGCATAAGCAAATAAAGCATTGATGGGATAAGTCACAAGTGACTTCTTTTTAATATCTTAAATCCCATGTTGATAAATTATTTACTCTTGAGGAAAGTGTATTTTTTTTCCTTAATTAAGTGTGGTAAAATGTTAGAAGGAATTGAAACAAAAGTGCAGTAATTAGCATTTGTACCATTATGATTGCTTGAACGAGGAAAGTTTCATTTAATTTATGAATAATTCTTGAAATAAAAGTCAGGATATGAATATCTTAACTAATCAACTAATCAAAACATGGCCTGCGATATATGTAAATAATTAAATAAATTAAATTATGGCACACAAATTAAAGATAATTAGTCAACAAACTTATTTATACTTTTAATTTTATCCCATACTCATGAAGCAATTATATTTTTCTCCCTTCCTTAATTTTTTTCATACTTCATTAATTAGTTTAAGTAATTTTATCTTAATTAAACCATTGAATTGGTCCCTACAAGATATAAGTTACATCAAATTTCTCCTGAAAATTTATTTTACATCAACTAATTATAATTTTGGAGGAAATTTGATGTAACATCTATTTTTTAAGGATGAATTTGATGTAGAAATGAAATGCTTCTATATTTATATGATATAAAACAAACTTTCAAGAAAAATTTAATGTAATTTGCATCTTTTAGAGCTTAATTTAGTGATTTACTCTTAATTCTATATATACACAATCATGAAAATCCAATTCTAACTCTTATTTTTTATTTGGTCTTAACAAAATTTAAATATTTAAATAATAATATATCAAATTAATATTTCAAATAATAAAATAAAATATTAATTATTTAAAGATAAAATAAATTAAGTACGTTGTTACATAAACTAAATTAAAAAATTGAAAAAGAAAAATTTCTAAATTAAATACATTATTTAGTAAAGTTGAAAATAAGATATTATGAAACATAGTTCTAAATGTTATTTAATAGTTAGTTGAGTAACATTAGTTTAGTACTTTTGTTTTAATTTTATGAATAACCAACCAAGAAAATCTAACCCCATTTCTTATTTTGCTTATTTGAGCTTATGAGAAATTTAAATCATAATAATAATACGTGAAATAAAAATTTTCAATCAGAGATAAATTACTAATTATTTAAACATGCTTACAAACAAGAAATTAAACATGTTATTCAAAATATATTATCATAAATAAACAAAGTTCAAAGTAAGAAAAAGTTTACAAAATATGTTAAACCTATACCTCTTTTATAAATTATTGTATTTATGTGGTTAACCTTATATTATAATTTTTATACCCAAATGAAATTTACAAAAAATAAATTAAAGCATGAAATTTATGAATTTTTATAGTTTAATAAATCTAAAAAAAGTAGCACCGATTAATGACCTTGAATTATTGGGTTGGTCAACGAAATTTGTAGAAAATAAACTAAAACATGAAATTTATGATTCTTTTATTATATGAGAAATTTTTAAAAATAATATCAAATGATTATTTTAAATTATGTGATTTGTTGAGTGATTTAAAATATTAAATTTACTTTAATTATAATTAACTAAAATTTTATAATCTATTTATGAGTAAAATGTAATTAAAAGAAAAAATTAAAAAATAATTTTAAAATATAAGAAATTAGATTTTTTTACTCATCTGTAAGTTTTTTAGTGCTAATTTTTTGTTAATTAATTGAAAGTATTTCAATTTTATACAAAATAATATTAAATAACATGTATAAAAAATGCCAAATATAAAATGTTAGTGAGCTTAAAATTTAATACATTCACAAATGAATTAATTTTGTACTATTATCATAAATTTAATATATAATGATGGAGTGGTTTAAAACCTACATGTAACCTAATATAAAAACTTATTTAAATAACTAGTACTACACTGAATTTAGAATTATATAAAAATTAGAATTACAAATATAAATATCATATCATAAATATTTTACTTATTTAACAAATCTTTCACTATTTTATTTTAACTATTCATTTTGACACAATCAAAATCGTATGATTATCATATTATTATAAAATTAAGATATTAATACTCAAATGTTTAATTTGGTATTATAGAATTGTTCTTAATTTATTATATAATAATGATAGTGCATGAATAAAATATAAGACTTGACTTGACAGAAAACAGCGGGATGACAAATTAATAGTAATTTGTGTTGGAACATCACCATTTGGCAGTTGTATTTGGTCCCTTTCATAACGTTTCTGCTATATATACACCAAATGATTGATGATATAATTCTGTCATAACCTACATATGAAAGAAATAATATATCTTTTCATATGATGCTCTTTCAGCTAGAGTCATCTTACAAATATTGGTTGTGTTTGGCGACTTGCAATGTAATAAAGTGTTCACGTTGCCAATCGTTATTTAATTGAGCATAGCATGCAACATTATTATGATGTGTTCTTTCCTGCATTGAACTTGAGTTTTACATTTTTTTACGATTATAACATATTCAAATTAAAAATTTAAATATTGATATTTTGATTTTGTGATAAAATGAAAATTATTAGATTTTAATCACTTATATTTATATTGGTTCAAAGGTAATAAATCACCTATATATTTTTAGTTTGGAATATTTAGGTGAAATGTATTTGAACATAGATACATAGGTAAGTATGTGTACATGTATATTGTTTTTTAACTAACAATTTCTTGGTATTGTTTGATTTTATATAGAAACCTAAATAATTTGAAAGAACAGAAAGTGAAAAAATATTACGTTATATTAAAAAGAATAATAACATGATTTTTATAAAAAATTAATTATTTAAAATAAAAAATTTTAAAATTATTTGGATATAGTACATTAATGTCCAAATATAATTTTACAACATTATATATAACAATATTTTTTCAATAAATTTATAGCAAGTAAAGAATTTATTGTTAAAAAATAATGTTGTTAATAAAATAACTAAAATAAAGTATTTAATAATATAGTATATAATTTTTTAATTTTTTTGAATAAATAATAATTTTCTTTATTTAATGTAGAAGCACCAGGTTGTATTTGCATTTGTTTTATATGCATTTTTTAATATAAATAAGTAGTTTTAAATAATGAAAAAAAATTTATCATGTAATGTTTAAATAATAAATAGTAATTTTTTATAATAATTAGTATGTTATTCTATTTAGCAAAGCAATAATTTTATTGGTTATTTTTAAGGTTAAGTACAAAGATAAATTTAAAAATACATGCATATCAAGCAAAAAAAAAAGAGAAAAAATGGAAAAATTTGAAACAAGAGATTTTTAATTTGTGCAAAAAAAGTATTTCACCTAACTTACTTTTTATTTAGCAATTAATTTGTTAAAAAATATGAGGTTAAAATAAAATTAAAATAAATTCAAGGTTTGAATTAAAAAGTTTATAAAGAAATATTTAACTTAAAAACCTCTATCATATAAATAATATATCATTATCTTATTAGCTTATCAGTCAAAGTATCAATACCTATAATTATAATTTAGACTTAGAAGATTTATTTACATTTTTTAGTAAAATATATTTATAATTTACTAATAAAATTAACTTATGCATATATTGAATTTATTTAATGTATGATAGAGTTTATCCACAAATAAATTCCCATGTTGAAATTGGTTTTCACACTTTTTCTTTTTTTTGGAGACAAATAATCCTCTCCTTTATGCAAGTTATTAGAAATAGATAAAAAGAGGAACATGTAAATAAAATAACCTTCCATTCTCTTTAGGAGAAATCTTAAAGTGGTAGTTATCAATTGTCTTTCTTGTAATTTGCCTTCCTAATAGCTTTTTCGATTTAGGTAGAAATTGTTCTAATCTGTTTAATTGTCATGGCTGGTCTTGAAGACCTAGACATGGATGGTTTACAAAAATCTAGGGATTTAGTTTTGGAATTGGAGAAGAATAATGATATTCGTCTCCAAAAGGTTGGTATATTGTTGGTGCAGGTTCTTGGACCTAAAAAAGTGAATCAATTTGCCTTTAAAAATAACTTACGTAAATCATGGGGATTTGGGGAAGATCTTAGCATCTTAGGTATTAGTCTTAACAAATATGCAGTTAATTCTTCAGATAAGGCACATCTAGATCACATTTTAGCAAGAACTCCTTGGAATATTTTTGGTAAACTTATTTCAGTTAGTTATTGGAATAAAACTCAAAGTGCAGAGGAAATGGTTTTAGACACAATCCCATTCTAGATCCAAATGCATAATATTCCAAAGGAATATTATAGTGAGAAAAATGCACGAATAATAGGGTCAAGTTTGGAAATAGCTTTAGCCATTGATCAACCATTTATTAATAATGTACTCAGAATAGGTTTTTTAAGAGTAAGGGTAGCTTTTCCAATATCCAAATCTATTATCATTGGTTTATGGATTCCTAAATTTCATAATGATAAAGTATAGGTAAGATTCAAATATAAGAAGTTACAATATTTTTGTTATGGATGTGGAATTTTAGGTTATGAATCTAAAGAATGTCGTAATCCTAGGGAATATAATGCAGATTATCTATCATATAAGCATTAAGGACCTTGGTTAGGAATTGCACCTTTATCTGGCTAAGACCTTCATATCATTTATTCTCAGGTGGTCAATCCTAACTCACAGGGCCATGCAGTCAACCTATATATGTTAGAAACATGCACGACTAATTCCCTTTTAATTAATAATCATGATTATAGTCAACATGGACAAATAGGAAAGGTAGCGATAGATTTACTCCAAAAAGTCTCAGTCTGCGACTCAATTTCTTTCTCCAATAACAAGGTCATATAAGTCGAGATAAATTATAAGTAGGCTAAAACTATGTCAAGCATCTTAAATCTAGTTCCAGACTGTAGGGACCAACCAATAATAACTAAGCTGATTGTATCTTTAATCATTTCATATTCTTTTATAAGTCTGAATCACTTTTTTCAACCTATATAGAAAGCAACTGATGATAGGGTGTGCACTTATCTCTATCATGGAAGAGGAAGATAGGTAATCTTGATGATAATAATAGGGTACATAAAATTTCTAAAGAGGATCCTCTATTTAAAAGAAAGATGGCATTGTTAATGACTTTTGACTTTGGTTCTCCAGAAATTAATCATGGTCATAAAAAAGTATAAATTTCTCATTAGAAAAATAAGGCTTGAAAGACCATTTCTAAAAATTCTAAAAAGGATACTCTTTTTTCTTCTGATATGGTTGAGGAAGCGGGCCTTACCATGTGCTCACCAGCACCATGAAAATCCTAACTTGGAACTATCGAGATTTCAATAATTCCTCAGTAGTTCGAGCCTTAAAGGCTCTAGTTAGAGAAGGAAAAACCAATATTATTTTTCTTTGTAAGACTAAATCTTCAGAGGAAAGAATTATTAAGGTTACATAAAAGCTTAGAATATGGCAGAACTTTACAGTCCAACCAGATGGAAGAAAGGGTGGTTTAACATTATTTTGGACACAAGATGTTTTCCTAAGAGTAATTAATGCATGTAAACATGTAATTTTAATCAAAATTATGGATCCAGATACCAAAAATCTTTGGCGCTCATCTTTTCTCTATGGATCTCCGTGCCAATTTGACAAATATTTATTATAGACAAAGCTCGATGATCAATATACAAGAATGGATAAGCCATAGGTCATTATAGGAGATTTTAATGCCTTTAATGATAAAGAAGGTGACCGTCCAATTGGTAATTCTATGGATGTTGCTTTCTCTGGATTTGTCCAACATATTGGTGCTATAGATATAGCAAATAATGGATAACATTTTATGTGGTCAAATGGTCATGCACAATATGAAAATATACAAGAAAGATTGGATAGAGTAGTTTGTTGCCTTCAATGGTGACTGACGTACCCTTGTGGAGTGCTCAAAACACTCATATTGCCACATTTAGATCATCTTCCCATTTTATTAAATACACAGGTGCATACCAATTATAATCCACATCCCTTTCGATTCATTGCAACTTAGCTTAGGGATAATACATGCCTGCATATAATTAAAGACACTTGGCATCAAAATGATGTCCATGGATCAGCAGCCTTTAGACTCATCTAAAAATTAAGAAAGTGAAAGAAAGACTAAATAAATGGAATAGGGAGAATTTTGGATATTGCCGTCATAGATTAAACGAACTACGTGCCAACAATTATATCCTATAGTACATAATCTCCAAATTATATGTAACATTCGATTAGAGACAAAAGAACAATTGAAAAGGTAAGAGGACATTTGACAACAAAAATTAAGAGAGTTGTGGACAAAAGACGGTGATACTAATACCAAATTATTTCATTTATCTACAGTTATCAGAAGACGTAAAAATTTTATTACATTCATCAAAATTAATCTTGATCATCATATTGAAAGTAAAGATGAAATTGGATAACATTTTGTGGACACTTTCCAAAATCTATTTCAATAAGAACATCCATTAATTCCAGATGATTTGGAAAGGTTTCATTGAACCTATTGTAACAGATTCAGAAAATGATGCCATGACCACTATTCCTTTTGAGGATGAAATTTGGAAGGTCATTAAAGAGATGAATCCATTGAAAGCACCAAGGATGGATGGTATGTCAGGTATCTTTTACACAAAATTTTGGGATATAGTTAGAAAGGATATTATTAAGGCAATTAAAAGTTTTTTCATGTATGGGTTCTTACTATGTGAAATAAATAGGAACTTCTTCCTACTTATACCCAAGAATACCTCAGTAGAAACTTTTAGTGATTTTCGACTTATTAGTTTGTGTAATTTCATTTACAAAGTCATTTTTAAGATCCTAGCAAATAAAATGTGGTTAGTGATTAATAAATTGACATTTCCCATGCAATCAGCTTTTGTCCCTGGCCGATAGATTGCAGAAAATGGTTTGTTAGCTCAAGAAATCATCCATACAATTAAGAAGCAAAAAGGGAAAATAGGACTTATGGATATTAAATTGGACATGAAAAAAGCTTATGATAAAGTGGGATGGAATTTTCTGCTCAAGATTTTACATCAATTTGGATTTTGTCCTTAGTATGTTAATTGTGTCTTTCAATGGTGTCTTTTTTTGTTCTTCTTAATGGAAGTCCTTTTAGAAGATTTACTTCTTCGCAAGGTGACCTTCTCTCACTATACCTTTTCATCCTAGTCTTAGAAGTTTTATCTAGGCTTTTATTGAGAGCAAAAGTTCAAGGTAAAATTACATGGCATTAATATTAGTCAAGGGGGTGAACCGATTTCACATCTTATGTTTGCAGATGATGTGATTTTATTCTCACAAGCTAATAAACATAATGTTTAAGGATTGAAGGAGTGTCTACAAAAATATGAGATTTGGTAGGGTCAAAAAGTTAATTTGGATAAATTTAGCATCTTTTTTAATCCATATACTCACCATCATACATGGGGTTCCTTAATGGATTTCCTTCAATTACAATCAATTAGGGATGATGCCAAATACTTGGGAATACCCATGTTTCTCTCAGCCAATAAGACTAGAGACTTTTATTATTTATTAGAGAATATTCAAGCAAGAGTCCAAGGTTGGCGTAAAAAAACCTTATCATGGGCAGGAAGAGCCACATTGATTACATTAGTAATTCAGTAGTTACCTATTTACACCATGTTTATTATTCCATTCGTGATTACTATTTGTGATAAGATGGATGCTATTACCAAAAAAATCTCGTGGAACGTTCAATCGGAGAAGAGCCATTTTTTCCCCTTTGGCTTAGGTAGAGTTGTGTAAGCTGAAAAAATTTGGTCAAGTAGGATTCAAAGCATTTCACCATATGAATAAAGCTTTACTTACAAAACTTGTATAGAAGTCAGAGACTAATTAGAATAAACTATAGACACATTGTTTCAAACACAAATATCTGAGTGGTCATTCCATCATAAAAGTTATAACTAGGATGTATGATTAACATGCTATTAGTTTAATGGTTTGAAGGGGTATCGTGATTGCCATGAATTGCTACAATTTGGGGTGTGCTTTCTTGTGAGGAGTGGGGAGTTACCATTTTCTACTAACCTACCTTGGGTTCCCACAATACAAAATTTCAAGCCATCCATTAATCCCAATTATTCTTTACCTTTAAATTTGTAAGTTAAAAATCTCCATCTTCTAATACAAAAATGTGGAATCAGGAAATACTTCACTAGATTTTTATAGCTGAAGATGCAAAATGAATCATCCAACTACATGTTCCCCAAAAAGGTTCAAATGAACTTAAATGGATTTTATGCCTAAAATCATTATCTATCAAATGAACGACTGTCCACTCTCTAGAGAGCTTTATGGAATTCAGTTATTTAGAAACGACTTAAAGTATCACTCTGGAGGTTTGGACATGGCATTGTTCCTACCAAAGTTCGATTGCAATAGTTTGCCAATCTGCAAGATGTAAGATGTCCTTTTACTTACAATTCAATAAGATTGATTTGCATATTGTGATAGGTTATGAGTTTGTAAGAATCCTTTGGTTTCATGTGCTTAGAGTTCATATATCTCAAGTCAATTTCAATTCGGTTCTGGAATTCCTAGAGGCTCTATTTCAACTTAACCATCAACTCATACCAGAAGGAGCTCCCTCGGACTATGCCATTAAAGTTGCAGCTGGAGTAGCTATCATATCATGACATGTGTGGGAAGCCAAAAATGATCTCATCTACACTAATTGGTTACCATTGATGGATAGGCTTGTTTTGTAAGTAGAGGACGACTTACATATGGAGCTAGTTTGGATGTAGGGTGGTCAAACCACTTCACCAACAGTTACACCACAAATATGGTAATCACCTCCAACAAAATGCTTGAAGTTAAATGTTGATGTGGCATGGATAAGTGGCAAAGTTGTGATTGCTATTCTTGCAAGAGATGATATAGGCATAGTCTTAGGACTCTGGTTTGAGAAACTGTAGCTTAGCTCACCTAAAGGAGTAGAAGCTTATGCCATTTATAAGGCTTGTAAAATGGTTAAGAACTTGACCTACCCAAAAATTATAATAGAATCTGATTGTAAATTAGTGGTTAATGCAATTTTGGGTTTCAACAATTGTCCTTGGAAGATATTTGGCTTGGTGGAAGATATTAGGTTTAGTTTGGAGTTATTTAGTCATTTGTCTATAGTTTGGATTTCTAAAAATGCAAATAGAGCTACACATGGAGGGGCTCAATAGGTTTTTAATGTTATTAGGAGTGGTGTTGGTTCTATCAATGAGGTTCCTCTTATTATAGATGAAATCTGTATCCATGATTTGGACTTGGTATTTGATTAATTTAATACATTATGATTTTGTAGAAGAAAAAAAAGGGTTATTAGCAACGGGTTCAAGTTTCTTTTGGATTTTAGCAGCCAAACAATTAAGATTTTAATCATTTTCTATATCAGTTTAAAATAAATACATGAATTTTGAGAATAAAATTAAAATGGAATCTATATTTATATTTTATTTTATTTGCATTAATGAAATGTGCAATACCCAATATCATCGAGAGCAGTAAGAAGCTCGTTGCATTGTCATAAGTATGTGCAATACATCATACATTGACACTGTATAGGAACAAATAATCACTGTATCTGGACCCAAATGCCCTCGCTGGGGATATCTTGATGGACCACGAATAAAAGATAGAAACCGGGTGGAGCAAGAATAGCTGATCCGGGTGTGCTCACCACAACTTGGTGCGATGATTTGCCTGCGTTCGTCACCTTCAGGTTCGTTCCCAGCACCAGCATCCTCTGATTCTGCGAGAAAGAGTGCGTGTTAAAAGGCGGCAACAACATCGTCACCGAAACTGCGTTTCGCGCTAATGTTCCGGTCACTTGGAACTGTATCCCCAATATTTGATTGTACTTTATCTTAGTTTGAGAAAGGGGAGACACAATCTTCGGACGCACATTTGAAAACCCACTCTCCAAATACGACGGGGAAAAAGCCTCCAATCTCAGTTCTGTCGGAAACAACACATTCGTGAAATTGTAGAATGTATGAGGATTGCTACCACCAACGAGCACCCGACCATCACGAAGCAGAACCGCTGTCGAGTGGTACATCCTCGGAATACTGGACGGGTTTTGCACTTCGAACCGAGATCCGACTGGGGCATCGGGCTTGTATAAAAATGGGGTTAACACCGGGTTCCGTCCTATTTCCCACCCAGCAGTTCCCAGAGCTGCTCCGTTGATGATCAAAACGTTGCCGTTTGGTAGCATCACCATGTCGTTCATGGCTCTACCTCCGGGCATTGACTCCGTGACCCACTGTGGATTACGGTCCGTAATTTTGATCCGGGCACAAGTGTTCAAGGCTCCGAGGAAATTTCGTCGATTTGCCTGCTGAAATGAACCCCTCGGGGCTCCACCACAGATCAAAACCTCTGCTTGAAGAGACTTGGCTTGTAAATTCTTCAGTGGCAGCAAAACGGCAGAACCTGTACTGGGATAACACCTGGGATCTCCGCCTGGTATTTGTGGATATGTCCTCACCACCTTGTTGTTAATGTAGTCGAACAAGATTGCTCGATTGTTGGCGAAGATGAATAAATTGCCATCCACGTTTAGAAGAACAAATGGGTACAAGTTGTTCTCAGCGCCAGCATCGTTGGTCTGTGCCAGAAATGGTAGACTGAATGAGGTACTGGTCGCAGCTGTTTTGGGATAAAACTCATAGGTGAAATCTTTCCTGCCAGCCGATAATTATTTGGCGTCCATCTGGCAGAATATGATTGGTTGCGTACCATCTAATTGCTGCCAGACCCGAATCATTTTCTTGCCAATCACAGGTGGGGCATGGATTGAAAATCCTGACGGCACGAGCCCCGTCGTTGAACCCACCAGTCTGGATGAGACGGCCGTCGGGTGCAACCGCACCGGAAGAACACCAGACGTCGGTCTGCACGAATAAGGCCCGGATGCTATTGGATGCGACGTCGTACTCGACAGAATGAGCGGTGCAGTCCCGCTTGACAACCAGTTCTTTTGGGTCTACGCGGCATTTGCCAGCAGGCAAGCTTAAGTTGGATAAGCCAAAGTCGGTGCGGTCGAAAATGACGACGCGGTCATTGTGAAGTAGCTGCATGTGCATGGCTACAATGCCTATGTTGTTCTGCAGCAGATTCCATTGGCCAGCGGCAGCTTCTGCGGGGACGAGAATCTGAAGGAGCAAAGGAGCCAGAAGAAAATGTAAATTGCTCATTTCTTATATGAGTGATTAGAATTAGACAATGGGTTTGCGATTGGCATGGCAGGGCGTCGTTAGCTTTAAATAGCCACGAGCAAGATGATAGATGATAGAGAAATGTTCTCCCACACGCCATAAAGGATGCGGATGCCAAAGATTCTCTCACGGCTGAAAATTGACTATTAAGTGCTTAACAATTTCCATGATGGTTATACTGGGGATTGGTGTTTTCAAGTCTCCTTCTGTAATTTTCCAATGTGTTGATTGCCAACTGGACTACTGGTGCTTAGAGAAGTGAACAAGGGACTTGATGGTGCTTTGACCTAATATATGAATGCTAGGACTTCTTGTTTTTACTCGAATTATATA
Source organism: Sindora glabra (assembly GCA_020226215.1). Taxonomy (NCBI): domain Eukaryota; kingdom Viridiplantae; phylum Streptophyta; class Magnoliopsida; order Fabales; family Fabaceae; genus Sindora; species Sindora glabra. Next base: position 84,497,133 of record CM035230.1, on the reverse strand, counting down.
TGTTGTTTTTCCCCCTCTTAAAGATGAGTTTGTTTTATAACAATTTTTTTAATAATAAAAGTGGTCAAATTGCTAAATAAATATATGTAAGATTTAAAAATTAAATAATGAAAGATACAAAATTTTTAAAAAGTATCAAATTGCACTTGAGTAAAAAATTCCCAATTATATGTCGGCTTTGTCATAGGATAAAAACTGCTCTTTCCATTTTATAATACTGTATATAAATATATAATTACTTCTCTAATTATATATATGCCAAACCAACAAACAGTTTCCAACATACTGATCAACAAAGTCTAACTTTGGATTTGTTTAAATGATAGAGTTGAGTTGTGAAATCAAATAATATAATTATATTTGGATGCAGGAAGAGAGTGCTAGGAGGGGAACAAAGGAATTGGATGAAGCCGGCCAGGGGCCGGAGGGAATATCCATTTGACTAGCTTGAATTGCAATAGATGAGCTTGCCTATTTTGACCGTTCCAAATCCATGAAGTTCGTACAGTTATTCGTCAGCGTTTTGCTCGGATTTTTCCTCTCTTGGAGGTATGCTTGTTTTTTATGATTCAATTGTATATTACAGGATTTTATTTCACTCAATAAATAAATAAAAGGTAAATATCAATTTTTATTATTTTCAATGTTTTATAAATTAAATTTAACAATCAACTGATTATATTAATAATTAATTTATATAATTAGTTATTATCTAAGAGTTTATTATATTAAATGATTTAACTAAATAATAATATTAACTGTTTGAATAAAAATATTTAATAAAATTAATTATTTATATATAAAATGACATTTAAGAATATAAGTTTATTTTATGATTGATTTAAATATTCTTTCACTTTAATAATAAATTTTAAATTTTATATATTATTATTTATCAAATTAAATTTTCTTTTAAATGATAGGTCATTGTAAATTATTATCTATAAAATTTTTAATTTAAAAATTAAATTATTATATTTATTAAAATTTTAAAATAGTAAATAACTATAATTTTTTCCGGATTGATAGTGAGAGAAACGGGACAAATGATCAATTAATGTCATGCACATAAGATACATAATTTAAATTTATTATATGTATTTAATTTTTTTGAAAAATAAATAATTATTTAAAAGATTCCACTTTGTTAACAAGATTAGACTTTAGAGGTAATATAACCATTCAACTTAAGTGTAGCCTTGTCATTTTACAAGCCTCTTTTGAATTTGCCATTTGAAATTGTTGAGTTTTTCATGTTTTTCAAGCCCGCAGAATGAGTGCCAATCATCTCACCAAATAAATTATTTATCAAATTCTTTTAAATAACTAATTGAATTGGTTAGTCAAATAAAATAACCTAAATTAGCTAAAAATCGATTAAAAAATTATTTATCAAACACCTTTATAAAACCAAGATGTATAAGTAGAATCCTTTTTATTTTTTATTTACCTCAAATTTAATTGTAATCCATCCCTCTAAATCCTCTCTCTCTTTTTGATTATTTCTATTATTTATTATTATAAATTATTATTGGATGTAATTAAGATAGTAAGAGAATAAATCAAAGTTCAATAATTTTTAATGTAAAAAATCCTCCAATCAGAAGAGTAAAAATCATGACACTTGGTCCAAAATTTTTTTATTATAAATTAAAATAAATATAAATATTTTGTTAACTAAATTCACAATATATATATATATATATATATATATATATATATATATATATATATATATATATATATTTCACTTTTTTGCTATAATAGTAATAGTAATAATATATTACTTTAATTAATATATTTATTTAATTATAGTAATGATCTTATGCATATTTAGTTATAATAATTATTTTTTATAATTATTTTTTATTAATATTTATATTTTATGATAATAATTTTAATTTCTCACATAATTTTTATTACTTTTTTAATTTTAATTTAATTATTTACTTTAATACATTTTTGTAATATATATTGATAATATTAAATATATAAACTTATTAATTCTAATATTATACATATTAATATATATTGATAATATTAAATATTATACATATATTAAAGTATATAATAAAAGCATATATATATTAATAAATTAATTATTTATTATTTTTTAATATTATCAAACTAACAGCTAATCCAATAGATTAGTTCATTACCTAATAAAATTAGAATGGAATATTATTATCGTTGTTTATACTAATTTTAACTTTAGATTAAACAAAATAATATCAATCTTTAAATTAATCCATTAGACTAGATCCATTTTGATAGTTTTAGCTTCTAACCGCAGCCTAAAGGCACTAAGACCGGACCTGCCGCAACAGATAGACGGAAGGATGAGATATTTTTGACAATGTGAACACATTTCTTTTATTTCGATAATGTATATATGGTTTATAATAATAATTGATGTACATTGAATCGTTGGTATGTTGCAGCTGTTGTTGGTTTGTTGCGATGGATTTGCACGCAGGCAGTATCATTTTATTATTGTTTGTTCGACATTGCTAGCTAATTCTATGATTAGATTGTTTTCAAGTATTCTCTTAGATATTGAAGTAGTTGGGTAATTAAGAAAATTCTTTGCTGTTTTCACTCGTAATTAAGATTATACACCTCTTCCCATTAACATTTGGGGAAAATCGAATTAGAGTGGGCTATTCTTCTTTCTTCGGATAATCGGATGTAGTAACTGTGAGCGGGACTTGCTTTACTGGGTTGAATAAATTCTCTCTATTTTCATTTTTATAAAATATTTTGCATCAATTTTGTCATCACTATAAAATATTAATGTGTCCAATTCCATTTTTATATGAATATTAAAAAAAGTAGAATTGGATAAATTAATATAAAATATTTTATAGAGTTAAAAACGAGAAAAATGAATTATACAAGAATAGAAAAAAGGAAATTTACTCTAAGTCACGAACTACAAGCAAATTGAGACTGAGATTGAGTTTTGAGGTTAGAAATGAGAAGAGTAATACGGCTATGAGTTAGAAATTATGAAAGATAAGGGTCTAGAACATACGCACAAACTCAGAAAAAATGGGTGTCATGCTCGTTCTTGTTAGGTGGAATTTGTTTGTGTTACAAATTTGCAAAGGATTTGTGTTTGCATTTGGAAGGGTGATGGGGCATGTTTCCCTTAAGAAGCATCTGCTTGACCACACAATGTTATTATCGTTGAGACGTGCAAAATATGCATAATCTTTGCTTCTTTCATTAATCCTCTTCTATTCTATTTGACATTGCATTATCCAACCATATTTTCGATCGGATTCATGCAACCTGAATTATTCTTCCTCTTATTTTATCCGCATACACATCATACTAAAATATTTTTGTTTACTTGAGAGTGCGCATGACATTATAATTTTTTAAAATTAATTAAAATGATTTCAATTCATTTATAAATAAATTTTATGATTTGAAATTTTTATCAAAAATAATTATTTTAATTTTTTTTACAAATAAATTCTTTTATTTGGAATGTATAAAAAATTTAACAAATAAATTCTTGATAATATTATGATAAATATAATATTATAAAAATGGTAAATATTTAATATAATATATATTTTTAAGTCAAATAAAATAAATTCTAATAAAAAATTTTTTGTTAAATTTGATAATTTTCATAATTGATGACACAAATATAATTAAAAATATGAATCATAAATGAAATGAAATAAAATCTCTTATTTATTTAAAGTTAAAAACACCTTTTTAAAAATTATTTAGAAATAAAATGAAATTTTATTTATAGCCGTGTCAAATGAGGAGTAAACTAATGTAGACAATTTGTTAAAAGAAGAACAACACATATAAAATGTTACAATCAAAACAAACTAACATAGTTATATATAATTGATCACTAGGTATTTTAACTCGTATCTTTAAATTTTAATTTAATTAAAAATAATTAATTAGTAACTGATAGGAAAAGAAAAGTCAAATAAATCTGTCGCATTTCCTTGCAAGTTTGGTGATTAAAGACTTTAAACAATATTAAAATTCGAAATTGAGTGGGTTGTTGGGACATTTCCCTCAAGCCTTCAATAATTGAGGATCTACGTTATTAATATTATCATTATTATTATTTTTGCTACTATATATATATATATATATATATATATATATATATATATGATGGAGTTCCCACTAAACTAATTCTCCTTCTTTTAAAAGTAAATTTCCAAGTGTGTATATGATACTTGTAGAATTATAAATAACGAAGAAGTCCAAAATAATAAATTAGGAAATCATGCACATTGTATTGATAACGTTCATCATCATATAAATGGTGCGATTTAGGTCCATGTGATAGGACTACTACCGTTATGCCTACTTGGGGACCGTGATTTCGAATATTATGCTTATAAGTTGGTGAATATTTGGTCACCTCAGAATGAGCTGATCGTTCTGAAAGTGATATTGTGGGGCAAGTACCTCCGACTGCTATAAACATCCTAGGCATGGGCAGATTCGTGTATATACCCGTCCATTTTTTAACGTCTATTATTTATATATTTGTTTTTAATATGGGTTTAAATTTTAAAATGAATTATTTTTTATACTGCTGTGAAATTTAACAATTAACACATTCGAGCAAATGTACATGGTCAACAAATAATAAAATAAATAATTTCAAAGGCTGAATCCTATAAAAAAAAATTGTCGCAATCCTATCAATTATTAAAATTATCTTGAATTGATATTATTTGCAAAAAATAATTAAGAACAAGAATTTAAATGAACATAAAATAATTGAATAAAAATAGAAATATCAAGTCTTAAAATCCAAGCAGAATAAAAAAAATTATAATTTATAAAAATCCAGAGGGCATTTTAAGATCTACAATTTCACATTTTTTGAATAAATTAAATTTATAACTTTCTATTAATCATCACAAAATTTTAGTGCCAATTAATACTCTAATATATAACTCATCCTCTTCTAGTAGATGAATCTTTTATTCTTTTAACTCAAAATACTATGTTCCTATGTGAATTAAAAATTAAAAGAACTCATCAAGCATAGGTATTATCAAGATTATTTGCATTGTAGATGTATTCCTATCCACATTAAACAAATATCACCTATTCTTAACTTTTTCTTTTCAATACTCATTCAAATTAACTCATAAATCTCAAAATTGTTAACTAAACAATTCAAAAAATATTTGAGATCAGAATAAGTAATGGTGAATAATAATAGAAATTTTCAAAATTTAGTTAATTGTATAAGAAATATATTATAAAATTAATTGTTAAACTAATTAAAAATATAAAATGACATAAAAGAATATATATGTTAATATAAATAGATATATATAAATTAAATTAATTCTTTATTTAGAAATCAAATTAAATTAATGCAATCAAGATATTTAACATAAAAATATAATTACTTAAGATTTAATTAATTATGTTTTATGAACTTAATATTTGTTTACTTATATAATTTTTAATTTATTACTATTTATAATAAAAATATAATTACTTAAAATATAATTAATATTATTTTATAACTTTATATATTTAATTATATATATATTTATATTTATAATTTAAAATAAAAATATAATCAACTAAAATTAAATTAATTATATTTTTCACATCATGCATCTATTCATTTTCTTGTTTATTATTTATCTAATTAATATTTATACTAAATTTATTGGATTATATATTTATTTATTATTTAAAATAAGAACATAATTATTTATTAAGAACATGTATTATAAATTAATGAAAAAGGGGATAAGTTTGGAAAAAAATTTAAAAAATTATTAGCTTATAAATTATAAATTACTTAAGGTATCTTATTAAATTAGAATTTATTTTTTTAGTAAGTTAGTACATGAAATACTATTAGAGGTTAATTTATAACTTATTGATTAAGTTAATAAATTATAAAATAATTTATTTATTCCAAAAAATAAAGTCAAGTGTTTTATTTGATGAGGTGATATAGGGAATTTTATATTCTAGTGACTTTCTCAAAACTCATGATATAGGGGAGTATCTTGGAGTCAACTTAAAGTATGGAGGCTCTAACCATTTTAACTATAGTGAAATCATATCTAATTTAGAAAAAGGTTGGAAAGTTGGAAGAAGTCTTGTCTTTCCCTGGTAGGTAAAGCTATTCTAATCTTATTTATTCTTTTTGCCTTACTAATTTACGTTATGCAAGTTAAGGAATTGCCCAAGATGACGTGTTTAAAGATTGAACAACTCCAAAGTGCATTTTTGTAGGGCTACAAACCAAAACTTCACAAGTACCATTTTGCATCTTAGAGGAATGTTTATTAGCCAAAAAAGTGTGGATGCCTTAGGGTTTAGAAAATTGAGTTCCATAAATGATGCATGTTTGTTAAAGTGGAACACGAACCTTTGCATGGGAAACAACAATCTCTAGAGTTAAGTTCTTACAGCTAAGTATGGTAAAAATTGTGATTTGAGGAGACATATAGTAAGTAAAGATTTAAATTCTCATTTTTGGAAGACTACCACTTAATTCACCTTCACTGTTTAAGAACATCACCATTAAGTTGTTGCTAATAATGCACCATTTAACTTATGGGAAGATAATTGGTTAGGAAATAAGCATATTCTTGTTAATCTTGCTCTTATTAAACTTCAACTTAACTTAATGTAGCTTAAGTATGTCAAATAGTTGTTCTAAATGGTGATTAAGATTGGAAAACTTTCAACATAAGTCTTTTTAATCAAGTAATATCATTAATTAAAGATATAAAGATGTTTAATTTAAATGTTAAGGAAGATGTTTTGTTATAGAATCAAAACTCAAGCTATTTTAGCATTTGGACTACATTTGTCTCATTGGAACAATAAAACTGGAATAATGCACAACCATATTAGCATTTAACATGGCAATAGAAAAAACTATAACGAATCTGGTATTTTATATAAAAGGCATTCTAGCAAAAACTACTTACAAATGTGAGAAGGAGTAAGTGGTAGAATGCTTCTCAATTCTACATTTGTGTGATAAGCAACTAGAGACAATATTGCATGTCTTAAAGGACTATCGAATAACTATTGGTGTTTAGAAATCTTTGTTAGATTAGATATGGGTGACTAGTTTCTTCTTATGGGATAAGAATAGTTTGTTTTTATTCAATCATTCCATGAATTTAGGCAAGGATGGTAATGTTTATTGGGACTTAATTTAGGGAGTTGCAATAACTAATTTATGGGAAGGGAGAAACAAAATAATTTTTTAGAAAGATTTCCACATGCCTTTTAATGCAATTCAAGAAATTAAAAGGTATGTGATAGAAATTCATAATGTGTAAAATAATAGTACCAATAGTGTAATAAACCAACGTCAGATAATCCAAATTTTTTAGGAGTCTCTTCTTCTTTTTTGGGTCAAATTAAACACAAATAGGACATCAAAATCCTTGTCATTGAAAGTTGGTTATGGAAGATTACTTTAAGGAATTTGTGGTAAATGTATATAAGGTTTTGCCTATAGTTTAGGCACTTATAGTTCTTTGAAAGTAGAATTATTGGGAGTTGTTGAAGGTCTAAACTTAACTTAGAATCTTAATCTTTGTAATATTATTCTTGAATATGATTCTATAGCAATGATTCAATGTCTAAGCAAGAGAAGTGATGACATGGAGATGGATTCTATGTTTCTTAGAGTAATTTAGAACTTGCTAAAAAAAATTGGAATGTCTAAATATGTCATGCGTATAGAAAGGGAAATAGATATGTAAATTAGCTTACTAATCATAGGATCAATCTTCTTATTGGAACTAGGCTTATTCCTCAACCTCCTTTAGAGTTAGCTATATTACTTTTTATTGATTTAATAAAGGATTCTATGACTAGAGAGGTTAAAATGGGATAGATATAGGTTTCTTTTTTTAGTTGTTTTTATTCTTATTTGTTTTTATTCTCTTTTCTTTTAAGCATAAGCCTTTTTGAATTACCATAAAAAAGTTAAAATAATTGATATCCTATTCTCATAATAAACTACTTATTTCTATAAATTAATCCAATCACTCAAAATTATCAATATATATCATTGCATATGTCATAAAAAATACACAAGATCTACATTTTTTATACATACTTTTTAAACTCACTTTTTAATATACTATTTTTTTAGTATTTTAAGATATATTATTTTATTTAAAAAAAGAATATATTTTTTTGTTGTAACTATTGCACACAACTCTTATTGTATATATTAATAATATGTTATTTTATGATATACCTTTTATATATACTATATAAATACCTACTTTCACTGACCTTTTGATTCTTGTTTTGCCATTGCTCCAGGGTATGTTTATAATTCTTCTCTATTGTTCACTTATTTTTCTATAACCTTAGTCTTGGAGAGGTCTAGGAAAAAAATACTAAATGTGTTCTTGTTATAGGTTACCTTCTCAATATGAACCACCACTAAAAGAGAGTATTTATTAACATAATTTTAAAGAAGGCATGTATATTCTATATAATATCTTCTTTGATTTAAATTGGAATTATAACATTTTTAGAGGTTTTTTTAGGTTTACTAGACTTTTCATTTTCAACATCTTCATTGAAAATAAATATGGACCAAGCTTAAATTGTTGTTTTCTTGATGTTCCACATTAATTTCCCTATATATTTTATAACCTTAAGTATTAATTGTAAAAATCATGATCTCATTTTTTCTATTTTTTATTATAACTATTGAAAATAAATAATTGGCAATAACAAGCTTTAATGGCTTTTTTTTCATCATATGAAATTGATTGAACATTTTGTAGCCACCTTTAATGTAACTTTAACTAGTTTTTAACTTGTACGATGCAAAGGTCTTATATGAACCCTATGTATTGAAAATAATTATAAAAATTATCTTTTAAACATAAAATAATTACATATATTTGTGTAAAATATTAATTTGATGGAGTGAATTTCTTTTTTTCTTTTGGTAATAACAAAAGTGATAACTCATTTAACACACACAAAACATTAAATGCCATTACACTACTAAAAATGCTAGTTTTGATTGAATGAATTTGAATTTTAAGTATTGTGTGTTTAAGGCATCAAAATTTAGCTAATAACTTTGTAACATCAAAGCATTATATTCTAATAAACTTTGTAACTTAAAGCATTATATTCTAACAAATTTAAGTGTCATAAAATTATCATTATAGACAAAGCAAATTTAATGTATAGAAAATTAATTTTTAAATGTGACTATATCCTTAAAATTTTTTTTCGTATATGTAATTATCATAGCATTCTCCTTCAGCAAGTTAAATTGGGGTTGTTAGAAAAATATCCTTGTTTCCAATAAGTTGCTAACTATCCATCATTATCTTATATCTATTATCAAGTAGAACTTTACCTTCACCTGCTTTATATTTTTCTTCCATAGTTACCAATTTCATTAGACAAGACACTGCCAAAAACTTCAAAATCAATAAGCAATAATAAAATAACCATGTTTTAGGATTAATGGCAATGTAAACGAGAAATGATAAAGTATTAACTATATGAAATAATTTTATCATTAATATTAAAAAAGAGCTTTCTAATCCAAGATCCTATTTATGATTGTATCTTAGATTGACACAATCTCTTTATAGCACATAGATGACATATCCTACACCTAATATGAAGACTGTTGGAAATCAAGATTACTAAATATAAATAAAGAATATTAAAGAAGAAGATGATGAATGAAAATTGCGCTTTATCTTTATTCTTTGATCTTCACAATATTATTACATGATGATCCCTCATGTCGATCATTCATAATACCATTCTCATTTTACACAAAAGCACATATGGCACTCTTTTTCTTAAAGTGATCTTTCAACAATAAGTAATCTCTTTTGAAATTCTAACCTCTCATAGTAAAAAAGAATTTTTATTTACAGTATTAAAATAGTTAATAAATTAATTGCTTTAACTAACTAACTAACTAAACACTTAGTTGGGATATTCTTTTTTAGTTTTGTTTTATCTTTTTACAACAAAGACAATGACCTACACACCTTATAACCTACATTTAACACAAAGCCATTGCTTGAGGGTGGCTTTACTAATTTCTATATTATTTTAATGATAACGACCAGTGCTTAATTACTAAAGGTTTGTTTATTATATGCCTTATGAGTTTGGTTATTAATAGAATGATAAAGTTTTGACTAAGGATGTTAACATTTTTGGTTTTTAACATATTCAAAATTGTACTCGCATTATAAAAGCCAATACTTTCTCCTTATTTACCTGCACACTATTTGCTAATCCATAGAAAATGTTACCATGTTTTAGTTGAATTTCTTATAATTTAGATAGAAAAACTTTTAGAAATATAACAAAAAAGGATCCATCTAGTTTCAAACCAACCATTTATGTTGGATTGCCTTATTTTTATGTCAATAATGTGATAGTTGTATTTTAATTCATAACTTTTCCCTTTCACCTTTATTTGAGTTTTTATGGCAATCAAAATTAAATACTCTCTAATGTATGCTATGTATTATTCAATCTACTATGTTTGAATCATCTTATCAATTAATGTATAATGTTAATTCTTTATTTTCATTATTTTCATTGTTCAAGATTTTGATTTTTGTTCAAATGATAATTCTTGCTTTATCTTGAAAGGGAAAATTAAGAACCCTAATTATGATGCATTTTGTTTATAGATCATGTTTATAATTTATAAAATCAGATTTCCTTTCTCTTAGCTACTTAAACAAAATTTGAAAATTTGCCTTGTAAATTGAGTAGCTAACCTTGATATTCTAAAAAAAAGTTTGAATGTTATAAAAGTTTTGCAACCTTTATTCCAAACCACACTATTTAAAGTTACTTATCTTATTTCACGTCCAATCTTCAAATATGTAGATTGGTACTAATGGTTTAACTAAAGTTTCTATTTCTCGGGATACTATGAAAAAAATAATTACAGAATTTTACTTTTAATTAGAGGTACATTCTAAAACTTATGTTCATCTTCCTTTTTAAATTTAAGTTCTTTCTAATATGTAATTTTTAACTATTTCAAATCTAACATATTTTTCAAACAAAGTTTATTGAGCATATTTTGCTCCAAAGTTTTGGATGTTTTGAATTTTGTGATTTGACATCACTTAACTAGATGTATATGCCAACATTTTGTTTTCATCCAGTATAATAAGTGAAAGAATTGCAAATATTGAGTTATGGAAGGTTTATCAAAGGCCAATATCTGAAAAAAAAATTATCTATTTTTCTTGGTATGTAAAATTTTGGTATAGGCATTTTTTTTATTTTTGTTTCATAAAGTAAGAGGTAGGTATTTGGTAATTAAATAATGATAACTATCATGTGAACTTAAGTTATGATTGTTGTAACGTAAGGAAAAAAGTTACAAAGGACATGGATTTCATAAGATACCAATGATAAATTCTTTTTTACTTTTATGCTTTTTTTCCCTAAAGTTATTTTTATCTTGATTTGTTAAATATCTTTATGAAGCTGGATTTTTCCTTATATTATTTTGGTGGTGGAACCTTCATAGTTAATTATCTTTATAATGGCCTTTCTAAATATGCATGCTTTACTTTTATACGGTTATCTAGGAATGTAAATTATGTACATTTTGTAATTGGAAAAAAAATCTAGTGCGCATAATGATATTTGCATTACAATACAATCAAAATTGATTATAACTTGTTTGCTAAAAATTATGTAATATAAAGTGATAAATTAGGTTGTACCCCTAGTGATCCCTTAATATATTATTTCTTAATGATTTACTAACAATAATTACACAATTATTTAGCTTTTTATGCATCAAATATAGAAGGAATGAATGCAAATAGAAGTGAAACATAAATTCAAATAGAGTACAGATAGAATTTAGATAAAATACAATGCAGAATAGAATTAACATAAAATTAAATTTGAAAAGTTTTTGATACAACATTAAAATAAATGTATTAAACAAAATAAAATATAAAAGTAAACAATAAAAAAGAAAATAAAAAAAGTAAAGTAGTCAATCCAAGTATTTGAAAGCTTTTAATGTGGATTAATTATAGGTCATAAAATATTTAACTATTCTAATTTATTTTTCAACTTTGAATTATTTGAAACTCCTATCATATATCCTATGCTAGATGACTATATAGGATTTAATTAATTAAGATTTGAAGAATTAACTAACTACTATAATTCATATAAAACTAGATTGAAATTGATTTAAAAATAGAATTTAGCTAAATTGAAGAATTAAACTAGAAATCTCTAATTCAATCTCTTAACCCTCTATCTCTATGTGTAAAATTATAATTAACTAATCATAATTTAACACCTAAAAAATAGATAAATATTCAAAATCACAAGGTTGACCTCTAATTATGCCAAATTATCATTCAACACATATAATTTCAAACAATCAATACAAAGAATGAAGGAAAGAGAAAAATCAATCAAAAGAAGTCAATATTACAAATTAAGATCTTATAATCCAAATAGAGATAAGCCTCAAAATCCTTAAATTAACTAGAAGTTTGGCCTTTCATTGCTGAAGAATAAGAAACTTTAAAGAAGGATAAAAACTATCTTTGCTAAGTTATGTAGTATGTTTCAAGTGTGTTGTGTCCTACCCCTTATATTTAACTTGATAACCTTAAAACCTAGTGGACCTAAATCTTATACTTCTTAAAGTTATAAAGAATAGTACCTTGTTAATTTTAAAAACCTAGAACCTTTTTTATAAAGTAATGAATTATAAAAGTTATAGCAATAAAATTTCATAGGTCTAACTTCCATCCAATGTAAGACTACAAACAATATGTATTTTCATAAAACTCTAAACACAAAAATTGTAAGGACAAGTCGTAGAAAATAATATAAAAATTTAATATTAACTGAACAATTTTAAATTATTGTAAAACTAACCCTAAATTACATAATAATACTAATTCTATGAAATGAAGTATACGTAGCATACTAAAAGGCAAGACTACCATTAGTAGAAAGCATGTTTTATAATATAGATAAAATCTTGCATATAACTTGATTCTATTAGTGGAAAGCATGTTCTATAATACTTATTCTTGGACAACATTTATAGAAATGGGTTCTACTTACGAAATGTATGTTGATTAACTTTTAGCAAATTGAAATTGAAAACATGTTATACCTTTATAATATTAAATTTCAATTATAAAAGCTAAAGCTTAAAATTAATTTTTTAAGTTAATGATTCACTATAATATGCCAACATGTATTCTATTTTCTAATGTGTAACATAGGGAGTTGGAAGAGTCGAGCTAAGCAAGAGGAAGTCACATTTATCTTTAGAGAAATAAATCTTAATTACTAGAAATGGTATGGTCAAAGAATGCATATACTTTGTTTATGTTCTTTATAATTTTTTTACCTTATCCTTATAATTTATTATTTTCACTCTCTTAAAATCCCATATTTAAGAAAAATGAAAAAGGATACTTTTCTGATGGAGTTATATTTCATATAAGCAAGATGATAGTGCTCATTGTAATTACCAATGATAGATGAATTTAGCCCATCTTCCTTACATTCATTATAAAAATTAGTTATAATAAATGATGTTAGTAAAGAAAATAGTTCATAATGAATGTTATAACATTATGATTGAAATATATGGTTAAATTTTATTATTCTATGCCATTCATGCATAGGACTTCAATTAGAGTACTACTTAATTTTGATTGCAATTTAATAGTTAGCAGTGTTTCTTTAGGTTCTAAAAGCCAATAGTTAATATTATAAGTTTTTGAGATTGTAATTTTGATTAGGAGATTATTCTAATATCTATTTGTAGAACATTGTAGGATTATTAAAAATATAAGATGGCATAGTTTTAAACTTTAAAAACCTTGAATTATCATTTCCTCTAATATTCCTAAACTAAGGAATGTTTCAATTGGATTGTATGGATTATGGATATTCATTCCAGTAATTAGAAAGGCATTTAGTGAAAGAAATGAACATTCAAAAGGTTTTCACAATTTGAAAATTAGACTAGACCTAATGTTTCTTTTTTCTTCTCTCTTTCTCTTTATATAACCCTTTTTAGGATTTAAATCCTAATTGCACTTTGTAGCCTTTTCTTAATTAATCAAAAATATATTTTCTTTCTTATTTGAATTATCTCTTTTTCTCTATCTTTTCTCCATAGGTTGATTGAAAAAGAGCTAATAAATAGAAAGTAAGAATTTTTTGGCTGTGATAATGTTTATGTTTAAGTTAGAAACATAAATTTTTTAATGTTAACGTGTAGGTTACAAGTTAGGGCATGTACTTGAGTTGTTTTGGGTTTATGTTAATGTAGTTTTAGCATTGCAATGTGTAACACTTTGACATGCAAGTGAATTAGAGTGTTTATCCTTCATACCTCTGCGTATAAAATGTTTTAAATTATTAACATCACTATTACTATTTTAGTGATCCTTTATAACAAATTAAATTACATAATGTGTGCAAGCTGTACATAACATTGTAATATTGGAATGAACTATGGATAATTTGAAATTTTGGTTTCACTATCTTGTGAAAGGTTTGACTAAATAATTAGTCTTTTATAGAAAAAGCAATAGATTTGTTAAAATAATTCATGCACGCATGACATATTCACAACTAGTCCGTCCCAAAAATTACATCATAGTCACCTATATCAAGCAGAACTAAGTCTACAAGCATTACATATTCATGAAACCTTATAAGGTAAATCTCTAACATATATGTAGCTATAAAGAAATTTTCAATTAGTGTCATTACAAATAAAGTTCATCCATCAGTTTGATGGTTTTATCGAAAGTAGCAATAAATTTCTTTGATATAAAGGAGTAAATGGCTCTGGGATCGAATAAAACTTTAGCAAAGAAATTCTTAATTATAAAGGTACTTGTCAATTAGTATTGGAGGCATCAGCCTCTTAACTAGTAAGTGCATAAACCCGAGCTTAACTCCCACTTGGTTCTTTCTTATAGCTAGCAACATTAGTACCTCTAGTGGGTGATGAGCAAGTAGAGGGTTTGAGGCATTCCTTAACTTATAACATTCTTGGGGAGATATTTAGCTTTATGCCCTAATTTTCACATTTAAAGTAATATCTTCTAAAGCACTTATAATGATTTTTATAGTAAAAATGACATTGAGAGCACCATGGGCCCTTATATCTTTCATTATCTTTAGCCAAAGGTTAATTTTACTATTGGCTTAAAAAGTGTTAGAAATTTGGATTATCACATGTTGCGAAAATTCAAAATTTGATCCGAATTCTACCTAGGATCCTTACAAAACGCATAAATCAATGATTAGGATTTTACCTATTGGGTACTCATGTTTCTACTGATAAAAACTTGAGAGTGGATGAATCAAACGCCAGTCGAAAGGTACAACATCTTTACGGTATTCGCACGGAGTGAACAACAATCTCTCACTCTCCACGAATCTGCTAGGATGCGTTTTTCTCTCTAAGATTTAAGATTGGATGTTTTCTAAGTAATTTTGAATTTTATAGAAGTTATGAGCGTGTATAAAAAATGCTGCCCTCAAGTTCCTTTTTATAAAACTTAGGCAAGTCATAATCCTAGTCCTACTAGGATAATGCTTCCAAAATCCTAATCACATTTAACAACTCATCTTATCCTTATCCTAAAGATAATAAGGAGAGATAGGACTTATCTATTAATTATCTAATATTAGATAATAATATTATCTCATAATATAAATATCTTATATTAGATAATTACATATAGTTATCAAATATCAAAATATTATTATCTCATAATATATTTATCTAATATCTGATAATGTAAATATTTGATATTACTTTAACATCAAATAATATCACATAATAATAATTATATTTATTACGTGAAAAATATATTATTATTTAATAATATATATATGCACAAAAATAAATCTAATTAATTAGATATTAATATAATTAAAGTCTAATTAATTATTATCTTATTCTTACTTTTTTTGTGTGACCCTGTAGGTTTTTACTACGTTGACAATGACTCATTATTAAGCCATAGATAGTGAGTGGTATCTAGCAATACATCACTACCATTCAAGTAGTAAGAATGTCTATGATTCAACATCCACCTAATACATGATTAACGTTTTGCATCATAATCCCTTTTGTAATAATATCCAAATTGAACTGGAGGCATGGAGAGTGTCATCCTCGTCAAAGTTCAATTTATATTTCTTGATACTAAGTAGACTTCAAAATAAATGATCAATATCATATATTAATCCATTTGAGCATGGCCATGCATTTCTAAGTCTTACTCAATCAAGAGGCCCAAGGATATATCTCCTTTTTTATAAGAGTAACAAAATTCTATCTACATCACTCACTTTCCTCTGCATGATTCATGACACACCCAATCAACACCCTACTTGTCATCCTGATTAAAGGTGACATAGGACGACATCAAAGTAAGTAACCTCTCATGTAGGGAACCGTAGTGACTTTAGGTCAAATGATTATATATAATTATGACCATATGAGAACTATTAATGACACAAGTCTTATCCATGCAGTATTCTCATATTGGGTCAGTCCAGTACATCTGTTCACTAATAATGAACTCATGTATTAATTTGATATCACATATCCATGATTCATAATCATCAGTCACTGTACATATCAGTCTCGATGTACTATTACTATTTCTTTTGTAATAATACTTGACTAGGGGTATTTTAAGAATAGTAAAATTATTCCAGGGATAATTATTATATTAAGTTATAAATTGCGCAAAATTGAAAATAAAATATAATAATTGTATTGCTTGAAATAAAATATAATACATTGTGTATTATTTCAATCATCTATATAATTGATTTTTAGGACACACACTAACAAAAAGAAGTTGAGGTCTCTTCCTTATCCCTTAGAACCTCTTCCAATGAATCTATTATGTGCACTATAATGCAAATTTAGCCCTATAATTGAATCACAACCACTATGACTATAGATAGCTTGATAAGGTATCATTTTAGATAATTGTGCTTGATTCGGCTTTCAAACTAACTTTTTTCATACTTTTTTCTTGTACTTATCTCTTTCATCTCTCTTTGGATCTTAATTCGAGCCTTAGTGCTTGATCGATTACTTCTTAACAGGTCTTATTCCTATGAACATGAATCTTTTTACCTATAATCCTTGCACAAACCTTTTTACCTTAACTTTCTCCATGAAAATTAGATGAAGAGCATATCCAAATAATTGGATAAATCATGCATCATACTTAATAATGGAAAGGCTTTTTGGATGAAGGAGATTAAACTCTTAAATTTGACTTTGATATAGGCTTAAAGGTAAGAAATGATAAATGAAGAGTTTTTAGAAAACCACCTAAGTAAGAGGCTCTAAGTGAGGATTCTGGTTAGATATAATGTCAACGAACCAATATTGGGCCACATCATCAAGTTAATAAACCACCAAATTAATTAATTAAAAAAAGAATCTTTGCAACATATTGTCAAACCATTTGATTTGATTTAAGAAATATTGAGGATCCATAACTAAATAAAAAACTAGCCTTGGTAGATTTAGTCTAAGAAACTTATGCATAATTTTGAATATATTCTCATCTCTCTTTGTAGGATGGTTCTTCCTTTCTCATTCTCTCTTCTAATCATGGTTTCCACCATGATCATCTTGATTTTAGTCATATTTTTTTTAATCCTTATCATGTTTTAACCCTTTATATTGGACAAATGCTCTATCTACTCGATCTAGGACTTAATACATGTAATTTGTAGCCTAAGAAGGAAGTTGCTAATTACTTTCTTCTCTGTTAGCATTTATACTACATTATGGCTGAGAGCCCACAAAAGAATTCTCATTTGTTTTCATCGCATTCTTATTTCAAAAAAATTTCCAAATAATCAAATAAGATTGAACACATTTATCAAATAGTTAATATTATACACAAGCTCCACCACCCCTATTAATAGCATTATAAAGTCTATCAAAATAATATTAATGATATATGATCTCAGGTGTAGATATACCATAGATATAGTTTCAGTCAATACCTATCATGGTAGTAGACAAATATAACCTAAGGGTTTTCTTCCATTAGAAACCTAGACTATGTTCTGACACCATCTTTTATCATGGCTCTAATTTGATTTTAACCTATGTAGAACCCACCATTCGATTTTCACCAGCTTAATCCTAATCATCTGTGGCTTTTCTAATAATTAAATTAAATACATACAAAGAAAGAAAAACATACTTGAGACAGAAGGATATTATATTCACCGTTAATTTTAGAAAAAGAGAAAAATTTAAGATTACTTATAATCCTTTTGGATTGAGAATAAGCAAAACTAATTACCTTTAAAGGGGTTTAGTTCATAGGTTCTTCTACCCAAAGCTTACATCAAATAAGGCCTCAAATAATTTTGTTTACAATGTTTATGATATTAAAAAACCTAAAAACTATGCCAAAGAAGCTCCTAATGGAACTAACTTTGAAGTAGTGGTGGTTCAATCTATGTGTTTGCAAAATAAATACGGAAAAGTAAGTTCAGGGCTCAATAAATGAATAATATAAGGAAAATAGACATAATATATATCCTCTTATTAACTGGACTATCCTCTTGTAACTCTTAACACATATTGTTCTTATTTATCAATTCAATCTTAAATAATTATAAAAGGCTTAATTGTGGTCATATTAATTTGAATATATCATATGGAAATAGCTAATGGCTTTAGAATAGCAATATCATATCATAATGTGCAATAATAAATAATAATATATATATATATCCTTCTTATGACTTCTGAATTAACCTTATATCCTTCACAAACTTCATTCTTATCCCTACAGTTTCAACTTTATACCCTTCACAAATATATTACCACAAATTAGACGTCTAACATTCTCCCTTATCATATTTCTCATATCATGATTATCAAACATTGTCATCAATTTTTCAAAACAACAACATGCCTTAATGCATGACCATATACCTCAATTTATCATAAAATTGCATAAACAAGATCCATTATATTATGCACCTTACGTCATACAATGTTTAAATATCATTTCATTTTATAAGCCATACAATAATTGCATTCTTAATATATTCCAGGATATAATAGCCATAAGCAAGTATGCTTATCAATATATTTACATGTCAATTTATAAGCTAAAGATGTCTTGCAAGATTAATTGAGCTTAACATTATTATTGAAACACAAGATAGGGCAAGCAAAATGCTTTTCCAGTCACTTCTACCTTTCTAGTAATTTCTGGAAAAAAAGAAGCACTTCACAAGGAATTTCCCCACTTGATGAAATATGGATTTGGGAAATGTCTTAAGAGCACCTTAAGAAATTATTTGCTAAGTACTACATCTGCTTTTTGACTTCTGAGCTAACTTTATATCCCTCACACATTACCTATCTTTGTGCCTCCTGAGTTAGGAATTATCTGCTCAGTATTCATAACATTTTCCCTATCATAATTTCTATCTCAATACTACTCATGGCTTAATTCATAATACAATTTGTACACTAGAACTTAAGCTCTACACATCATAATTACAATCTAGTCATAATGCAAAGTAATTAATTCATCCCCATCGATCATATTTAATTAACTAATAATAATTATTAGCATTACCGTGCCTTTTGAACATGGCTAAACAACATCCACTCAAAATATATACATATTCATATTATATTATTTTATCAAACATAAATATCACTGAATAATACTAAAATAGGATATTAAGTCAACTTATATATACATATAAGAACAAATGTACTGGATTGATCCGCCATGAGAATGCTACATGGATTACTGTGTAAATGTCATAAGTATTTATCATAGCGATAATGATGTATATGATCTTTTTACCTAAAGTCACTACGATTTTCTACATAAGGAATGATGCCATCTAATGTCACGTGTAATAAGATCAGCCTAAAAAATAATGATTAGGTATGCCATAAATCATATGAAAGGATATGAGTGATTTAGATAAGATTTTATTCTTTCTATATAGGAGGAATAATATTGCAGTCCCCTTGATTGAGTGAGACTACAAAATGCATGACCATGTTCAAATAAATTGATATATAATATAAATTCATTTATTTTATTAGTCTACTCAGGAATCAAGAAACATATATATTGAATTATGATGCCATTTCATGCCTTAAGTTCAATTTAGATATTCAGGATAAAAGAAATTAAACTACATGGAACGTTAGTTATAAAAAGGCTATGTCAAATCACTGATATTCTCACTAGTTGAATGACAGTGATGTAGTGTTAAATGCCATTCATTATCTGTAGGATCACATAAAAAAATCATGTCAAATACTAAGGTCACAATGTAATTAAAAACTGTTAATAAAAAAAAGGCTTCTAATTGTGATAACCTTAAGATGATTAGGCTTTACTATGTAATAGTACAATATAATTAGGCCATACTTAGGGGACAATAGATATGAGCTAGTTATTAACTAAAATTATGTTTGAACGTGGTTAATAAGCAAAACACAATTAATTTCCTTTTTAAGGTAGTTCTAGTTAGAAATAAAAAAAAGATTTTATTTATGGAATACAATAAATTAAGTGGATAACAATATCTAACTAATATAAGTTAAGTCCCTTTAAAAAAAAGAAATATCTAGATGAGATATTAATTTTTTAAAAATAAAAAATATGAATGAGATATTAATCTTTTAAAAAGGAAATATTTGACAAAGATATGCATCATATGATTTGATAAATATTTGATTAAGATTAAAAAATATGATAGTTATTATCTCCGAGATCAATGATTAATTGTGAGAATAATCCAAAACTACAAAATTCCCTACAACTAGTATTGTCGTGAGAAAGAGAGATCAATTTTATTTGATTAGATTGGAGTATTTAATTTCTTGTATAGATACCATAGAGATATTACCTTTTTGAATGACGTTTGTGATTCATGAATAATCTGTTCATGTATTTATGATAAACTATTCATATAATTGTGATTGAATAATTTAGACACTAGTGATCAAATTAGGAAACAAAAGTAAATTTATTTTTGTAATAAGTATTTTTCATAGAACTAAGGCTAACTAAATAATTACAAATTATAGAGTATTTTCACTAAAAGTAAAGATGCCAATCAATTAACCCTTGTTAGAATGATAAGAAAAATCAAGGAATTATTTCTCCAAACATGGCTTTGATCCATTATTGGCTTAGGATACATCCATTCATCATATGTGTTCTTCATTTTACCCTACATATAGAACTATCTTACCACTTAAAGAGAGAATAAAATTCTCATCATTCTATAAAGTATATTGAATAAAGGAAAACTGAGTTCATAGATAAATATATATATTAAACTGTTGACTAAACATGATCATAAAATTTATATGAAGACTAGCTATACAAGAAATATTGGTTAAATTCTATAGAAATTTAGTTAAATTGGTTCCTTTAATTCTACATAAATAATAACTCATTAGGCATACAAATTTCAAAACCTTTAATTTACTTAGAAAGGCAATATTTAACATAATATTGATAAAAATAGGTAAATTACTAAGCAAAGAATATTATATTAATAGTTATTTCAAATATTATGCCTATAAGTTGGTGAATAACTTGGTCATCATAAAAATTGTGTAGCAAGGCACTATTTGCAAGTACCTCCATATGCCATAAACATTCTAGTGATAATACATATTGTGAGATCAATTTATTTATTAAATATATTAAAATAAATTATATATCTAACTTATTTAATAATTTTAATTATAAAATTTATATTATAAAATTATTTATTAAATTTAATTATTTATTTATTTTTATAAAATATTTTTAATTATTAATAAAATATTATTTTATATTATTATTTTATTAAAATAAAATTTTATATTTTTATTATATATATTTATTTATAATTTAATTATTAATTATTTTTTAAATAATATTTTTAAATTTTTAATATAAATTTTTAAATAAATTGATATGTCAATCCAAATTTATGTAAATGTATCATTATTATGTCATATAAAAAATTTTCACTCTTAATCCTATGCATGGGAAAAATCATGTATAAATCCCCATCTAATGTCTTTATTATTCATATATTTGTTTTTAATATAATTTTAAATTCTAAAACAAATTATTTTTGTGCTTCACTTAATTGTAAATTTAGATCTTATTATTTTATTCAAAATAATAAATTATTAAAATTATCATCATTTAAGAGTATATATAAATTGAAAATAGTAAATTATTTTAAAGGAAAAAATAATAAAATTTTGTTTATTTTATTTTTCTTAGAGAGTCCTAATTAAAATAGCATTTAAGATTGGATACAATCTAGTTTTATTTCATGCAAGTAGCTAAAAAATTAACTAATTGTATAATAAATATTTCATAAAATTAGTTACTAAACTAATTAAAAATTCAAAATAACATAAAAATATATTAATATAAGCAGATATTTGAATTAAATTAGTTCATATTTATTTAAAAATTAAATTATATTAATCCAATTAAAATGTTTAATGTAAGAATATAATTACTTAAAATTTAATTAATTATATTTTATGAACTTACATATTTGTTTACTTACATAATTTTTATTAATTATTATTTATAATATAAATACACTTATTTAAAATATAATTAATTTTATTTTATGATTTTACATATTTATTTATGTAATTATTTTTATATATTTATAGTTTAAAATAAAACTATAATTAACTATAATTAAATTAATTATATTTTTTGACATCATATATTTATTCATTTACTTACTTATTATTTATTTAATTAACATTTATACCAAATTTAGAGTATTATATATATATATTTATTTAAATAATTTTTATTTATTTATTATTTAAAATAAGAACATAATTATTTATTAAGGGCATGTGTTATAAATTAATAAAAGAAAAAAGGATAAATTTAAAGAGTTATCAACTTATAAGTTATAAATTAGTTAAGATAACTTATTAAATTATTATTTATTTATTTTCGAATAAGTGAGTTTGTAAAACATATCTAAAAATTAGTTTATAAGTTATTGATTAAGTTAATAAATTATAAATTAATTTATTTGTTATAGAAAACAAAGTCAAATATTTTATTTGATGAGGTGATACAAGGAATTTTAGATTGTAATGGCTTCCTCAACACTTGTGATATGGGGAAGTGTCTTGGAGTCAAACTATAATGAATCATATCTAATGTAAAGATAAAGTTGGAAAGTTGGAAAACGTCTCGTCTCTCCATAGTAGATTGAGCTACTTTAATCTTATCTATTCTTTCCACCTTACCAACCTATGTTATGCAAATAGAGAAATTGCCAAAAGAATATTGAAAATTCTACAAAATTTTATTTATTCGTTAGACTTTTCCCATGTATATAAAGACAAAGGGAGAGATAGAAAGAAAAATGGTAAAGGGTAGTTAATGGGAAAAGGTTATATAGTACTATAATGCCTAGGTCTAAGATGCTAGGTGATTCAAGTCTGTGAACTTCAACATTGGTGAAAATCTTTTTTTATATCTCCTTCATTGTTGGCATTGCTATCGTTATTGGCATTTCTGTCCTCAGCACTATTTGATACCTTTTATGAATCTTTGTTTGATGTTTAAGAATTTTTTGTCCTATTTTATACTCTTGCGTTCTAATACTTAATTTTGTAAAATTTATGTGACTTTTGTATATTGGGAAATTTACGTAATCAATAATAACTTGATTGGTGTTACAATCAAAACTCCAGAATTACTTTGAAGAATCTTATTAGGCAATTTTAAACCACCTTTAACCATTCGAACTTGACTTCACTTGACATCGTTTGTTAAGGATAGGTGACTACTAAAATTTAGTTAATTTCGGGTGTATATTTGATTTCCATCAATTAAGGGAAATCGGGTGGAAAAGGACTCTCAACCCATTATAATTGCTTTACATCCACTTTTAACTATTTAAAAAAAAGTCATATAATTTTACATTTTAATTTTAAATTTAATGATCATAATTCATTCTTCCCACTCTTATATAAAAATATTTATCTCATTTAATATATACACGCACACTTTCTATTCAATTTTTATTAAATAGCACGGGCTTAATTACTAGGAATTAGGTATCTGCCGGAAGTTATCTGACATGTTGCTGAGATGGCAGAAGGAGGGCTCCACGTGTTTGTTTCCGATAAGTAATCCAGTAGGGCAGCATTTTGTGGACTCTTTGGCTGCAAAAAATTATTTAATGGGCCCCAAAAGGGCTGGGTTTTACGACACTTTGTTGGACATCTATTTGTGTGAGAAGTGTTGTTGGCAACATAAATTGTTACAGGCCGGGCCGCCATGCATGTAGATGTAGGCCAGTTATGCCAGATGTCCAATTTTTCATTCGGAGGTGCTCCTTACCATAAGACTATTTTTATTCCTATACTACGAATAAAAGAAGCATCGCATAATTTGAAAATAAATTTCAGTTGTATCGACGAAATTGCACTTCGTATCTAAGTTAAGAGTTAATATATTTAAAGTATTGTCGTCAGTATAATATTGTAATATGACATGCATAATAAATTCCACATATAAGCTAATCTTCTGATAAAATGTATATACAATAATATAAATTTTTACATTAATAGTACTATTTTTTTGCGCTAATGAGAGGTCAATTCTTGCAAATTTTCCTCTGTATAATTCAATTCTAAGTTCCGATGAACGTGTTTTAATGGAAGTTAAGTCTTGAATTGAGTATGGATTGAAATAATTTGTTGGCACTTAAAATAGGTAACACTTCCTAATGTTTTCATGATTGGGATTTAAACTTAGGACATTCTAAGTGTTTTCATTGTTACAATTATTGGAAAAAAATTATTAGTTGTATTGATTTTCAAGGTCAGTGCAATACTCTTACTTAAAGTAATTACATCTATTATTAAAATAAATTATGTTATTTAATTGAGAAAAATTTAGGTGAAATTTTAAGTGTTTATAATAAAATTTTTAACTATAATTTTTACATATGTATTACTTTTTTAATTCACTATTAATAATTATAAATAAAAAATATAATTATTAATTAGTTACTCAATTAAATAGAAATTAAATATACATATAAAATTATAATTAAAAATTATATAACAAATATTTATGAAATTTCACCTAAATTTTATCATCTCAAAATTGTTGGTAGTATTTGCCTTTAAAATATTATATTATTTAAATTAAATTAATAATCCTATTAGTTTATTAGATAGTAATTAATGATATAAATTACATGAAGTACACCATTATTATCATTTTAATTAATTAATAATAGTTAGTTATTAAAATAAATAAGAGAAGCCCGATTCTCTGTAATTGTCTTTTAAAATTTTGTTTACTTTACTTGTTGATATTATCATATATTCTAGATATATATATAATAATAATAATAGTAATTTAATTTAAATATTAGAGTCTTGCCCTTTTTACTATTCAACAATTGCTAGATAATACCCTTTTCTTCGTTAGAGAAGGAAAATTTACTTTCGACGGTGTAAAAAATAAATATGTTTTCGCCGTTGACACTTTCGGCGCTACGGCGGCCGCCATCAAAACACGTCACTGGCTGCGTAAGTGATTCATATGGTCATACATGTTCCAGACATCCCCACGCGGTTTAAGTCTCCAATTAATTAGTAAGAACACATTTTGCCTTCCATTTGAAGCTCCTTTCTCAGTTTTAACTAATTGTCGATTCTTTGCCAAGGCAGCCGGTGAATCATCCTGGTTGTATATTCAGCCTAGAAAACACTTGGTTCCTTTCTGGTTTGGCTTGTCGCGCAATCTGCGGCTTTAAGTTGTGAGCTTTGTAGAAATTGTCTGAAAAATCTGGAACAAGTGCTGTGCTTCTGGTTGCAAAAACACACTAGTATTTTCAGTTGTTAATTTTATGAGCATTACTCGGTTCCGGTTGCTTAATTCGGTATCCAAAATGGCAGAAGAGATTGGTAAGACCGAGCTGGGAGGATCTTCTTCTACCACAACTTCAGCAAAGACGAGTCGGTTCTGGCCTTCTATCCTCCGATGGATTCCTACTTCTACCGATTACATCATCGCTGCCGAGAAGCGCCTTCTCTCGCTTGTTAAGTAATTCCCTCTTCCACGAAACCCTAACTTTACGTTCCATCGCCCCAAAAAATTACCGAAACATTGAAATCGGGGTTTATCTTATTGGCGTTACTGTCATGAAATATCAGGGTTTTCGAATCCCTTGCTGAATTTGTCTTTGCAATCCTTGCTTTCATTTTTGACAAATGCGTTAAGTCTTGTTTGGAATTCATCAACAATTTTCAGACGAACTACTTGTTTTAACTGTAATTTGATGAATCATTATGGCGAATTGCGTTTGGGATTTTTGTTGAAACTCTGAATAAGTTAGAACTTCGTCGGAGTGCCCTTTGGTTTATTGAATCAATAGTTATAGAGGTGTACAAAATAGAACCTGTTTAAGCTCTGCCATTCTAATCCTCTCTTGCTTTAGAGACTGTTATATAGTCATGTGTATTTGACAGTTGGAGCGATGATATTAGTTTGTAGGGGTACTGAATTATGAAAAATCACGTTTTATGTTTGCAAATGGCTATTCATGGTGTATTGTTATGGTTTTTTTGACAGGACTCCGTATGTTCAGGAACAGGTTAATATAGGCTCTGGCCCACCCGGCTCAAAAGTTAGATGGTTTCGCTCAAAAAGTAATGAGACTAGGTTCATAAATACTGTTACATTTGACAGCAAAGATGACTCTCCTACCCTTGTAATGGTTCATGGATATGCTGCTTCCCAGGGTTTCTTTTTCCGTAACTTTGATGCTCTTGCCCGTCATTTTAAAGTCATTGCTATTGATCAACTCGGGTGAGCTATGCTTACTTGACCTAAAGTGTTATTGTTGTGCATTTAAATGCTTTGTCTGGCTTGCTGGGTTGGTATCTGTAAATGAAATCTATCTGCCCCATATCAATATCCATTATAACTTTGGATTGAGGAAACTGATGGTGAAAATATTGTTTTGGTTTCTTTATTGCAAATTTTGCACTTCCAAATGTGTCCATTTTATGAAAATTCATTCCTTTACAGCATTCTTAATATTGCTTAAGGGCACCTGTTCAGTGTATTCTGGATCTTTCTTTTGGTCCTTACTTTTTGTCTTAAATACTTCCCTTCCAGTTGGGGTGGATCAAGCAGGCCTGACTTTACATGCAGGAGCACAGAAGGTTAGTCACATTTTATTTCTTAATGTCATCAGATGATATATCATGCTAACCTTAACGGGAAGAGGAAAGATCTCTGCAGTTGCTTTTGTTGAAACTTCTGTTGCTGGTTGTTGATACTGCAGAAACTGAGGCATGGTTCATCGATTCTTTTGAGGAATGGAGAAAGGCCAAAAACCTGACCAATTTTATACTCCTAGGACATTCTTTCGGTGGTTATGTTGCCGCTAAATATGCACTTAAGGTGAATGTCTTCCAGCATTATGTCCAAATGTCAATGCCATTATTCCCCTTAAATTATCCTAATTTATGTTTAAACATTTCTATATAGCACCCTGAGCACATACAACACTTGGTCTTGGTGGGATCTGCTGGATTTTCATCAGAATCAGATGCCAAATCCGAGTGGATTACAAGATTCAGAACAACATGGAAAGGAGCTATTTTGAACCATCTGTGGGAGTCTAACTTTACACCTCAAAAGGTTGTGAGGTAAAATACTCCATTCATTTTTTTCTTACGTAGTGTTAGCATGTTTAATTTCTTTGTCTAGACAGTCTAGGTTGCCTCCAGATCCATGTGTCTTTTTTGAACTATGGTTTACATGAAGTCAGAAATTTATATCATTGTTCAAGTTTTTATTCTTTTATTGCAAATAGAAATTTATATCTTGTCTTTGATATTTATATAATCTCTTATATCTTAAGCTGATACTAGCTGAATTCTTGCCTTTAACGTCTATCTTCAGGCTTAGGTGCTGAAGTATATTGGCTTTTAGAGTCATACAGACTCTCCATTTAATTGTGTATTCCTTTTATTCCCTAAATATTGGGCAGAATCTTTTTAGAAGAACATGAATGTTTATTCTAGTTACTGCATAAAAAAGCTGATTATGTGGGTTTGAAATAATTTTTATTGGCTCTCTTTTAAGTCAAAATAATCAGGGTGATAGGTTGTGCTAGGGAGGGTTGGTGATTCTGAAGGGAGAACAAGTGTGCAGCCTTCTTATGCTATGTTTAACATATGTCTTGTAGACCATGCAGTATTGGTTAATAAAAATGCTCCAGTTCTGTTCAACCCCTTGATATACTCACTGTATGATTGCTTATGATTTTTCTTTTCATTATTACTGATTGTCTCGTGCTTATCAATTTGTCTTTTTTTAATGAGTTTTCCTTCCATACTGCCTCATAGGGAGTTGTGTGATTTTATGAAAAAGTTGCAATTTTTTTATAAAAACTTGTTACTTTTTAGTTTTTACATGAAGTTTGCAAGTTTGCCGCACAATATTTGAAGCTTTATGAAAAGGTTGCAAGATTTTATGAAAAACTTATGAGAAATCGTATTGGCACTGAAGCAAATCCCTTATTTAATATATATTTTCCATGTATGTCCGTGGCAGAGGCTTGGGGCCTTGGGGTCCAGATCTGGTCCGCAAGTATACCAGTGCCAGGTTTGGTACACATTCAATCGGGGAAATGTTGAGTGAAGATGAATCTAGACTGCTGACAGGTTGTCACAATCATACCGTATGGTTTAATTTTCACATGTAAGAGTACATTCTGATTGCAGGCTTCTTTTTGGCTTTCACAGACTATGTTTATCATACTTTAGCCGCAAAAGCCAGTGGAGAGCTGTGCTTGAAATATATATTTGCTTTTGGAGCCTTTGCTAGGATGCCTCTTCTTCAAAGGTTCGGCTCATCCTACTTAATTAACATTGCAATTTTGCATTACGCTATGATGTTGTCCAGAACTTATGAGTTGCTAGACCATATATTTTGGTTGATAGTGTCATTCAGAGTTTGACGATTTTAAGTCATGCCTCCTTACTCTTCATGTTTATGACCTGAAATCTGTATTTGCTATTTCTTTATGCGAGTTTGGTCCCAGGATATCTGGACCTTCTCTGAAAAAATATTCTGGAGACTGTTCTTGGTGATGTTGGTGGTTTAGACAAATGCAGCATGTTTCCTACTATTTTTTGACCGCGCACTGCTAGAAAGAATGATATAGGATCTGTCTAGATTTTTCTTGAGTTATATTGAAGTCATTATTTCACAAGAATTTAGCGCTCATAGTTAGGCATAGCAGAAGTGATGCAAAACATGATATCAAAATTTTATCAGATGATATTTTTCAGATTTATCCTCTAATAACTTTTCAGATTTATCCTCTAATAACAAGACCAAGAGGATGATACATGCATGTTCTTCATTAAAAGAAGCATTTGTAGAAATAATTTCAACTTATATGTGAGTGGTCCCATCGGCCATCGTGCTAACTCCTTAGGTGTTACAGTTCCCCAGAGTGGAAGGTGCCAACTACTTTCATATACGGTTACCAAGACTGGATGGACTATCAAGGTGCCCAAGAGGCTCGCAAGCTTATGAATGTTCCGTGTGAAATCATTAGGGTTCCCCAGGTATCATTTTCTCTCTTTCCTTTATCATGAAGCCTTTTTATATAATCTGAACTGGCAAAGTAATTACTTTTTGCAGGCTGGGCACTTTGTGTTCATCGACAACCCAACTGGCTTCCATTCAGCTGTATTTTATGGTTGTCGAAGGTTTCTTTCACCCGACCCTGACAGTGAACTCTTGCCCGAAGGGCTAATGTCTGTATAGATTATAGTTGTTCAGTTCTTTTCAATTTTTATATTTCTTGCAAATTAAACTTTCAAATTTGATAATAATTTGATGAAGCTATGCGGAAATGTGATCCGGTAAAATGGAATTTATCCCGAAGTAGATGCATTGGCGGTTTACTTATTTTTCTAGAGCAATTCACGCCAGAATGATTTGTGAGATGAAATTGTATATTGAATGAAGTGCACAGAATATGTTTGCCCCATTCCCAAGTAGGGCTGTCAAACGGGTCAGAGTGGGCCAGACTAGGTTCGTGTGTGTTTTGACTTGTTATGGATCGATTTATTTAATACGCAATGAAAAATGGATCCGTTTTTACTGATCTGGGTCCGCTTCATGAAAGTCATGGAAAAGTCCATTTTATTTATGCATTGAACTATGCATAAATTGGGTTTTTTAATTTCTTTTTTCATCTTTGGGTTTAGCTGCAGAGTTGAAATTGGGGCAAGTTCCGCGCTTTAGATGCTCAGAGGCAATACGAGAGGGATCGGAGGCAAAGAAGACTACATCTCATAGAGAGCACCTTAGCTTCACTGCTTTGGGTAGCCCTGTATTGGTGTTGCCAACTAACATGGGCTCCAAGTGCGCCGAATACCAAGCAAACCCTTTATAACCTTGGTTCGAACCATGACCAACCTTTCATAGCGTTTTGTGCATAGCTTTCATTGTAAGCTCGCTGACGGAGGTTGATTTAACAGGCGGTGTGGTAGTGTTAGTGGCTGCTATTTGAAAGGTTGAAATGGAATAATAGAAGAAGAAAGCTGTGGCTTTTCTACGAATTCTGATTTTCTCAGGATTGGTTGGATTACATATTTTTCGTCTTCATCATCGTCATCACTTTGTTTTTCACGAGTAATGGTGAAACGACACTGCATCCAATGCATTTAGCCTAGATAAAAAATTAGTAGTGGCCGGAATTTGAATTTCCAGTGTGTTGCCTTGCGGATGTTAGTTGTTAGTGAAGAGATAAATAAAATGGGTTCAGTTGGGTATTTAGGAGTTTTATTTATTTATTAGATCATGCATAAATTAGGCCCAATTTTTTTTTAACCAGGCCAGTCCACGAATTGACTCACATTTGTGTGGGACAAATTTGTTTAACCCGTGGTTCATATGGAGCAGTTCATTTGACCTGCAATAAAAAATGGGTTTAAATTATTGGATTTTAAATTTATGTTGGGCAGGAGGGGACAGAGTAGAGCAGTTAAAGCTCGTTTGACAACCTTACTCTCAAGAACTAATTTGCATGATTTCTTCTTATATCAAGTTAGATATGAGAATAATTGTTTATATTGGTTAAAGGCTATTTGACTTGCAATAAAAAATAGGTTTAAATATTTGGGTTTAAATTCGTGCGGATCTCCGGAGTGGGTCGGGTCGGGTTAGGTCGGTTAAAAGCCCGTTTGACAGCCCTACTTCCAAAAACTAATTTATATGATTTCTTCTTGCGTCGAGTTAGACATGAGAATAATTGTTTATGTTGGATCAGAATATATTTAGAAATAAAGGTAGAATGTGATGCAATTATATCTTATTTTGATGAAAACTGGCAGTGCATTCAATTCCTTGCAAGGGAATTTGTCAGGAATTATATATGTTATGAAGACAGTTTCCAAGGCTGAAAAGAATTAATTTTAGATGGGGGGAAAGCATTTCTGTGGAGTGCCGTAATTCTGTGGCGGGGAATCAAAACCGGGATTTTCGGACGTGGCTAGAGCCACTAATCCTAACCGACTCCACTATAAGGGAATTGATGATGGATATAGCTAGATGTATCTATATAAAAATGAAGTGGATATAAAGCGAGAAACTTCATCAACGAGCTTGCAGCTTGCCACCACTGACTCTGTGTGGGGTCCTTGGAAAAGGTATAAGGAGAGAGCCTACAAGGCTAAGCTCTGAAAAGAGCCCTAGAAGAGTAGATAATGGAGCATGGTTACCAAATACATGTACAGGCTTCCCCATTTTATGACACCACAAGTGGAAGTTGCAACTCATGCAAGGAGCGTGATATGTCATCCACTGGGCATGATTATTTAAGAAAGAATAGCTTCCACTTAAACACGCCTCTTCAATGTATGAAATAGCATATTGCAGTATAATTGCATCTTAACGGTGACTTGGATGTGTGCAACTTCGGCAAAAAGAAAGAAGAAATGACCAAAATCATGATCTCACTTGTTGGAAAATCAAACAAAATAGTGGTGGTTATGATGATGGTAATGTGTGCAGCTTTGCAGTTTATGCTACTCTCAATGCCATCAGAGTCTCCTGCTTCTATTTTTCGCCGTGAGGGATTTTATCAGCTTTATAAGAATATGGGATCTAAGGTGTTATCACAAGCTGCAGATTCAGAGTTTCAGCATGAGGATGGCAAGTTCAATCAGCATTATTCTGAAAACTTGCAAGACTATGGTATTTGGAACCCATCTCCTGTTTATGGTGGAGGCGGCAGTGCTGCTCCTGTTCCTCATCGTCAGTGACAACTCAGACTATTGTGTAAATTTTTACTATATATATATATATATATATATATATCATCATCATCATCATCATCATCATCATCAAACAGTATTGACAATTACATAACCCGGGTTAAGCGGTCATTTTGTATCAGTGAATTTGTTTTTGGTTCAATATCTAAAATTTCTTCCACATTCATCTTCTTAAAATTAGTTACAATTGAGTTGCACCACAAGTGCCACCACACTGGAATGAAGAAACAACAGACCGGATTGATTGTAAGGCATCCTACTCATTGATGACTGCCAGACAATTTGCAAAATAAACTAAATGAGAAAATTCGCAAATTTACAATCAATATCAACTGTTAATGTCTATCTCCACAGACAACAAGGCAACAAAGAAGAAAAATTGAGTTCAGTTTGGCCCCCAAGATACCACACAAATTTTCCGATTATAACGATGAACTTGGTTACGTCTCTAATCTGATAGCAATAATTATATTCACTTGTTCTTGTAGAGGAGTCCACAACTTGTGCATATGTATCATGTGTCTAAAAATGATGAATCAAAAGGGAAATTTCTGCACAAGTTCATATGTATCGTGTAGCAAGATGGAAGGGCAGAGGAAATGAATGAGATTGGGACGTGATGATGAATTTGATACAAACAGCAGTGCTCTTTCTGTACTACGGCTTTAGAGCAGAGCAGTTCGTTAGAGGATTACGAGTCTTCTTGAGGTGAACATCATGAAAAGGGGACAAAAAGCTATCGAGAATATCGAAGTGATCTTTTAGTGTGACATAGATTTAAAGATACATGTTTGGGGTTAATGGATTCAGGATCAAGGACAGAAAGCTTTCAGATGACAAATAGAGGATGGTCCACATGTCTCCAATTTGCTACTTCATTGTGACATGGAATAATCCATGATATGTGGTTAGGATAATTCACATACATAACTCATCTAGCATCAAGTATACTGAACGGATGTAAACTATTCCATCATCCGTATTAAATTTTTTTTTTTTGGAGGGACTTGAATAGTCAGCGCTGGTATTGTAACGTTGGATCATAATTTCTTCTTCTTTGCCATCAATGTTCAATCAAATTTGTATATTAACAAACTATTGGTTTTGATTATTTTGAGGAATATCGCGGAGGTACTTCTTCACGACACTCTGATTAGTCTCAAATATGTAAGGCATGCCCCTTATCTGCAAAACCAACCATCAAAATTTTATTTCGTAATTGGGAAGATACAAACTAAACTAGTGCAAAAAGCAAACCTTCCATAACATGCATGAACCAGCATACCTCAATCAGACAACTAGAAAGTAGTATTTGAGATCGACCAGGGTGCACTTCTTTGTCATTTACAAAGATTCTATCCCTGCCAAGGTTTTTAAGGTAGAAAGATCCAACTTTATCCATCTTTATAATTGCCTGTGAGATTAGCAAGGGAAAGCATAACTTGAGAAAGCTGCAGTTACATGAACATGTAAAGTCAAAGAAGGTAACTATAACCTGACGTCGAGAGATCTTGGTAGCACCCCTTTCTTTGCTTAAGTCAAGATCAACAACAATATCTTCCGTTGCTCTTCCCAGTAAAACCTGCAGGAAAGATTGAGCCACATTAAAAGCATCATCTAACTTTTTAGACTTTATTTTCACCATTAATCTTAATTAGAACCCATCAAACATCACATATTTATTACTTCTAGTACTCTTGAGATTTTTTCAGTCAGGGGCACCCTTTGAAGCGAACATTATTCGAAAATTGTGGAACAAATTCATTTCATAATCTACAACCAAGTCAATGCAGATTATTACACAAAATATATATAGATATATAAATTCATTTTTTTAATATTGAAAAGATAGTATGATGTCAGACTATAAGCTTGTTAGTTTTTATAATTCAGAGTAAAATCATAAGGAAAAATGACAAGTAGATTACATAAGGAGTTTCAGTGTTGGAATACCTCGGTTTTCTTTACATAATGCCTCGAATACCGACCGTACAAAACCGCAAATGCTCCCTGCGAAGAAATGTCTCTTTCCATGCTGGAACGAGCAACCTGTTCCAGCCTTATGATAGCTCGCTTTGTGTTCTCATGTCCATATTTTAATACTACATTGTTAACCAAAATATATATTATCAAGCTATGGTAATGATCAAGGATACAGACAATAAGTAACTCATTAAAAGTCATGCAAACAATATCCTAGTAGGAAATCAAAAACCCATCCAAATGCCAAAGATTGACCATCTCAGATACAAGTGAAGGAGCAAACCACAAGGCTATGCCTGTCTAATTAATACCTTCTTCACCATAGTACCAACGTCGGTCATCGTGATCCAAGTCCATATCAAGTATCTGTAAAAAGAATGTCATAAAAATTTGTTAGGAAGAAATACAAGGGTAAAGCTAACTGTGGACTGACAGTTAGCATTGCAGGCCTTACCATTGCCTCTACATCAGAATAATAAGGAACATCATCATCACTCTCTAGCAATTGCTCTTCCTGATCTAATGTTGGTGATGATCCCTCCTCAGCACGTAGCATTTGATGATCTTGAATTGGCATGCCTGAGGCATTAGTATCAGCATCATTTCTAAAGCCATACAAATCATGGGATCGTTTCTCATTGCTTGAATTCTTAACCAACCCAATACTGGTAGCCTCTTCCTTTGGATTTTCACAATTGGTGCTCGTGTTATCTAAATTATTATATGAATGAGATTCTCCAAGGTTTTTCTCTTCTAATTGCATCCGTTTTGCACATCCTTCAATAGCTCTATGGCTATGTGCCAAATCCCCAATTGGTTTATTGACTTCTTGAATGCTCCATCTATCTGTTGAAAGAGGGACATCAAAGGGTAGGACAATGTCATCATTGGAAGGAATTTCTGGATCCTCTGTGTTTAATGTACAGCAAATAACTCCATTAATTAGTTCTGGAAAACGATGGTCTCTCGCTAAGACAGAAGATGGCATTTGGACCTCTGATTTGTTAACCAGTCTTCCATCGCTTGAGCATGACCCGAGGTTGCTATCTACTTCTGCATCGAATGAAACTGAAATATTTTTTACACTTGCATTTGAAGCCATTGATGCCTGTGTTTTAGGTAATTCGAGTATCTGATCTGAACTAACTTCGTTTGGAGAATCTAAGATAAATGAACTTACAACCTCATAATCAGAGTGTTCAAACTCATCTCCGATATCAACATCCATCAGACAGATTTCTTCCTCTTCGGCGAAGTTCAAGGGAGGATTCGACAGCTGTGCTATATAAGCATCCCTGGAAGCAATAGAATCTATGAAATTATTGTAGGATATATGTGGCTTTTCTTGAATGCAGTTGTCTGTCCTCCATCTTGGTATCTCTCGATGTGGAGGGACCTGCCATGTGTTAAATGACATTCCACACTCTGAATCAGATGAATCCAAGACGTGATATCTTTCCAAGCCAGAACGCAAATTTGCAGGTTCGTTACTGATCTGATCGGATGTGGATAAAGGTATTTCCTTGAGAGTATTATCTCCAAGTCCAATTAGGCTATCCACAGCCAACTCTTTTGATTCAACCAATTCCCCAACGCCTCCATTCCAAGACATGTCTAGAAGAATTTGAGGGCCTTTTTGGGGTATATTTTTGTGATGAATAGGAAAACTTGCTTCAACGGGATTCTCAACTCCGGTGTAAATGGCATTACTGGTAAGTCCATTGGTTGAGACACTCCTATTCGTCATATCTTGAGGGAAGTCAGATTGCCAGGGATCAAAATTTGAGTCCCGGAATCCAAAATGATGAGAGGCGGTGCAGAGTTGTGTAGTTTCCAAATAATTGCTATCTTCTGGTTGGGCAAGAAAATTTGAGACCAGTGAAGTAATAGTGTCATTAAATATTCTTTTACGCATAGCATAGTAAGAATTACTAATACTCTGAGACTTGCTCTCAAGAGAAGCAAAATTGGTGGATCTTGAATGTGCAAAATTAGTGAACATGGATGGGAGAGGTGAAGCCGAAAGCATAGAGTCAGCCATGCATGCGGAGGCTTCTAAAGAAACAAGAGGATCGTAGAGGAGAGAATACCAACGGTCTCGAATTTCTGCGAAAGTAAATTTCCGAGAAAACTGCACCGCACCTTTTGCAAGTGACTGCAAGGAAGCACCAGCCTGCAAACACATTAATTAATATATATGAACAGCAATTGTAAGAACGTATAATTGAATTAGCACCTCAACAGAACTCTTGAGCAAAAGATCGTCCAGTGGGCTCCACCGGGATTGAGGGAATGTCGCAAGAACTTCCATGATAAAGCGCGCCAAATCCTTCTTGTGAGGAGAGAGAGAGAAGAGCAAGGCCCAGGAAGTTTAGATTCACAATATACTTTGTCCTGCAAGTCCCCCCGGAATTTAAATAATAGTTTTTGACGAAAATAGAAAACTCTTTACCGCGGGTCAAGCTAGAGGAGTCTTCCTCCTTTCTCACCAATAAAACAAATCAAGGTGTCTTTATAGAACCTGTTTGACTGCTTCATATATATATATATATATATATATATATATTAACATGGTTATTGAATTTATTTTATTTTAAAATTAAAAAAAATTTGTTTACAGAACTATTTAAAATATATATATTTGGCAACTCTAATTAAATAAAATTTTGTGTTTTTAATTTATGTATGTCATTATAAAACACAAAAAAATGATTTTAGAACTCATACTTGATGGTAAAAAAATAAATAATTATGTTAAATATAAATAATTTAAGATGGTATATAATTTTTATTATATATTTTGATAATTGTTTCTCATTATACATCTTGTCCCTTTTTCTGATCAAATAAAAAGATTTATATTGAATGAGAGATATATAAAAAAAAAGAGTTCAAAAAAATCAACTTGATATTAAAATATAAGAGAATATTAACTATTATATTATAGGGTAGTTAAATCATTTCAAATATATATTGCATCCACCATTCTAACTTTCAATGAACATCACCAATTAAATTATTTGTACCAATATATTAAATGAAAAATTCAACGATCAACAGTAGGTGTGGTTTCAAATTGAATGACAAATCCTTCTTCAAGTGAAGTAAATATTAAATAATGTTGGACAAAAATGACCTTGATTTTGTATGTAATTTTCTATCAGCAACACCTATTATGCAACAATCATTTAATATACCTTACTACTTTATTTATTTTTAATTTAATATAAATAATTATTATTGCAACAAAATATCGTCTAATAAAAAAATCAATTATCAATTGATATCTTAAGAGTAGTAATACACAATTTAAATTTTAAAATAATAAATTTTGTGAACAAATTTAGATTCATAAAATATAGGGTATTACAAAAATGTTAATTGTAGAAGAACTATAAATTTGGAATTATTACCAAAATTGAAAATTAAGATTCTTTAAATATAAAATATCACAAAAATAGTTTGGAAACACTTTTTTTTTAATAACTACAAAAAATTTGAAGTGAGTATAAAAGTTAATATATTTCAAAATTCAACGATTCTTCTTATAAACAAAGAAGACGCAAAGTAATATTTTACATAATTTAATTTTATAAGTTTAACTTTGACTACAATATTAAATAAATATAAAATAATTAATAATTATAATTATGTATTTAAAAAATTAAAATTAAAAATTTTACTTCTCCTATGCAATTTAATTTAGAATTGATTCGTCCTATTATAATTTCTAGTGATCTTAATCTTAATATACCTAAAATCATAAAAGCCATTTAATTCACATAAAAAGTAAATTTTTATATAAATTTCTTAAAAAATGCTTAAAGTTGTTTGATTAATATTAAAAAAATAATACTTCTTTGAAATTAATCACATGTGTTTTGTTTGACTTAATTTTGAACTTCTCATAAAATATTAATAGTATAACTATTATACCCTTTATAATTATAATACAAAAAACTTAGAAATATTAATGAATTTAAATTATTTTTAAATTTTTTTGAGGTGATGTGGCTTAAATCTTTTGTATTATAATTTTTTATTTGTAATTTTTTATTTTTATAAAAAATTAAAATAATTTAATGAATTATATATAAAATATTAAAATGACTCATCTTTTATATTTTTCTTTTGAAATTCTTGATAATTATGTAAAACACATATAATTATAATAATACCACATAAAATATCTTAAATAATATAAAACATAAAATATTTTAAATATTATAAAACAATTAACTCTTCAATAAGATAAATCCTAATGAGTAAGTAAAAGGATAAGATTGTCATTAGTTCATATTGATAAGGGTATTTTTGTATTTGTATTTATAAGAGATGTAAAAAGTCTAACTTATCAAGGGGAAGTAAGTTATTTTCTATATTTTGTAAAAAGTAAAGTTTTCTAAAAAGTTTTACTTTCATTGTGTTTAACACTTAGTACCTAATCAAACAATTTATTTAATCTTTACTTTTTGAGAAGTTGTACTTTTTATAAAACTTCCAATCAACCAAACTACTCTATAATTTAAGTTTTTTTAATGTGTGTGTATGTAGAGGTGTAAGATTTCATTCTATTCATAGAAATTCTTTAAAGTAATATAGTGATTGAAGTTGGATAAATTCTATATTCATTAAAGCTATAAGATTGATAAAAATTAGTGATTACAAACTTTTGAATTTGAAAGTTTTGTGGGTAGTTTTGTGAATGTAAAGCTATTAATATAATTTTCATGTTTTTCCTTCTAAATTTAGAAAGGTTGAAATAAGTTGTAAGAAGAGATGAAGGGAGATATAATTATAATGGTCAATTCTAAAATTTTCAATGGTTAGAACTTCTAATAAATTAAATATTTATATTAGAAATATATTTTGAGTATTTTAATGTTCATCCATTGCAAGCATCGACATGTTTTCCTTTCTTATTGGTGGCAACAATGGCCCCAAAAAATTCTATAAACTTTTTATATGTTTTTGCTATTCAACTTGGTAGTTGAAATAAGAACTAAGATTTTTTAATTTTTCATCAAAAATAAATTCCAATAAAGAACAGGTATGCAAAGCAACACTTGAATATGAACAACTATTTGAAAAATATGAACATAATAAATAATAATGTGCATGCCTTTTTAGCTATTGAAGTGCATATAAAGGATAGCAAGATACCCATTAACTTATCAAGCAAGCAACATTTCACAAGAATATCAATTATTATGGGGTATTGACTATGTACACTTTCTATATATATATATATATATATATATATATATATATATATATATATATATATATATATATATATATATATATATGTGTGTGTGTGTGTGTGTGTGTGTGTGTGTGTGTGTGTGTGTGTGTGTATGTATGTATGTATGTATGTATGTATGTTCATACCTTCATGACCACATAAAAAAGTGTCATTATTGGAGTTAAATCTTATTAAGTGTGGAAATAAATTATATTAAATATGAAATTAAATCGTATTAACTATATGGTTAAATCATATTAATCATTACCTAATAAGTATATTAAATTACTTCTATTTATTTATTAAATAATTATAATCATAATTATATAACTCCAATACTAAAGTTATATTATGGTGCATTGATGCTCATTAATCATGATTATTAGGTACTCTTCATATTTCTTTCTTGGTAGAAATAAGTAACTTTACCACTTGAAGAATCACTTAAAATAATTAATTAAGATTTCTTAATTTAATGAAGGATTTGAAGAGTCATAATTTTTTGATAAGTTGAATTATTTGAAGTTCTATATAAAGAGCTCTTAATCCACCTCTTTGCTCACCATCAACTATCATTAAGTTAGATTTGTGAGGTTTCCATCACTTAATACTAGCATTAAGGCAATAAGGTATCATGCCCTTAGTAAATTAAGTTTTATCTTATTTATTTTTATTAGTATTTATGCATACATGTTAGTTATTAAATTATTATAGATGCATTTAAGGTGATGTTTAAATTAAGGAATTTATATTAAAAATAAATATAATTGACAATTATAATATTATGTGAATTTAGATTTGAATTAGAAGTGCATGGAAAAGATTTAAGAATCAATCTACCTAATCTACCCTTAAACCTTTTTAAAATTACTAAATCACCCTTGGTCGTATAGAAAGCCCCAATTCATTTCTTTCTTCATTTTTCTACTACATTTCCCATGGCTCCCATCCTTTTCTTGCCCTTCGATTTCTTCTCCACTCATCTCTATCAATAATTGGCAAAGTAATTCAAGATATCACCTAAATCATTAACTAACCTAAAGTATTTCATCTTGTTTAATTTCATGAAAAGTATAGGGATAATTAGGGATTTAAACTCTCACTTTCATTTTGATAATGATAGGATAATGAACTTACTCTTCTAGTTGCTTTTCAATCTCCTCCACTCCTTTAAATTAGAAATAAATAGATAATTTACTTAATTTTTCTTAATTGATATAGCTACGATTTTAATTAGTAAGTATAGGAATATTAGGGATTATGATTATTTTGTATGTATGTTGTTGTTGGTTAGGAATTTTGTAGTTTTTGGGATTAAAACAAATGTTTATGAGTTTGTTTCATTGAAAACTTTGGGCAATAATGTTTTGTGATGATAAAAATGAGGAAAAAATAGTTATTCAAGGAAAATTAATGAAATATAGAAAATTTCATGTCATATTCGACTACTATAATTGAATATAGCTCAAAAATAACTCTTTG
Organism: Sindora glabra; assembly: GCA_020226215.1. NCBI lineage: Eukaryota > Viridiplantae > Streptophyta > Magnoliopsida > Fabales > Fabaceae > Sindora > Sindora glabra. The sequence goes on along the minus strand of CM035230.1, from coordinate 84,455,962 downwards.
AAGGTATATATTTGATTATTGTAATAAAATATAGCCTAAAAGTAGCTTTTTATGGGCATATATTTAATTACTATAATTGTATATAACCCTAAAAGTAGCTATTAGGAAGCATATATTTAATTACAATATTGGATTACAAATCTATATATTTGATTGTATTGGATTATAATAGCTCATAATCCATTATAGTATTGGATTCTATTAACTTACATTCTATTATAGTATTAGATTATATTAACATATATCTTATTATTGAATTATAAGAGATTCTATAGGTATATGCCTTTGATTACCATGATAGAATATATAGTCTTATATTTCAATATTATAATAGATTATAAAGACATATATGTGACTATAGTTGTAGAATACTTTCTATTTATGAACTAGATAATATAATAGAGTAATGAAATTTCACCAGTTTGTATGCATTATAGGATTGTACGACATTGTGTGTTTATATGACATTCATATCGAAATAATTATAAGTTTAATTCATTGATTTAGTTATAATATGATTTTTATGAATTTGATAATTTAATGTTAGAATCTTATTAATTAAAATGAGTTCTTATTGCCTATAGTTGAAAAACCTTGTTAAATGTTTCTTGAATAATTAATTTTGAGTGGAAAGTGATATGTGTGATTTAAAAGAAAAGAATTTGGTTTAAAGTCTATAAATCACATGACTTTTTAAAATTCTAGAATTATATTCAAGCATAGTACTTAAATATAAGCTTGAAGACTCATCTTTAAGGCTATATTTAGGTATTATACTCAATTAGCTAAATAAGGACTTATCTTTAGATTACAATACTCAAATACAATATTTGAGTATGACCTCAGGACTTGTGTTCTTGAAGGCACACTCGAATACTATTCTCAAGTATGCTTAAGCCAAGTTATCTCTAGATGCTTAAACTTGGATATGGTATTTGAGTATGAGCTTCAAACTTTAGTTCTGAAGTCTCATATTGAAATAAGGTACTTAAATACTAACTTATAGCCAAGAATACTTATGTATACTAATAAATTAAACTTAAGTAAGATATTTAGGTGGCAAGTATGAGGACTTTATCTTATTAAGTAAAATGTATGATACTAAAATTAAATTATTAATGTATTATATGGTGTACATATAAATAGAATATTAATTTGAGATAATTACGGATGTGCATTTGTATAGTTAATAATGAAAGAGTGTGAAGATACATGATATAATAAATAGTTATATGTATATAAATAGCTGTCAGAAATGTTTAGTAAATATGCATATAATAATTTATTATGGTAAATCTATTAGGGATATATGCATGTGTGTGAATTTTTGTAATAACTATAAATATTTATTTATTAATTAAAAATGTGATTTGAATTATGATGAAATTTTAATGAGACTATGTTTTGAACAAAATGATGATGTATGTTGAATATTAATGATGAATTGAAATGATGATGGTTTAATGTTATGAAATTGCATTGGATCTAGAAAATGTTAAGAGGGGATAAGGCTAAACCTAAAAGTTACCAAGTGGATTATTTGTTTTTATTTATTTGTGATTGTGAATTAAATAGGCATTATTTTGTATTTCTTATTGACTATTGCATGTTATCATCATTGAACGTAGGTGATGTGTGATACAAGATAAAAATAATGCTATAATTAAGGATTATTACGTTTATATATAAGTAATATAAAATAGTTGTGTATGATTATTATTATTTTGTTAAGTAAATTATTTGCTTACTGAGTTTATAAGTCATTGTTGTTTTTATTTAAATTATTTTATAGATATGCATGCAAAAACTCCCTATCCATCACTAATAGCTTAGGAGTAGGATTCTCCTTCAGAATATGTCCATGCTGCCATAATCGATGTTTAGTTTATAAATAATATGTTTTAAGCCTTATAGCAAAGTTATAAAAACTTATAATAACATAGATATAAATTGTAAATATTATTATGGTTATTTTGATAATATATATAAAAAAATTATTTTATGTTTTAGTATTTGTGCAATGGTGATCAAGTGAAATTAGATAGGTTTGTGAAAATTGAGAAATAGGTTCAATGTTGATCACTACCAAGCGAGTTGTGATATAAAGAAAGCAAAGAGAGGAAAATTCAAAGGTTTTTACATGTTTACACTCTACCACTCAAGAGAAAAAGAACCAAAAGGCTAAAGGGATAGATAGAAGTTTCTCATCTTTTTTTTCATCTATCTTGTAGTCATAGATTAAGGTATATCTCAAACCCTTATTATATTCTATAAAGGTTATATGTGAAAACTATGATTCTCAAGATCCTTGTCTATGTATGTTGATATTTTATGTTAATTTTAGGAATTAAGACTTCTAAGTGTTTTACATAAATATCAGATTGAGATTTACATACCTACCTTTGAAAAGGAAAAAGTTTGGTGTTATTTGCTATACATTTTAATTTTTAACAAAATTTAACAATTATAGAATTTTTTTTATTGAAGAAAACACATCATAATGGCACCATCCTCAGTTTAACTATTACACTTTTTAAAATTTAAAATGTTTTATGTAAAAAATAATTAATTATTATAATAAAATTTGGAATAAAATTTCTATGTGAAATAATTTAGAAAAGAATAAATTAGAATGTTAAGAACTAGATATGATTAAAAGTGAGTATTTGAGTACAGGGGGACTTTTTTTTTTTTTTTACCCTTGAACCTTTGGACTTTTATTTTTGTTAACTTTTACCTTCCTTCTCCTAATTATCCCACAAACAAGCTTGCAACCCTTCTTCCTCTCTTTTTCCTTGCAAGAAAAAGGATAAATCACCCATTTAATCTTTCATCTCTTTTATATCCAAAGAAGGTAAGGGTTTCTACACCCAAATAATTTTTAGAAAAAAATCAGATTGGTATTGTTTGTTACAATTTATTGCAAAAAAGTATCATATGCCAACTTTCTTTTATTTAAATTCACTCATAAATAGTAATTTACCGCAAAATCCAAAAAATAAAATAACATATTTACAACACGTCTCGAGAAGAATAAAAACACTAAAATGGAAACATCTATTGTTGCATATTAAAATTAGAAAAATTTTAATCTTATAAAAATTAAAAATAAAAGACTAAAAAATTATAAAAATTAAGATTGAAGAATTTTTAATTTTATAAAAATTAAATTAGTATAAAATTTTAATTATAAATAAAATTAATAAAAAATTTAATTTTTTAGGAATTAAAATAAATTTTTAGTTAAGATAAAAATAAAAACAAATAAGAACTTGAAGGCACAAAACTTTATATAGAATTATAAAATAGTCTCTTTCTTTTACTTTTTTTTTAAAAATAATTATCTTAGATGAATTATTATTTGAAAAGTAGTAACATGTTACTATCTAAATAGTAACATGTTACTATCTAAATAGTAACATATTACTGTCTGGAGATCAAATAATAATATACTCTTCTTTGGTAGTCTGATTTTTAATAATACTTGATTTATGATTTTAAGTTGATGTTATTATTTAGAGAATAAACAATAACATACTCTTATTTAATATTTGATTATTAATGAGACTTAATTTATCCATTTATGTTAAGTTTTTTATCGATGTTATTGTTTGGATAATAATATTTTATTATCTAGAAACTAAACAGTAACATACTTTTATTTAGCAATTTAATTATTAATAAAACTTAATTTATCTATTTATCTTAAATTTTTTATTAATGTTACTGTTTGGAGACTAAACAGTAACATGATACTATTTGGATAATAACATGTTAGTGTCTGGAGACTAAACAATAATATGTTCTTCTTTGACAGTTTGTTTGTTAATAAGACTTAATTTATCCATTTATTTTAAACTTTTTGATCAATGTTAATATTTAGAGACCAAATAGTAATATATTCTTCTTTGACAGCTCAGTTATTAATGAAACTTAATTTATTCATTTATTTTAAAATTTTAGTTAATGTTACTATTTGAAAGCAAAATAAGAATATGTTGCTATTATTTAATAATTTAGTTGTTAATAAGATTTGATTTATCTATAACATCCTCTTTTTTGGTAATTTGATTGTTAATGAGAGTTGACTTATTCATTTATTTTGAGTTTTTAGTTGATGTTAACATGTTATCGTCTAAAGACTAAATAGTAATATGCTCTTTTTTATCAGTTTAATTGTTAATCAGATTTAATTTATCCATTTATATGAAGTTTTAATTGATGTCACTATTTGGAGATTAAATAGTAACATATTATTATTTGGAGATTGAATAATAATAAGTTATTATTTAACAATTTAGTTATTAATGAGACTTGATTTATCTATTTATTTTAAATTTTTAGTTAATGTTATTATTTAGAGATGAAATAGTAATATGTTATTGTTTGAAGATCAAATAGTAAGATACTATTATTTAGCAATTTAATTATTAATTAAACTCAATTTATCCATTTATTTAAGGTTTTAGTTGATATTATTATTTGGAGGTCAAATAGTAACATGTTACTATTTGGACAGTAAATGAGACTTAATTTATTCATTTATTTAGAATTTTAATCGATATTATTATTTAGAGATCAAATAGTAACATATTATTGTGTGGAGATCAAATAATAACATGCTATTATTTAGTAGTTTAATTATTAATGAGACTTAATTTATTTATTTATTTTAAATTTTTTTATCAATGTTATTATTTGGAAATAAAACAGTAATATGTTACTATCTAAAGACCAAACAGTAACATGTTATTATTTAACAGCTTAATTGTTAATGAGATTTTATTTATCCATTTATTTAAAATTTTTATTAATATTACTATTTAGAGATAAAATAATAACATGCTATTATTTAGTCATTTAATTATTAATTAGACTTGATTTATCTATTTATTTTATATTTTTGGCTGATGTTACTATTTGGAGATGAAATAGTAATATATTACTATCTAAAGACTAAATAGTAACATTTGTTATTTGACAATTTAGTTGTTAATAAGACTTAATTTATTTATTTATTTTAAATTTTTTATTGATGTTATTGCTTACATACTAACATATTATTGTTTAAGTTACAAACAATAACATGTTATTCTTTGATAGTTTATTATTAAGAAAGTTGTTATGACAATACTAGACACTAAAAGAATTAGGGAACAAAAGTTTAATATGAAATTTGAATAAATTTGAATTGAGAAAAATGAGGTTCTATTTCCCTTACTTAATTTAAAATGGTTAAAGTTTTAATTAAAATGGGGTTTTAGAATCCTAACCTTAAAATTTTTTATTTTTGAATGTTAGAAGCTAGTAAATCTAAAATTACACAGCTTATTATGTCCTTTATAAATAGATAGTAGACATTTTATCTAACTTTGGATGAATTTCAAAGATTTGGATTAGTTTAACATAGGTTTTTCCATATATATGTAAATTGGAAGATTTGATTCTATAAAATGATATTTGATGTGTGATTTTTATTAAATCTAGACCTATGATGATGTTTTAATGATTTATGGTGGATTAATTGGATAATTTGGCTTAATAAATAAGTTTAGGATGAAAATCTTTCAAATAAGCAATGAGATTTTGTGAAGAACTTGTAGAAAGCCATGATATAATCAATTATGCCCAGAAAATGGCTTTTTGTAGTCATATAATTGATTACATGATCGATTATGCTTAAGAAAATTACTCTATTGGCTTACATGACCGATTATATGATCAATTAACCCTAGTTTCTTTCTAACCCTTGATGATTTTAATAATTTCCAAGAATAGCAAGTCATTTTATGTTTGTAAAATAAGTAGATATGCTATATTTAATATTAAATTAGTGTGTTAAGGCCATGCAAAAAGGCATGGTGCTATGGTTATAGGGAAATTTGGGGTTACATCATATGCAAATTCAATGGAATTTTAAAATTTTAAAATGAAGTTCCTTCTTAAGAATCACTCATGCAATTAATTTAATAACGTATAATCAAGAAAATGATTATACCTTTCTCTTGATTTTATATGTTTTGGAATTTCAGTAAAACCTAAGCATACCTCCTTTAAAGTTAGTCCACATAATCGACCTCTATTCTACACCTTTCTATGCTAACAGTGATATGTGGTGGTTATTTTAGAGGAAAAGAAAAAATATGATGATTTTTCATAATTAACTCACCACATAAGCACATATGTATTGGGGATTAAAAGCTATAACTTTTGTAGTTGTTATTATGCATTTCATTATTCAAGTTCTTTATAACTTTTGTAAATGTACTTTTATAATCATTTCATAACTTGCCGATCAAGTAGGTTCTTACTAGAATCCCAATAGAATTTTCAAGAAATCCTAATCAAAATAAATAACACTTAAAAAATTATCTAATAAATAAACACTTTATTTATTTCTAAAATATTTCCTAACAAAATAAGTTAATAAATAAATTCTTTATTTATTATTTATTTCTAGAAAGTATTATTCTATTGAAATAAATAATAAATAAACTCTTTATTTATATTTATTTCTTACTCCTATTAATTATCTTGTAATTGAAATAATTTTTTAAATAAATAAATATAGATGCATTTAATTTTATGTGTAGGTTCACTATTAAGCTAATAATGGACCATGACTAAATTAAATCATTTTAATTTAATATTTAAAATTAATCTCACTAATTTTAGATTTCAAAATTTATGATTAATGTCTAATAATATATTATGAACCAATTAACTTGAGCTATAAATAACATTTGTAGTTATAATTATTATACAGTATAATCCTTTTATCATACAATATCCTAACTGAACTTAAGATATAGTGTACAAGTCAAAACCTTACTCATTCAACGACCATGTACCCAATCCAAATTTTATAATATATTATGTGAAACTCAAAAAATGTATTTTCTTATTTCATTCATCATGATTTATAAAATAATATAAGGCATTCTTTTCTCTTTATGAAAAGTGTTGAATTCCTTATTGATATTCCTAAATCTTCATATATGGTGAAGTTATACTCAATAAAAGCCTTTTGGATGATTCTTAAGAATTAGGATAATATTAAAGCATAACATATCATATATAAAATTACTATGATTTCTTAGGTTAAAAGATCAACTTTGCACCATTACAACATAAGTATTCCAATTTAACTTATCCATATAGAAATTCTTAAATAGGTCAACTCAATAAACTTATTCATCTAATTAACACCTATATATATGCATTGGTGTCACTACATTGACATCCATGAAATAAAATATCCTCTTACTTGAGCATGCATTATATATACTAGTTTATCCAAGTCATAAGTATATTCCTAATAACTCTATAACTAGGAGCATTTTAAGATCTAGGCTTTTAAAGAATATATTTCATGATCTTCATCTCTATGCACAATCATATTCCGTAAGCCATCCTAATCTTTGAACTTTATCAAACAAAAATAATAAATAATAAATAAATTCCTTTTTATTAATGATTGATTGAATGAAAAAGTTTACAAGAAGTAACTTACTATTTCATATGTAATTAGCTTGTAGGCACAACTCTAAAAGTGGTAACCTATGAAATTCATATTAAGATCTAATATTGAATATATAAGTTTGATAATTGTTGTCATATGTAAGAATTGAGATATGATTGAATTATGAATTTTCCTTGTACATGTATACAAATAAATGTTATGGAATCTAATTTGCATTTGGATTAAAGTTTAGTTGAGACACTTAATTATTTATTATGATAAATTATGAAATGATTAAGAATAAATCATGATAGGGGTGATGATATTTATATTGTGGCTATATGCAATAAATCCATATGGCTACTTATATGGGATAAAAATGACTTGGAGAGATAAAGATGGATTTGTGAGAGATAAGGATGGGCAAGAGTTACAAGAAGATTTACTTTTTACTATTATTTATTTTCTTATAATAATTCTTACCTAATGATCTTGTGATGATATGATAAGTTTGTTAGTAAGAAATGGAATCTTAATAGGATATTGATTAGTATGCACAAACTAATCATTATTTATGAGGTTTAGTGAACTTTAGGGTACATTTCCATTTTCCTAAGGTATATAATTACGCCTTATGCCTTGGAAGGAACACAATTAGTTTCTCATGAAATTCAATTGCAAAGCGTAATTAAATTCAACTTTATTTGCTAGTTTTTTTTTATTGTTCATTCATTGAATTCTTTAGAATTCACATTCTTTTTTCCTTTTTCTTTTCTTTAGACATCTTTTCCCTTAGGTAATTAGATCTTATTGGATAGGTTAAAATTGAGCCTATTAGAGAATTCTAACATTAAGGTAAGTATTAAAATAGTCAGAATAGTCATTAATGATAGTTTATTAATAAATTTCATAGTTAATTTTGGAACATTTTATATTCCTTTTGAAAGAAATGTATGACTGCATATGAAATAATGCATTAGATGTATTTAGAAAAAGCTAGTAAGTTATCATCCACAATGACTTTTGGGATAAGTTATGACAAAAAACACACCAATTTCATCATTAGCATATGTTAAAGAACTTGTAATTAGACTATCTCTTACCATAAAGTAAAACATAACATAAAAAGAATTAGAAAATAAAATAAACAATCGATGCATTATTCATCTAGACATAAATAGCTTATATTTAATCACAATAGGTACGTTTAGGTACAAAAAATAGATACAATTAGAATGTATCAGTAAAGCTCAAATGATCATAACATGTTTAAAGGAATCTATATATCAAACTTAGTTAATAACAAATGAGTAAGACATAATAAAAGGCTCAAATAATAGATTTAAACTGTAAAAGTAAGCCTAGAAATTCAATTAGATTGCATACTAAAATCCAATGAAAGTGAAACAATAAAAATATAGCTATAAATGATAATGAAAATTGCAATAATAAATTTGTAGTCGTTTAGAAATTTAAATATTAAAATAACATAAACTCTTAACCAAACTAATTAAATAACTTTAGCACTAAATTGATATTAAATGTGTCAATTATTTTTAGTTAGAACCTATTTCATTTAAAAATCTTAAATCCAAGAGTTGAAAGCATAAGCATCAATAAGATAGACAACTTGGTAAGTTTAGTCTACTTATGCAATCTAGGTGCGTATCTATTTTTAGTGTAATTTCTAATAAAAAATTATATATCATCTATTTAAAAACTTAGAAGTATCTAGTTTTGTGAGAGAAGGAAGACATGAATGGCAAAAGAAATATATAAAACTAAAATATAACTCATGCCATGCACAGGTTACAATTTTTTATAATTTGAAATTATAGATTTAATTAGTTTAGCAATTATATTTATAATTTTGAAATAAAAAATACTTTTTTTAACATGTTAGCAAATTAAAGAATTTTGTTAGGGAGTAAAGAGTTACGGAAGGTGACTTGCACGATAAAATGAGAGAAATATTTGCTCATCAAATTGGTGAGTGGCTTGCACGACAAGATGAGATTTATTATAACAATATAATGAAAGAGAATCAAAATCACGTGGATTATATAATTAGGTAAATGCACGTGATTCATTGATATATTTAAGATGTAACCATAATTTTTTGCATATAATCAAAATATTGACAACAAAAACTAATTATAACTCATGTCTCACATCTTAGAAAATAGAAGTCAAATATTCAAAAGTAAAAGATTCAAAACTTTATTACATTAGTCTAATTCTAAAGGTGTAAAGATAGTAAAAAACTTATATAATGATTCTTTTACCCATACTACAAGTGTGTGGGAAATATATTATATAAAACAAGTTATCAATGGAATTGTATGATAAAGCTAATGTGCACACTAGGCCGTGATGAATAGTGGTGCAATCAATGCAAAAAAAATGATACAAATGGAAAATGCCCTAGTTATATTTTTTTAATTACAATCAAAACATAACTAGAAAGAAAATTACCATTGGAAAATCAAGATATATACATGTACCAAATAGATATTAGTTTAATAAAAAAATATGTTGTCATAATAAAATACCTCTAAGACATATCAAAAATAAAAAAAATGACATTTAAAAAGTATAAAGTTGCTAACTTAGAGAATCATATAAAATAAATAGCTTGTGTTTACATGTAACATACCTTTTTTTTTAAGGTCATCAAACATGCTTTCCCCATTAATATTCTTAGTATAGGAAAATTTTATCAAATTGAGTAAAGGAAATGATATAATAAAGGGAATGAAGTTGAAACATTTGTTTTATAGGCTAGGATTTTATGAAACTTTCATTATAATACAAAAAAACATAATTAGAAAATGGGAAACATCAAATTACAGTAAAAAAAAACCATTGAAACCAAGACTTTTAGCTATAATTTTAATGCAAAATAAAGAAAAAAAAGGAGTCTTATAAAATAACAAATAATTTAGATACAAAATAGTTATGATGAAAATTGAGAATTGGAAACTCATCAATTAAAAGATCTAACCATTACTTGAAAAACCAAGACTAATGTGGAGTTATAGAGTCATACCATTTTCTTAAATTATGGATGCCATTGCTAATTCATGGCAATAATAATGAAGAACACATTTTCCTAAATTTATTCAATGACAATGTGGTAAAGTAAAGAGAGTTTTCACCATCATATTTATAGCAATTTTTTTTAGAAAACTCCCTTTTGTAAAAAAATTTAAAACAAAAAAATGTAAATAATTAATGGAGTAACTATAAACCTTAAACCTTTATTCAACTTTATTTTGCATAAGATGATAATGATTATTAATTCTATAAAGAAAAATACTTTTAAAATAATGAATTGAAGAGAAATAAAAAAATGTAAAAAAATAAAATATGGAAGATGATAGGAAAATGGAAGAGAAAGTATAACAAACTGCATCATTTGTAAAAAAATAAAATTGTTGATTCTTATTGAGAAAAAGTTAGTATAATTAAAAAAAGTAAAAGCAAGGAATGAAAAATTATAGGGAGGTGAAAGATAAAGAGAATAAATTGTATTGTAAAAATTATAAGGTAAAAAGGAGAATGAAGTAAAGAAAAGATGAAGCCAATGGAAAAAATAGAGATAAAGAAGGTTTTTAAAGAGAGAAAGTGATAATTTAAGTAAAAACTAATTTAGATTTTTGAAATCAAAATATGATTTAATTATGAAGATAAAATAGATAAGTGAAGTTAGTTTGAAGGATAGTGATTACAAATGTGGGCAAGAAGTAGGGAAAAATTAGGTAAATGTGATTAAATAAAAATAAAAATAAAAGAAGAAAGAGAATCTCACTTGTGAAAATGTAAAATAGAAAACTGCTCATTCTTTATGAGACTCTTTAGGAAGAGATCTATCATTATTATCATTATCATCATCATCATCATCATCATCATCATCATTATTATTATTATTATTATTATTATTATTATTATTATTATTATTATTATGATATATTAAAGTCATATTAACTGAGATTATTATTTTTATATGAGAGTGAAAGGACACTTTCTATGAAGAATCTACAAATAAGAAATTATAAGAAAATAGGTTCGTAAATTAGCTATCATGTGAGTCTCTAAAGTCATTGGTAATAGAAGAGAGCTATGACTCACTAAATTCCTTCCTACTACATGCTATCCCTTATCTAACAAGACTTATTATCTACGTTTATAATCTTTTACTAAATATATGCAGTCTTCTCTTAAAGATAACCTTAATCTTGTATATTTGTTAAGAGTTTTACTTGCATTTAACATGACTAGTTTGATATATGTATGATGATATCATTGTCTTGAAAAAATGTTGTATGAAAGATGCAAAAGTATGACCTAAAATTTCACACATCCTTATCATTTGTTACTAATCATTTCAGTTTATGTGCTTTCCATTTCCAATTATTTGTTATATTTTCCTTATATGTTAAAAAAAATCTATATTGTGAGAGGAGTGAAAAATACTTTAGTTAATTACTAGAAGTGATTAGTTAAGGAAAAATACCTTGAATAAAAGAATTAAAGGTCATGAATGTTTAGAAGTGAGAATGTGAGTATGGAAGAAATTAACGCTAAAAATATAAAAATGCCTCTACCCTTATTTAACCTATACTTCCTTAATTTTCCACTACTTCTTATTTCTTTCAAACATTAAATTTTTCTTTCTCTCTCGTAGCTTTCTTTCTTTTTCCTTCTCCTCCCCCTTTCTCATCAAAATCTCTTTTTAATTAAGCTAGGGAGGAGTTAATCCTTATCAAATCCTTCACATAAATGAGTTAAGATCTTTTTAGTAATTAGATTTTTCATAATATCCATAAAATTTGGAAGGATTTGGGTATAAGACTCAAATAGGAGCAAATAAAAATTTTAACTCGAAATCTTTGAAATTTTGATTAATTAAGGGTAAAAGATAGTGAATCCAACCTTCCAAATTATCCTCTATATTAAGTGAGCAATCATTCTAGCCTTTAGTTATTAATTTAAATGAATTTGTTTAGTTATATGGCTTATTTTAGGATTCTGATGATTATGTTGAAAATGATGATTAACTTGTGTCTAAATGTTGGAAATAACTTAAATGAAGTATTGTAAATGCGTGTTGATGGAGGTGTGTGGAGTAGGTGTGGAATAAATGAGTTTGGATGAGATTAATGCCATATCGCACTAGGATTTTTACAAAATCCTAGGCAAATGGTCAACCATTTAGTCATAACAATCAATCATTTTTATGGAGTTCTAGGTGAGATCAACTGTAGTAGCAAATAGTCAACTATTTACCCGCTAATGGACCTTCTCACAAACAACAAAGGGTCAATCATTAGGTTATTAGTAGTTGACCATTGATCCCCTATTTCACATACTTTAACAATATAAGTATTAGCATAGTCAAATAAGCATGGATTGGAATTAAAAATACATACTGATTATGACCTTGATAGAATGAAATGAGATGCAAGGTTAGGTAAAGAAGTTATGGAATAGTTAATGAATACCATAGTGTATACCTTACTAAAGCAAAAAAATCTTTGATTTTATATTTCTTATGAAGTTAATCCTATGTATTTATTTATTTATAAAGATGGAATGGTTTTAATATTCATTTAATGGTTTTATGTTTAATATGATGGAATTGTTTACATATAATGTGTAATAGGGAATATATAAATTATTATTGAGGCCTTGAAGACTACAATAAAATCATGGTATTTCTATTATTTGATGCTATCATTATTATGTTTGAAAATGAATTTCCATTATGAATTATAGATTGTAATGTACGTATGAGAGTCAGTTTCAAAGGATGTATAAGAATGATGATGAGTGAAAAAAGTACCATAATGTGTGAGATCCAATATAAAAAAGACGCGCATTTAATATATAGATTGTGATGGAGGAGAGATATGATATGTGAAAATCAAATCTAGTAAATTACTTATAGAGTATATAAGGTTGATCCTGAGAGACAAGGATAAGCTTGTAGAGGGTATAAGATTAACCTAGAGTCATAAGGAGGTTTATTTCTTTCTTTTATTTTTACTTGCTCCTTTATCTTGTTATTATATGTATGAATTGATAAGATTATGGAATCGATAACTGCATATGTAAGGATAAGGGCACTAATAAGTGTGGATGATAATAATAAATGTGTTACTATTAATGGAATTGTATTGTAAACAAGAAATTGCTTATACTTTTATGTATAATAGATAATGAGTTTTGATGAAAACAAGATTAGCCTTTCCATATGCTTATCATAAAATAATTACATAGAGAAACCTTAGTTGGAATTCAAGAATGTATGAATATATGATATATCTTCTAATAGACAAGTTAAGTCATTGCGAATTTCTCCCTTCTCTCGGCTAATGTATAGAAATATAATAGATTATACCCAATATGAATATAAAGTTTTTCTTAGAATTTAACCTTGATTCTCCATAACTTTGTACTAGTATTTAAACTTATTAATTCTTTGATTAATGTTTATCCATTTTTTTCTCAAAAAGGTGGAAAATTGATCAATTTTTCATGAAGATGTTATAGATATATTTGAAAAAAAAAGAGGAACAATGATCAATCTTTGAAAAGGATCCTATTATTAAAGAACACAAATGCAACAAAAACTTTTCAAGAAAATTAACCAATTTTCTTAAGAAAAATTGCTTATGATGAAGGAAATGATTGAAAATTGATCTACATTCTCAAGAAAAATCAATTGATCATGACTTTCTTAAGAAAATGATTGATGATTGATGAATTATTTTTAGAAAATTATTATCACTTGAAAAACTAAGATTAAAAATAAAAAAAAGAAGAGAGGGAAGGAGTAGTGGATAAAATTGCAAATGGTGCTAATATTGTGATCATTTACCAGAGTAATGGTTATTCAAGGTGAAGCTAGGTTGTATGTTGCCGAAAGCAATGGCAAATTAGGTAATCTAATCATAGTTAAAGGTTGATCACCTATAAGAAAACCCCATGACAATTGCCACTTAATGCCATTTGATGTCTAAGTTAGTAATGTACTAAAGAGAAAATGAAAAGGATAGAAAGAGTATAGGGTGCAAAAAGTAAATAGCATTAAAAAATTCTTTGTGAAGGCATACTTGGCCCTTTCATATAAAGGTCATCTGGAAGTCTCTAGAAGGGGAAAACTAATCCTTCTGACAATGGACAAATTGATTATTACATAGTGAAGGAATTTTTTTGGATCCAACACATACTAGCTTTTTATTATCTTTGCACTCTACTAACCATAGCCATTTGGTTAGGTCAATTATGTACCTATGACCATATGGATAGTTTATATGCCTTTGATATTAGTTAGTGATCATTTAATAATCTATTGTAGGCCATTTCATTAATGGGATGACCTTGAGGAATGAACCATCCTCAAGCCTTCTTTTAATATATCAACCATAAGGTATGGTCCATTTATCTTGGTCTAAATGATCGATGCTTATCATAAAATATAAAAAGTTAGTTCCTGAAAAGTATCAATTTCTTAATATTAATTAAACAACTTTGAGCATATCTTGAAAAGTTAACAAAGAAATGTACTTCTTAGTAAATTCAACTTTTTGCAACAACTTAATTTCTATGTGAATTAAACCACTCATTAAACTTATTTGTGTTTTTTTAATATTAATTGCGATTTCCATCATGTTTTATAAAGAGGTGGTGTCCTCATTCCTCAATTCTTCTCCTTGCTTAGAATTCATTATTTTAATGCTCTTGAAAAACATAGTTTGCTATAACATAAACACATGACAACTGAATGCAATGAAACAACATAGAGATACCATTTAATAATCAGTTGATTATTAGCAGTTAACTAATTGTATTAATGATTACTTAATAACTAATTATAATAATTAATTTGACTAGTTAATAGTATTAGTTGTTTGTATATATATATATATATATATATATATATATATATGGTAATATCAATTATTTATTCTTAATTGTTTAAATGAAAATGGCATATGAAGGCATGAATATATTTTATAATTTATTTGGATTTTTCTTTATACTAATAATATTTCAATTTTAATATATTATTTATCAAATTCAATTCTCTTTTAAAAATTATTCAAACATATTTAAAATATAAATAATAGGTAATATTGAAACAATATATCTTAACATTTTCTTACACACACACACACACACACACACACACACACACACACACACACATATATATATATATTACTAGTAAAGTTCATATTCACATTATTTTATTGTTCAATAATTTGATTAATTATTTTCACAAAAAATAAAAAATTGTAGTCATTATTTATTTATATATAAAGATAAATCTTATAATTAAATATGATATAAAACATAAAAACTATAATAGTATATATAAAAAGTACTGTTTTTCATGCTTACATATATTTAATTTTGTAATATGAAGTACGATTTTAGTGAAATTATCCCGCCTTAATTAAAAAATAATATTTGTGAGGTAAATTATATGAACAGTACAATGTGCTAAATTTGAAAGTTCATTGATTTTAATATTTTTATTTTTATTTTTCGATAACATTATTATTTTATATTAATATTGTGTTAAATATGGATAAAAATATTTTTTTCTTAATAAAAAGAAACTTCAAAATGTTAAACTTCCCCATTTTTTTAAATTGGTTGATTGAAGCCAATTTGTTGATTAAAAAAATTATGTGCTAAATATTAAAATCAACAAATTAACTTGAACACTAATTAATTAAAACTACTTTCATTGAACTAGAAGCTAATCAAATATATTATTTACCAAATATATATTATGTGACAAATTAAGGAGAACCAGAGAAATTAAATCAATCCGGTGAGTGCGGAAATTTCTTACAGATGGTGAAGGAGTCAAAACTGAAAAGAAATTAAAGCCACTTGAACAATGATTTGCTTCCTCGGGCCCTAAATAACAATATAATTAAAATACTAATCAAGTGGCAAATTGTCAAGAACCGGTAAGCCCTGCCCTGGGGAGGAGGCTGTCCTTTTCCTCTTTGCGCATAATTAGTGGTCCTTAATTACCCTTGTTTGCTTCACGTGATATTCGTCTTAGACTGAATTGAACTTATTTAAAGGGTAAGGTAAAGTTTAAAAAATAAAATGTAATATTGAAAAAAAAATCAGAATTTAATAATTATAAATTCATAAATTATTTTTAATTTATTATTATTTATTAAATTTTAAGTGTTTAATATTTTATCAAAAATTACAATGTTGTATCTTATTTTCTAAAATGTATATTACATTTTAGAAGAGTCCAATATTATTAAAACTGGATTAAACTCCTTTAAAATATCATATGCATTTTAGATGTTAAAATGCAGTATTACAATTCTTGAAAAAAAAATTAAAAGAGTGGGTAATATAAATTAAAATTTTTTAATGTATTATTATTTTTGAGTTTTGAACCTTGATTTTTTTTAATGTTACATTTTTACCTTTTAAAATATGTTTGGCCCTTTGGAAGAACGCAGCTATTGAAACTTAAAGAAAATAGATAGATTCATTCCTGAAAGTTAATCACAACGTCAAATTTCTCCTAAAATTTTTATTAATATCAATAAAGTCTAATTCTATTTAAAATAAACGAAAGGAGTAGTGGTATTGAATTCAATTAATGTCAATATAAAGTTTAAGATTGATTTTGCATCACACTCACACTAATCTTTCAAGGACAAATTTATTCATTTCTTATTTTTATCTTTTATTATTTAGTGTCAACATTTAGGATATTGAACATTTGTGCAAATTGGACCTAATGATTCGCGGATGGACTTATTATTTCTTCTTCTTCTTCTTCTTTCTTTCTTTCTTTCTTTTTTAATTCCTCACCTTTAAAATAAACCAACTCACTATACCATGTTTACCTAACTAATACACATTCTCAAACTTATTTCTTTAACTCTTAACCTAATCCAACCTAAAATTAATTATTTTATATTAATGATTCCGTTTATAAATAAATTATTTCAAGGTTTGCTTATTATAATTTGCTTACTCTTGATTTGGTAATTAGCACTGAATATTTATAAATATGTGAGGTAGAATTTACAATTATCATTTTAGAATTAAAATTTTTTAAAAATATTTAAAATGATTTTTTTAAAAAGAAAAAGATCTGTGAACTGATCTATTAAGTTCATGGATTATAAGTTTTAAGACTCGAATTTGAACTCTCACTTGGGTAATTTTTTAGTTTTGTAGATTCATTTGATCCAGTCAATTTATAATAGGTTCACACAAATTGAATAAATTTGTTTAACAACTTTAACAAAAGTTAACCCATAATTGTAGAAAAAATTTGCATATTAAAAGGAAATATACAAATTTATCATTAAAAGATAAGTGTGACATCAAATTGGATCTAAATTTTGTATACTAACATCAATTATGTCCTTTCATTAGTTTTTTTGTCAATTTTAATGGGATTAGTCTCAAATGATCCCAATATAAAGTTTAAGACTAATTTGATGTCATGCATATCTTGCGGGAACTAATTTGCTCATTTACTTTAAGATGACATTGATTTGCAAAATCATACATTCCTAGAATCTTAATATTCCTAGAATTTTAGGAATATGACATTACTATATTTAGAATAACTAGAAATATTGCTATAAATAAAACAATATTATGTTTTAATTAATTTATATATTTTAAAAATATTATTAGATTATAAAAAAATTTTCCATTAAAATTAAGGGATTAATTGTAATAGGTAGCAGTGTGGATGGTCAACGACAGTGGGTGGCAACGTGGTAGTCAATGTTCATAGGTAATGGTTAATAATAATCATCAATAAGAAGTAGTAGCCAATGATAATAAATGGTAATAGTAGTTAATGATAGTGAATAATGCTTGATGATGGATGATGACTAACAATAATCATCTATAATAGGTAATAGTTGATGAAAGTCATTAGTGAGGGGTAGTAGCTAATAATGGTTAATGACAATAAGTGGTGGCAATAGTGGTGGTTAAGATCAAAGTATACATATGAGCAATAAAAAATAAAATTGAATAATAATAATAATAATAATAATAATAATAATAATAATAATAGTAATAGAAATAAAAAATTTAACATTAAAAACACTCTTTTATTGTAGAGGGAAAAAACCATAAGATGAACTTCAAAAAATATTCATTATTTGATAAAATTGGTATAAGAAATACTATAGTATTTCACTCACACTCAATATTCTTTCTTCTAAATTTGTAATACAATCTACATAATCTTATCATTTTAGTACTTTTAATTTATATTAATAAAACTCTTTCACACTTTATTCAATGTGATACCTATAACTCAAAGAAATAACAAGAACTATTTTCCTTTCTTATAAAATGTAATCTCTTGCTCACTATTTCTTCTTTTGTGTGGTTATTACAATAAACTGAGAAAAGGGGCTCTATTTATAAAGCTTTATTGACTTGCTTGGTAAGTTAATAATTAGAATAATCATCTCCACATGTAAGAAGAGTAACTTACATGGCAAGTCTATTTTCTTACCCTCTAAATTGCTTTTCTTGCACTCATCTATAAAGCCAAATGCCTTACCTTTTTTTTTATTTCATCATTTGGGATTTCCAAATGCATATGCAAGCGAGACTATTACAATTCTCCTCCTCTAGCCTATAATGAAAGCAGAATTAACTTTGATGGTGATCATATGGATATGGAGTCCATAATAGTTAACCTAACACATAACTTAAAATTTTCATAAACACTTATTTTTATAAACATGTCAGCAATATTTTTCATTTGTTTGAATCTTTTCCAATTTGAACATTTTTTATTCTAATGCCTCACATAATCAATAGTAGCTTATGTCAATATGCTTAGTGTGAGAATGATAAATAACATTTTTTACTCAAATCCAAAGCATTTTGATTATCACAATAAATTATAGACATATTTTGCTTGATTCCTACTTGTTAAAGAAATCTTTGTAATCAAAACATTTCTTTTCCTACTTTAATTGCTGTAATATATTAGGCTTCCATTGTAGATAGGGAAAACTTCCTTTGTAAAAGTAAATAGATATCTTGAAGTAAATTTTCTACTATGCAGATCACTTGCCATATTTATATTCATGTAACCTTTCAAAATTGATTATAGTCTTCTAAAGTGTTAACACATTTCAGAACTAACTTGAAAGTATCTTATGATCCGTTTAACAATTTCCTACTGATCTTTATCAAGATTTAAAAGAAAATTGCTAACTACTCTAATTGCTTAGGTAATATCTGATCAAGTATACACCATTGCATACATTAAACTCTTATTTATAAAAAGTATGGAATTGTTGACATGGCTTCCATTTCTTTTTACATAACAGGAGAATTTTTTTTTAGTTTAATTTGAAATGATTAGCTGATGGTGTGCTTATTGGCTTAACATTTTTCATGCCAAATCTTTCTAGAACTTGCTTAATATATTTTTCTTATAACAACTAAAGCTTTTTAGATTTTTTATCTCATAAAATTTGTATTTGCAAGATTTGCCTTATGAGGCCTAAATCCTTTATATCAAAGGATTTTGACCATTCCTTCTTCAAATTACCTATCATCTACAAATCATGTCCTACCATCAATATATAATCTACATGTAATAAAAGGATTATAAATTTGTTACATGGAAATTGTTTCATATAAATAAAATGATCTATATCAGTCTTGGATATCTATGACTTGTCATGAATGAATAAATTGGTTACTTGAAAATTATTCCACTTAAACATAATGATCTACATCAATCTTGGTATATTCATAACTCATCATGAATGAATCAAATTTCTTATACCACTGCTAAATGACTTGCTTTAATTTATATAAACTTTCATTCGATTTACAAACCATGTACTTGTTTATTTTTTCAATAAAACCTTTTGGTTGTTACATATAGATTTTTTTGCAAGCTACCATGGAGAAATGCAATCTTTACATCAAGTTTTTCCAATTCAAAAGTCATACTAGTTGTTAAGTACAACTTAAATAAAACTCATTTTCACCATTAATGAGAAAATTTCATTAAAGTTAATGTCTTACTTTTGACCAGAACCTTTTATTGCTAGATGAGTTTTGTATTTTAGCAACTTATCACCATTTTTCTTAATTTAAATATCCATTTGTTTTTGGGTATTTTTCTTCCTTTAAGAAGTTTCACTAACTCATAAATATTACTTTTATATAATGAGCCTATTTCTTCTTACATAGCTTTGATCTAGGAGTTTTTATCATTATGAAATTGAACATTTTGAAAATTTTCTAGCTCTTTCTCTTTAATAATTAAGATATATTCAGAATTAGAATATCATATAGATGGTATGTTTTCTTTAATGAACTTTTCTAGTTGCAATTTGACCTTTTAAGTTTGCTCCTTTTACTCAGCACCTCCAATTACAATCGTGCCCTATTTATATTAAGTTCTTCTATGGTTGGCTCTTCATCATTTATCTCATATTCTAATTCCTCCATCTCTTTTTCATCACTAACATTTTCAAATGGAGTGTTTAATGATGTTTCATTATTTACTTCTTTATCAAATGTTTTCATGATTTTTTCATTTGTTTTCCCTTCATTTATTCCTTAATGCTTAAAAAATATAATAACCTTGCTTCTAACGACCATCTTCTTCTTTGGATCTTATAGTCAAAAACCAAATTCCTTATCACTATATCTAATAAAGATACACAACTTTTCCTTGAAAAGTTTTAGGTAGTCAAACTTTCTCCATAATTGTTTAGTTAATTCTTTTAATAACATCATTATATTATGGAGTTATAGGAACTATTATTTTGTATCTCATGCTATGCTTTAAGTAACATGCCTTAAACTCTTAAGATATGTATTCTCCTTTATTATTAGTTTATAGACACTTTAAGGATGATCTAGTATCTTTTTTCACCATAGCATGGAATTATTAGAAATATTGGAATACTTGATCTTTAATGTGTAACAAATACACCCATGTCTTTCACTACAACAAAAAAAGCCTATTCCAATGACACCTCTGGTGATAATAAAAATTTGGTTATCTATATAGAGCTTTTTTATTTTTTTTATTAAGAAAGCCTATATCAATGACATGTTATTTAAAGTTTAATCACACCAAAAACTCCATTAACTTTATATAGGCAACATGTTATTGATATAGGCTTTTTTTTTTAAAAAAAAATATAGGTTTTTTAAAAAAATTAAAAAGCCTATACCGATAACTTGTTGTCTACATAGGGTCACTAACAAATGGAATGCCTCTTGACTTTATATAGATAACTTGTTATTTGCATAAGTGATGGTATGACTTCTAGCTAGCCTTTATTGAGATAATTTTATCGTTTGGATAAGGTTTAAAAATATTCAAAATGATATATGTTCCCTTACTAAACCCTAGTTAGACAATTAAGATTTTCTATCCAGACGGCATGTTAGTATAAAGTGTCCTTATTTTGCAAAGTGTCATTTCTTTTTCATTTATGCACACAAATTGCAATTTTTCCTTTTTTGAGTTAAGTTTCCTCTATTTTCTCTATTGTTGTTCTTAAATTTTCATTCTTCTCTACATTTTTCTTATTTTAATTTTGTAATATGCTCAAATTGTTAAGTTGTACCGTGGTTACTATTTTCATTTTTTTGCTATTTCCAGTTGTTTTGTGTCTCTCCATTTTAATGTAAATCATTTTAACTAGTTGTTCATTTGATTTTATGTAATATCTAAGATTTATTTGTTGTTACTTAACTATTTTTTATGTTTATTACTTTGAATTTGGAAAAATACACTTATAGTTGATAAGCACTAATTTTTGTTTCTTGTAAAAAAAAGATAAATTGTTATTTTTAGATAATATTTTTAAGTCACATGTAATGAATCTATTTTTTGTTAAAATTTGTGAAGTAATTTGTATGCTAATGTGTAGATAATGTTTATTTTAAGTTATATGTGATGAATCTATAGTTTTTTGTTAACATTGGTGAGATTATTATTAAATAATAAAAATATTTAAAATTTAAAATTATAGTAATAAAAATATAAAATTTATTACTATGCAAAGTATTTAATAATTCTATATTTTAATGTAAAATATGAGCAAAATAATTAAATAATATAAAATATTAAATAATTAAATAATGTATATTATTAATAATTATCTAAACATGGATACAAATAAAAAATTATTTAATTGACATTTTCAGTAAATTTCAAATGAAATAGTAAATAAATGATGAAAATATTTACATATAATACAAAATGAGTAGAAGATTTATATTAATGTAATGAATAAGTAGATATCAAATAATGATGATGAAATAAACTATGAAATTATAAACTAAAAAAGGTATTCAATTTAAGATAAAAGAAAAATTAAATAATTAAATATATAAATTTTAAGAATCAACATAATAAAATTAAAAAATCAAATATTAGTTTCCTTTTAATTTAATGCATAAGAATAAATTAATGTAGGGTTTAGTGTAATAAAAAAGTTATTGTTGCCAATAAGCTATTATTAGTCTTGAATAAAGTAATGAATATTAAGAGTGATGTACAAGCAAAATTTATCCGTTGTAAATGAGTATGAAAAGTGAATTTATTATCTAGTTAAAATTATTATAATTGTAAAATTAGAATAATTTCAAATTGAAATATATTTGTATAGTAACCTTAAACTTGTTGAAGGGTTGGTTGGCTGATTTTCATAGACCAACCAACCCTTGAATTGTTCTATAAATTTGAATAGTTTGAGATAAATCCTTTAATTATTGTTAGTAACTTATCTATTCATCATTTTACATTATAGAAATTTGTTGTCCTTTCATTGTTCTTTGAGTGTAGACTATATTGGTTTATAGTTTACACACTTGAAGAATCACGAGGAGATGTTGTCGAAACTTCTATATATAAGAAACATATCATGAATAAGTTGAAATAATAACTAAAAGAATATCATGAATGGGATAGGGTCTTATCCTTTGGAGTTTAAGTGATACAATAAATTTAGAACATATAACAAACATGTATGTAAAATTAAATTCTATAACAACTTGTCACGTTGTTGGCCAATTATACTATATTTGTTAATAAAAGTTAGATAACTTTGTCAGGTCGTTTATTTAATGAGTATTAGAATGGTGCATTTGTTGAGAGAGCTCGAAACTTTGTTGATAATAAGGAATTAGTAAAATATCCATGTAAGAAGTACATAAATTTATTGTTTCAAAGATTAGAGACCATATAGGCACACTTAATAAACAATGAATTTAATTCATTATACATGAATTGGGTCCATCCTGGTAAGGATGATGTATCAATTGCCAAGGCGATACTCGAGGCACCTCCCAATGATTCAAACAAAATGGTTGACATTACACATAAGTTCATCAATCCTTATGTCACTGATCAAATAATTAAGAACAATGGAAATGGGAATAAGGATGCCTTAAGAGGAAATATATCTCATGATCAAAGCTTTAAAGACTTCTTCATAGAAGTCAAAATAGAATTGTATCTCAGTTGTACAAACTTTTTACTTTGAACTTTTTAGTTAAAATTTGTAACTATAACTGTATATTTTTTTGGAAAGAACATGTTATAAATAAAAGATGTTGGAATTAGTCACCCAATGATCTTTGAAGTTTAGTGTATCTTTTAGTAATTCCTTAACAAATTTGATGCAGATTGATGAGCTCGCAAATTGATGAGCCCACCATTGTAATAAGGCAATGGGCACTCATTAAAAGCATAAGAAGGCAATTAGTTATGTGCTTGCGAGACATCATCTACTACCCCTAGCACCTCTTTATTGGTTGCAACATAACCTATAAGGTAGTAGTGGGATGTAAGATTGGAAGGGGATGTGCAAACCTATATTTTTTAAAGTCAGTAAGCTATTCATATGTGATGATAACACATATTCTATCGATACTAATTACACCAGTAAACCTAGTTATATAAGGCTTTCCATGACAAATTTAGGCTTAGTATGTCCCATCCTACACTACCTTATCCTTCTCCTCTTAAACTAGACCTTCTTACACAAATAGTATTAGCTAGATTTACTTCACAACCACCCCTACTTGCCTCTTCCCTAGCCTACATGTTTTCCTTTTGATGATGACACAATGATTATTAGATTTAGGAGCTCTATTTATTATTCATTGAGTTTTTATTAGTTACTTTATATTATTATGTATTAATGTTATGATAAGTTGTTATTATATATCATTTAGGATTTTACTTTATATATTTTACTTTTGTCTTATTTATTATTATAATTAATATAATAGTATTTCTAAATTATTAATAATTATAAAAAACATTTGGCAATACTGTCAATTTATTATGTAATGCTCATTATGGAAAATATTTTCTAAAAAAATATATAATTTAAAAAATAAAAAATGATCTACATCAATAACTTTTATCATCTTAATAATTATTTTAAAAAATTAAAAAAAGCTCAATATTAACAACATTATGATTTGTATAGATATTTATCAAAATAAAAAAAACTACTTTATATTGACAAAATTGTCATATGTATAGGTTGATATCTATGTCGACAACTTGTTGTTTATGTAGAATTATTGCAGATAACCTATAGTGGCTAATATGCTAATAATAAGTATTATTTGTATACCTTGCCCTACTGCGATGACATAAATTGTCATTTGTATAAGTGCTTACAACCATGAGTCTATACCAATGATATGTCATTTGGACGTATCTTTATTGATGATAAAAAAAATTATATTAATGTTTTTTGTTATCTGTATAGCCTTTTTTGTAGTGTTTCTTGTGCCATTGTTAATGATAATGACAAAATATTTCTTACCACTAAAGATTGACTTCCACGGGATCATAAACATTAGAATGTACTGGCTTTAGTTTATTTTTCCCCCATTTCAAATTATTTTGAAATGAAACTTAGTGGTACTTCTCATATAAACAATGTTCATAAGGATTTAATGATTTATCTTTAGCCATTAGGATGAGGGATTGCTTTGTCAAATGTTATAATCTTTTCTTACTTATATGCACCAATTATTTGTACCAGAAGTTTAGTGAAGTATTATCTTTAATTGCATTTAATTGACCTTCATATATTTTCAACTAACCTTAACGAGTTTCCACGTATCATTACCCATATAATGCTGGTATCCTTCTTTATCCAAAGTGCTCATCAAAAGGAATTTCAACTATAGATCAGGAACATGCCTCATATATTTCAATGTTAGTATGTAACTTATTTCCATCTACACATAAACATTATTGATTTCCACAATATCTAAGGCTTCCAATTGTGTAGTTTGCAAAGTATTCTCTTATTAGAACACAACGGTATGAGACGCCAAAGTCTATTATCCATTCAATTTAAAATTCTATCAAATGGCAACATTCTCTTTCATAATTATAGAAAAGAGTGATTCCATTATTATAGGTGGAGGCTGTGGTAACTATGTTGTTATCTCACTTTTTCTTCTTCTTTACTTATTTTAGAAGTTTGCGATATCTTTTCATGTATCCAGGCTTTTGGCAATGATAATACTTAAGTTTGGTTTTAGACTTTGATCTTCCTTTAGATTTAGATATTCTTTTTTATTCTTTATTTTGATTTTAATCCTGATTTTTTACAACAAGTGTTTATGTCTTTGGTAGTCATATCCTTTAAATGAGTTTCTTTAATGAACACACTATTTTTTTCCATATTCATTATCACTTTTCCATTAAATGCTAAGTCAGTTAATGAGATTACTAAAGGATTATATGAGTTAAAAAGGATCTATGCCTTGTCTTGTAGATGAAAGTTACATTATCAAGCCTTCAAACTTGTTCAACCTTTTGATAATATAGCTTTATATTATATATAATGTTTAATAAAAACACTTATTTTGATAAAATAAAACTAATAATATCATTATCTTAAAAATATGGGTTTTAATGTATTATTATCTTATAGTGTTAATATTTTTATGAAATTATTTATAATTTTAACAATGTATAATTCAAATAGTCTTAGAAAAATAACAATATATAATAACAAATCTTATATCTTTGATACAGATTATTATAGCCTTCTTACCCATACTTGTATATATAGAATGGTATATAATCTTATTCAACCATTAAATTAATCGATTAAATTAGTTTAATTGTGATTTAATAGTTTTTTTGGATTTTTATCCAGATTGATTTTTAAAACATCAATTTGAACTAATAGATTTGTAACTCAAACTCAAAATAAATTATTAATCATGATTAAGTTGTCATTTATCATGTTATTTCTGAGTTAATTATATATAGACAATTATTCTTGGAATTTTGAGGCAAAAGGCCATGATTTGATAGCTAAACTAAAAATATTTTAGACCCGAGATTAACCTTGTCTTATTTTAGTTAAATAATTTGCAAACTACACATAATTTACGAATAAAAAAAGATTATTATTAATTAGGCATTGTGTGACATAATTGATGGTTAATTAGGTACTTGGGTGTAACATTGATAAAATAGGTATGGGTTTATAATGGATAGAATAAATAACTTAGACTAATTTATAAATATGAGTTCCCTATCTCACATCAAATAGACTTAGCTTGATCAGAGACAAAGAAACTACTAAGAAAGGGAATCCCCTAAAGCCTATTCTTATGATATCAAAATATAGATATGGGAGAATTAGGTATGTTAACTTACATCATCCTTTGTAATCAAATAAATTTGTAAATTTTCTCATGCTATAATTCAAAGTCTAAGATTAAGGATAATTAAGATTAAAAATATATTCTTACAATTGATATCAGAACCTAATTTAAGGCTTTGAATCATGGCTAAGGACTTTAGATTTATAAAAATTTTATGAAAATATTCTTACATCCCTCTCTATCATAATAGAGTATATTATGATATGTTTTTAGCCATATACACACATGTTATTTATATTGTTTATTGTATTATTAGAATTGCATTTCTATATACATTCTTATTAATATGTGTAATGATGGTTTGGTGCATTTTTTAAAATTTAAATGAACCACTCTATTCCCAAAATGCTTGTATTTATGTATTGCCATATTTTGGGAAATATATATGTATATATTTGACTTGGAGATATATACTTGTACTACCATCCTAAAGCATATTTTCATGTAGATATGTGCATAGTAGATTAGGATTGAGTGCTTTGTGAGTATATTTATAAGTTATTGAAGCTAAAACATTGGTGAAACAAAATAACTTAGAAAATTGTATGTATGTTTTGAAATTTTAGGCAGCTAGGAAATAAGGATTTGGACATGTATTAGTTAGATTATCTTGATTTGTTTCCCAGAGTTGTGATGCTTACTAGGAGTTCAAAACATGGAGTTGAAACCTCCTTAAAATGGTAGAATAAGAAAAATCCATTATAAAAGGATTTCTTAAAAATTAAAAAAATAATACTGAAAAATTTTGAGAGAAAGAAAACTATTGACTTAATTTAAAGCAAACCTTGAACATATAAGTGAAATTTTTCAAAAAAATCGAAGAGGCTTAGAGATGGTTATGACAGAATCATATAGAAATTTAAACTTAGATTTTGAAGAATCAATAATTGCATGGTGGGTTTCTTTGTGATGATGGAACCGTTTAAGCTAGAAAAACATGAAATAACTCATCACTAAAAACGTGGAACCATAGAAATTGTAGGAAGTTTTTCTTCTTTTTGAAAAATTTAAAACTCATACAATTGTGTTTTTTTGGAGACGTTTTGATTAGGACAATTGTAGCATTATTTAAGGATAAATTTTGGGTAAAAATTTGTGTGGAAAAACTAAACAAAATGGGGTAGAATATCGTTGAATTGCAATTAGGTTCAACCCAAGTCAAGTTAAACCCACAAGCGGTAATCCAAGCAAGGATAGTGTGTGACATGCCAAGCCTAGTTGCACATTTAGTATATAAGGGCCATACACCACTATACTGGTGGCAACTTCTGGTAATTACTTATATTGGCATGCTTCATTTTTTGAGCAATCTTTTATGGGCATTTTTTCATATTTTTTGGAATAAAAATATTTCATGATGTTTATTTCCTAATTTATTTGAATATTTATCTAAAATTATTTTTGGTTGAAAATTTTCCTAAGTACTTTCTATGTTATTAGCTACCTATTATAATTTTTTGTAGCATTTATGGATATTATTTACATAATGTAATTTTTTTTAGGATTATTATATTTAATAGGAATTACTATATATTCATGTTATGCCATGAAATTTTACATAATTATGTATCTGCCTTCATGAGACCAATCGTATAAAATTTTATTCAAAAAAATAGATTTTTAAATTAAAATTATTTTAAAATTTATAAGGGAGAAATTATATTAGTGATATTAAATACCTTTTAATATTGCATCAACAATATAGTAAGTTAGTAATAATATGATCCTAGGGTTAAGTATTTTATTCCTAGAATTTTAAATGCCTATCGATGTTAAATTTCAAGAATATGATATTTAGTTCTTGTATAATACTATAAAATTCTAAAACACCTTTTGATATTGGATTTTATAATATAATACTGTATGAAATTGCGTAATTAAAAGGAAAATGTGAGCATGATTATGTGCATACATGCATTAATGATTTGATACATTTTTTGTTAGTTGCTTTACATACATAATTAGCCTCCATAAAGATGTTATATAGAATAAATTATGATGAATTGCTTGAATCTATGAGATTATATCTAGCAATAGCTAGGTTGAACATGGTGATCAATGAACTAGAACCCAAAATTGAATCGAACTCACATATGGATATAAAAGAAAAATATGTGAAATGGAAGGAATCAAATAGAATTTGTCTAATGATTTTAAAGTATTATATAAACTTGGCCATTAGAGAAGGCATCCCTGTAATTGAAACTATAAATGTAAAGACTTTTCTAGAATCTATAACAGTAAAATTCAAGAAAGTTGATAAAGTATAAAAGGGATACTATCTCTCACTACTTGAAAATACTTTCCATAATAGAGTTAGTGGAGTTGAGAATGCGTTTTAAAACTTAATAATTATCATAATAAATTGAAGACCTTAAGACTTCATCTAAATAATGATGATCTTGTTTGGAGAGTATTAGAGTTACTACCTTATAAATTTAATGTTCAAAAGGTTATTTATCAAGCTTAAAAAGGTGAATAGATAGTGAAAGACATAATAGTAATTTGAAGTTAAGCAGAAAAGAACATGAGAAAAGAAAAAACCTACGTAGTTAATTTAATAGCTTTTAGTTCTTTTTCTAGACAAGAAGTGAAAGAACACTTTAAAGATAATTGTAGAAAGTCTTTGAGTTATTAGAAGAAAAGATAGATTGATGATCATCTAAAACCTAAAAAGGCCTAGTTTAAAAGAAAATGTTAATTTTGTAAGAAATTCAGGCATAAGAAAGCAAATTGTTTCGAATTTAAGAAATAGGTAAGGAACAAAAAAAAAAAGTAAGAGAAATTTGGAGAAGAAACCCACTAGTTAGGGATGTTTATCTTAGTTGAGCTTATATTTAAAATATTTTCTTTTTTTTTCCTTTAAGAACTTATTTTTTTATGTTTGATAGATATTTCATCTAGTTTTAGGGAATTAAATAAAGTATTTATTTTGGTACATAGCTCAATTATCTTTATATTTATTTATCAATTGTTGCTCACATTTGCCAGAATTTGAAACCATCTATAGATTTCAAATTATTTTTTAAAATATTTTCGAATAATAGGAGCTTTCAAAATGCTTGGGTAGCAAGAGCTAAAGAGGATATGTGTTAACTTTGTTATTGAAGAATTCATTTGCTACTTCGTATGGTTTAGTCCAATGTGAATAATATATATATATATATGTATATATATATATATATATATATACATATATGTATATATATACATATATGTATACATATATACATATATATATACATATATATATATATATGTATATATACATATATATATATATAACTTTGACTTCAAAAAAGGATGCTGAATAGAATTGTGGTTCTAGGTTAGGTTGGTAATTAAGGACTATATCTACTTAAAATATGGAAATGTAAAGACTTTCCTCTTTAGATGTGCTTAAAACTCACTTATGATTTAAAGCTGTTCGTTTTAATGGGAGTGATGTTATCTAGAGGAAAGTATAGTTTTATAACTTGACAAAATAATGTACAATATATGTAAAATAGATAGAAATTAGAAGTGCAAATGCCTGCATGATGGGCTATTAGCTCAATGGTAAAGTGTGCCCTTGATAATTACATCGTTATGCTTAGGCAAATAGACTAGAATATATAGGCATCTTGGTAATTCTAGATCTATATAACATGGATGCACGTATTAATTAAGACAAAGTAATTAAACCAAACCTACCTATAGGCTTGGGAGCAAGATGTGATAGATTCAAAATCATATATGTGGTGGGCCCATAATACACAGGTCCCTGAGGTATTGGGCTTGTCATTTTTTGGTACTAAAAGAGTCTAATATGTTAGTGCACTCTTATGTTTGCTAATATAAAAAGATCAAAATTATTTAGGCCTAAATGTTTTCTAAATGATATATGTATCAATTGTATGTACCTATTGTTAATTTAGGATAGTGGTTTTGGACCGCAAATGATCTTGTATTCAAGTGGTACAATTAATTACATACTAATCTATAGAAGATTGAGAAATCTTATATGTATAAGTTACTTGACTTATTTTATTAATTATCCAATAATCATAAAATTGTGATTAGACATTTGATTAGGAGGAGTTAAATTATGAAATTACTGTGCAATCATTTGCTGTAATCTTTACTAAAAGGTAAGGTATGTTACGAGTGGTAATTTCCCTTATCAAGTTGAGAGGCTAAGGGTTTTCTAGCCTTAATTGGATTTATGTTGCAACAGTGCTGCTGCCATACAATTCTCTCTTAATAATTATAAATTTTCTTGTGTAAACAATAAAAGGACTTCAAATTAAAGTGCCTAATTATGAGAGAGAAAATATGCGAGTATATTACTTATTTTTCACAAATTGTATGCTCATAGATCCACTAACTAAAAGGCTTAAGGGTAAACCTAAAAGCATGATCATATAAATAATGTAAACTTGTCTCAACCTTTTCTAGTGTCTTAGGTTAGTGAAAGTTTTGTTGATATAAACTCATCGATATCTCATAATATATTTAAATGAAACACTCATAATGAGATATTCGTATTGTCACCATACATTTTGTGCATATTTTAGGGGTATGATGTATAATTGGAAATATTTAAACCTTATCTCATTATTGCTAGGAATTTTATTCTCATAATGGACTCTAGATAGATGTTATAACCATTGTGCATAGATTTACTTGTAGTCATATTAAGTTGTATAAATCTTACTTTGCACATATTAATAGTGTTAGTAAATGAAATATAAGTATTTTGATATTTTATGATGCTAATATTCTTTCGGATGGATATTTTATTCTCATTATTGCTAAGAATTTTATTTTTATCATGGATTCTAGATGGAAGTTACGACTTATCGTGCATAAATTTACACATAATCATATTAAGTTGTGTAAATCTTACTTTGCACATACTGATAGTGTTGTTAATGAAATGTAGGTATTTTGATATGTTATGATACTAATATTCTTCCGAATATAGCATTTTATGTTATTAAATATATATGATCTAAATTGGACTAATGCGTATAAAAGTATTATTTTTGTATTAACATTAATCCTTTTATAGCCATTATTAATAAATTATACATATCCAAATGAGAGATTATTAAATAATTTATAAATTATTCATAATTTATTAATAAAAAATTATTATTAATTAAGTCTTATATGACATAATCGATAAGCAATTAGATATTGAAGTCCAATACTAATAAAACATAGATTGAATACTTAAGTTAAACACTAATAAAATGAATATGAGTCCTATGATGAATAAAATTCACAATTTGAATTAATTTATAAATATAGAGGTTCTTATCTCACATCTTTGTAGTTTTAGGATTTTGCATTTATCGAATAAACCTAACTTGATCGAAGACAAAGAAACTGTTGAGGGAGATAATGCCTAAAACCTATTTTTGTGATACTAGAATATGGATTTTGGAGAATCAAATATGTTAACTTACATTATCCTTTGTAATAAAAAAAATTGTAGATTTTCAAAGCCTTAGATTGGGGATAATGGAGATTTAAAATATATTCCTGCAATTTCTTGGTTTACAAATACTATAGTTTTTCCAGATTTTGGCCACAAGTCATGAAAGGGGAATGGGTATAATGCCTCACAGGTGTCCGATTCGGATTGAAGCGGTGACAGTGACTCGGGCCGGCGCATGCGAGCGACTCTGTAGCAACGTTAGCAACCATTTTAGACTGCTGCGCAGTCATGAAAATGGACCAAAACAATCTTAATTTCGGGGACAGTTAGCGAAAGTACTAGCGGTTTTTTCGGTGCAAGGACACGGAGGAGTAAGCAAGAGCTGATTTCGTGACAAGTGGCAGAATCATAACCGTTCAATGGTCAAAAGGTCACCACTCGGCATGGTTGAGATTCATTCATGCTCAAGGAGAAAGTGCAAAATTTCGGTAACAAATTGTGCCATGACATGATACAATAATTTCATAAAATTATGAAATTTATACATAAATTTGAATTGAATTTATATAAATTCAAGTTATAAATGAATTGATTTATTTAATATGAAGAATAAATAAATTGGGTTAAGATTGTAAATAATGTGATATGATAATTATTTTACAATTTTATATTAAAATTTTAAAGATATTATTTAAAATATAGTTAATAGTTAAATTATAAAGAATTATATATAATAAAAATTTAAAATTTATATCTTAATAAAATGATTATAAAAATTTAAAAATATATTATTGATAATTAAAAATATTTTTATAATAAATAATAAATATTTAAATTAAATAAATAATTTTATAATATAAATTTTATTAATTAAAATTATTAAATAATTGGATTTGATATGAGGCAGAGGCGATTATTATTTAGATCGGTTGAAATTGAACTTATTCAAACTGCGACGACACCAAAGGAATCCGACAAATAAACACGAAGCCGGTAGTACATTTTCATCACACTTCGGCGCACGTCACCCTATCCGAGTCCAAGGCAGTGTAAAATCCAGTCTGTGTTATGTAAGTGATTGATACATGGGAAGAAAGAGAGGGTCTGCTGACCATAGCTGAGAAGCGTATGCTAGAGTGGATGGGTGCAGTTAACATGGCGGCGTTGCAGAGGCTTTAATTCCATGCGCGATAATTTGCTGCTGGCAGCCACCACGAGCAGAACTAAGCTAGCACCCTCTCAACAACACAAGCAACACTCTGCTTCTTCTTCACTGGTCCTAAACCCAAATTTTCGTAATTTTGTTTTTGGCACAAATCAGAAGAAGCCGCAGAAACTTCTCAGGACAAGAAGATCATATTTAAGACGCCCCCAGATCTCATCGAGTCATTATCCACAAGAGAGAAGAACTAAACCCGATTACTGTCTGCAAACCAACCCTTCTAAACAGTTTACTGCTGTACGCTGGCAGATCTTCCAAAATAATTCAAGATTGGCGGAGGTTGCCTTCTGCTATGGATTATTTTTGCTTGGAATTGGCTCTTGTTTCGGCTTTTGGGTGCAACAAATGGCAGAGTTGTTCTCTCTAAGGGGAAGGGAAGGCTCAACACGAAACAAGCAAGAGAAAGAAAAGGGAGAAAACAACCTATTCCGGTCCAGGAATGAAGAGATCTACAACAGAGGAATCGGCCCACACCAAAACTTGAGCAACTACTTCTCGTTTGGAGTGGCTACTAATCGAAGAAACTGCGAGGACGACGTGGACATCTCTGATGAGTCTCCTAGATTCAGATTCACGGTAACGAGGGCTGGAGGTTTAGGAGGGGGCATGAGCTGTCAGGATTGTGGCAACCTAGCTAAGAAAGACTGTGTACATCTTAGATGCAGGACTTGCAGTAAGACCCGAGGGTTTCAGTGCCCAACCCATGTCAAAAGCACTTGGGTTCCAGCAGCAAAACCCCGAGAACGACAGCAACAACTCGCTGCATTGCAGCACCAACACCAAAATCAATTCCGGGGAGAACATTCAAAACGGCAACGAGATAATCAAGCTGCTGATTCTCTGGCCATCACCTCAATAGGTAAAGTGAAACTTGATTGTAAGATACAATACAAACAAACAAAGAGGGGAAAAAGTTCATAATAAAGATAAAATAAAACTATGGAGGAAATTTTGGGTTCAAATCCCTGAAAGATCTTTCTCTGGTACAAGATTGACGATACACAGCTAATTTCGAGTCTAGCTATATATATGATATTGCTGCACAAAGATGCAGTGAAATCTCAAGGAATTATGGTTTTTTAATTACTATACCTAATGGATCCCATATCATTTGTGTGAAATAATAATCCACTCCACTCCATTTCATAGTCACATCAAGCTATAATGCTTTTTTTTTTTTCTCTTTTCTATTCAATCACTGTTAAAAACAAAACTGACAAGGATTCTGATCCCTTGGACTTTGAACTGGTTCCTCTTCTCAACTATTTTCAAGACAAACCCCGCTACTAAATGGGTAGTTGAGAATCCTAGCTAGTTTCTTGAGTTCGGGAACAAAAATAATTTCTTTGTTTGAATTAGGGTTGGAACTGGGACAATTTCCATCAGAAGTGAACTCTCCAGCGGTATTTCGATGTGTGAAAGTAAGTGCATTGGACACTCCAGAGGAGCAATACGCGTATCAAACCGCAGTTAACATCGGCGGACATCTTTTCAAAGGAATTCTCTATGATCAAGGCCCAGAAGGTCCTCGCACCACAGGTGGTGAAAGCTCTTCAGACGGAGGTGAAGCTCAACAACTTAAGCTTTTAACGGCCGCAACCACATCCACCACCACAGCCGCGGCAACCAGCGGCAGCCCATTTGACCCTTCACTCTACCCCGCACCACTGAATGCGTTCATGGCAGCTGGAACGCATTTCTTCCCACCCCCAAGATCCTAATTAGAGACGTGTGAAGTCTCTCTGCATTTCTCGTGATAATATTAATAATTGATAAACTAGCCAGTTCTCGTCTCATCTCACGGCGACTCGTAATATATATATATATTGTTTTGGGGTTGTCTTTGACTCGTTGAGTATGTCTATTAAGATCATGTGGTGTAGTTAGAAGGAAGGGTTAGCTAAGAATTTTGAAATGGATATTATAATGAAGGACGACGGTTCAGGTGCATGAAATGGGGATGTTTGTGCGAAATTCAACTCAGATTTCATGGTAATTTGTTCTTATCGATGAATAGTTTTACAATTCTAGAGAGCACATGATATCCTTGAAGCTCTTGGTTATGTATGCATTATGTTCAGCTGGCTTATTCGATTTCTTTATAGTATTTTACTTTGTCTGGGTCTAAGTTGAGTAATCTTTCGGGTTGGTGCTCAACTCGAAGCTCCTTTCTCCTGTATATCCGCTTGCTTGCCGGTTAAAATGGAACCAAATAGGTTTCGTATTTGCGTGATTTCTGTCTCTGGGGAGAAAGGACAGGCCCGTCAATGTCTTCTTTGTCCATGCATTTGCAAACGGCAGCTGGCCGGCGCCTCAGTCCACTTTCAAAACGCGAAGCATTGATTCCCGGAAAATATTTAGATCAGGATATAAAATGCCGTTGCAATTACAGATGTAGTCAGCATTATATATTTTGTTGCGAATTTTACAGATGTTATGATATGAGTTGTGACTGTTAGTGTGAGTTTTTAAATCCTCACAAATTGATTTTAAAGAACTCAAATAATTAATTATGAAGTCTCAAATTCTTAATTAACATTATTTTTTATGTAATTTGATATATTAAATCAATTTCAAGATAAAGTTTATTCAATTATATCACTAATGATATAAAATTGTATTGAACCAAAGATTTGTAGAACACTTAACACACTCTATGGTCACTCAAGCCCAAATATGATTCCTTAAACCTATAGCCTTTTCCATAACAAAATATCAACTTTTTCTTTTTTTATTAAACCCATTTGTTATACACAAGCCGCTAAAGACTAAAAATGGAAAAATGTCATACAAACTGAACTTGATGCCCGCTATTGCAATGTCATTTGGACTCTAGTCCCTCGACTTCCAATGCCAATATTATGAGATACAAGTAGGTGTTTTAGATTAAATATTATTTTAATGGGTCAATTAACAGGTATAATGCCCAACTTATGGCCAAAGGCTTCAATCAAAGACCAGACATTGATTTCTTTGAGATCTTTTCTCTTATTGTTAAACTTACTACTGTATGCTTGAATTTATCTTTGAATGTTTCTTACAACTAGCTTATATGATAATTAGATGTTAACAATGCATTTCTTAATGGTGATCTTAAAAAGAAGGTTTATATGAGCCAACAACCAAGCTTCAAAGATGCAAATTGTCCAGACCGTGTTTGTCTTTTACAAATAATCATTTATGGTTTAAAATCGTATCCTTGTGCTTGGTTTCATAAGTTGCATGATTTCCTGTCCAAGAAAGACTTATAAGAATATTCCTTTTATTCCTCTTTATTTGTACACCACTGGAATGATTCTCTTACTTATGTATTAATTTATGTTAATGATCTTATAAGTAACAATGCTAACTACATGGACAATTTCACATCTACACATAATTTAGCATTCTTTCTCAAGGAATTAGCTCCTCTTAACTATTTCTTAGGCATTAAAAGTTACATCTTGTTCGAGTGGTTAACTTTGCACTCAAAGCAAATACATTCTGGTTATCTTGACTAGAGCACATATAAATAGCTTAAAACCTATACCTAGGGGTGCAAACGAGTTAAGCTACTCATGAGCGGCTCGAAATTAATTTGTAAAAAATTTGGTTCAAGCTCAAATTTTAATAAGTGAAGCTAAAATGAGCTCGGCTCGTTTAACTCGTTTATTAAACGAGTTAAGCTTGAGTTTTTTATTGCTTGACTCGAATTGTTCGCGAGTCTAAACGAACTTAGTATAAAATATATTTTTATTTTTTATATTATATATAATATAAATATAAAAAATTTACTAAACTCTTTTAGGGCCATTTAAGCTTGTATATTATATATAATGTAAATATAAAAAACTTACTAAACTCTTTTAGGCTAATTTAGGCTCGTATATTATATATAATGTAAATATAAAAAACTCACTAAGTTTTTTTAGGTTCTTTTAGACTTGTATAAATTCGTTTACAATTGTTTAAACTCAAATATAACTTACGCTTGAGTTTGAGCTCAAATACTTAGGTTCGATCAAAAATTTAGAGTAAAGAATTTAAAACTCGTTTAAACTCAAATAAGTTTAATTAAACTTGTATTTAAATTGAGCTCGAACTCAAACTCAACTTTTTCAAGCTTGATGAATTTAAGCTCAAGTTCAAGCTCATTTAATATTGTCGAGCTAGAGCTTGAGTGTGCAAATGTTCGGATCGGCTCAACTTGACTTATTTGCACCCCTACCTATACCTAGTCCTATGATCCAGGCTTTCAATTTTTTATAGTTTGTGAAGTTATGAAAGATCCTAGTCTTTATTGAAACATTGTTGGTGCTTTTCAATATGCAACTATTACTCGACCTAACATTTTCTATGCAATAAATCGAGTTTGTTAATTTATGGACTAATTATTGATTAATAGAAGAAAGTTAAATGCATATAATGCTACCTTAGGGACACTTATGATCATGGCTTCTTTATTCAACCATCCTTTAGTCAAGCTCTCATACCATGCTCTAATGTAGATTGGGTTAACGATCCAAACTTTTCTTAATCCACCTACGAATATTGTTTGTACTTTGGTGATAATTTGATTAGTTGGTCCTCTTGTAAACAATATTCTATGGCAAGTTCTAGCACCAAAGGAAATACAAGTCCATGGCTGCTACAAGCTAAGATTATTTAGATTAAGCAATTATTGTGTTAACTTCGTGTCTTTCTTACATCTTTTTCATTCTTGTACTATAACAATTTATCTACTGCCTACAAATAGCCAACCTAATTTCTAGAAATGATTGAAACACATTCAAATTGATTTCATTTTATCCATGAAAGGTAAAGCGGGAAGATCTTCGGGTTGTTCTCATTCCTTCACAATATCATATTGCTAACATCCTAACCAAAACTCTCTTTAAGAAATATTTCATTGAATTTTAGTCCAAACTATGCATTTGATAAGGGCATATTAAGGAAATAAATCATAATCCCTAAGTTTAAGTCATCTTATCCATAATCTTATGTCATCCTTATTTTGATTATGTAATTATATGTCATCCTTATCCAGATCTAATTATGTAATCATATGTTATCCATATCTTTATTGTGTAATCGTTTTTATTATCTCAATATTCTTTCATCATTATTTATATGTTCTTCGATCAGTGAGGAGTGTGGGATTCACAAAGAGTGTGCAATTCATAATATTTTCATTCCATCAATACTATATACACTACTATAGAATCACAAATTGGCTTTGCCTATTTAAGAGATTAGACGTCAATTTTGAACCATCCATTTATCAATTGTTATAATAAATATTTTATAGCGTCAATTGTAAAATAGTCATAGAAAAATAATATCACAGTGGTTCCTTAACAAATAAACTGTTGTGGTTTCCTGTAGGTAACACTACTTGGTAACTGATGACATTTAATGATGTTAATTTTATCTTAATAATAATTTAATGCTAAATTATTTTTTTAACTAAGATAGAATATTTAATATACCACTTTGGTGGTTCATATTACCAACATTATATTACATCCCCTACAAAACGAAAATTGAAAAACTCATTTCCTATACCATTTTCATTCTATATAACATCTCATAACATATCTTATTGTATTGGTTGTAACTTGAAATATATCTAGAACCTCCCAAAACTACAATACTACGACTTTGTAATATATACAAACCTCATATTGAATATAAAGTAATGTGCATTTTATCTTAATTGTGGTACATAATTTTAAATTTAACTTATGCAATTCAAAATAGGTAGAATAGTCCTATTTTTCCTCTACAATAATTTCATACATTTATACCTATGATCAAGGAATACCTAATAAGTTGCATTGCTAAATAACATACATTCAAAATATTTTTAAATTACAGAGGAACAAAGTAAGCAAATGAAAATGTGAGTATTACAACAATTATAAAGAAAAAGTTTGTTATAGTGAAAAAAATTATCTTCTAATTTGTTATGGATATCATTCTATATAAGTATGTTTAATTCATTGTTAATGTGCATCTCTCAAATGAGACATGCATAATCCAAATATTTCAAAATGCTATATAAATCAAGAATTAAGCAATTGTGTATACAATAATAATGTTAAAAAAAAGAGATGACATTAGTAAATTAAACTTATGGCACAAGAAATCGATTTGGAATGATCATCAATCCATGTTTCATCTTTATGATCTTGATACACATAAAACTACTCAAAATTGCCTTTATGAATAGCTAAAGGTAGTTTTGATGAGAAAAGAGATGTGTCTTCAACATTAGTGGTTACATTTTCTTCATTCTCACTATTAACATTTTGTCACATCCCTTGTAGAACTATAAACCACTTGTTATCAATTAGGTTCAATACAGAAAACTTATTTTGCTTGTGATGCCATTATGAATTACTCCCTTTTATAACCCTTCTTACTAAGATTCACTAATGTAAATCCTAGTTCATTCACTTGGATGCCATTGTTATTCTTCACTCATTTATATTAAAAGATAGGTTCATCGAATTGGATATAGTTAAGTTCCCATATGTAGGGCTAGAAATTAGGTGGTTAAAGTCAATTAAAGGCACTAAACTAACCGCTACCCAAAATTGCAAGTTATAAAATTAGGTTTACAACCATCCACAGGAGCCATGTTAACCACTTGGACATAAATCTTATAGGTCTTGATGGGTACCATTAGGTATGAGTAAGTTTAATTAATAGCAAAGAAGGCTAAATCTGGGTAGAAAGTCAGCCTATATTTTTCACAAAAATACCTTGAAATTAGCTACAATGAAGGTTGTCATAAACAAATAGCAACCATAATTAAATGACATAATTACATAACATTTTTAAAAATAATGCCTAGAATAACATTGTTCCAAGGTTATTTTGGAGCATTTTCAGTTAGGTTGCAATTAGAATTAGAGAGTGGATTTCAACCCATACCTATCCTATAATTGAAATCTTTCTTTAAATTTCACTCAGTTCTATCCATTACAGTATCTAATCCAGCCCAAACCACATAACTTCGAATTTGGGCAAGCGATTTGTACCAGTTCGATCCAAAATTTCCACCCCTACCTTGTCTTTGACATTAAAGACAATGCATTACTTGAGTTACAAGAATGACTTTAATATTTTTCATGGTGTTTCTTTTATCTTATTTCTTAGTATAAAATGAATATCCACTAATATCATATCTTTGATAAGATATAATATTCATGCGAGGTCTATTAGCTAATTATCTTATAATTTCAAAAATGGCATTCGGTGTTTCCTTCAACATGTTATTCACCTAATTGCTGGACCATTTGACAAATGTACGATTATGTTTAGATTATATCCACTTCTTATTCTTTCCACGATATATGCTTATTCATATAAGACTCAATTTCTTCACTATTTTGCAGGATATAGAAATGTGCTTATTTCTTACATTTCATAATTTATACTCTTCACCAAATTCTCTAATATATTTTTTCCTAAAATTCTTCCCTAGTGACAAGGCTTGGAAATTTCAATAATATTTGCATTTGACAAATATGAGGTGTAAAACTTAACAATTTCTTCAACAATATACCCTTTAACAATATTTTTTTTGGGTCTATTCTACTTGTATAAATACTTTTTTGAGATCTTTATGTAGCATTTTATCGAATACATCCACCTCAAGTAAATTAAAACATAAAATTTTACCTCCCTTAACAAATGCACCATGATGTCAAAGAATAAAGGTGAAAAATATATATTATTTCTTAATATAAAATGAATATCCACTAATATCATATCCTTGATAAGATATAATATTCATGCGAGGTCCATTGGCTAATTATCTTATAATTTCAAAAATGGTATTCGATGTTTCCTCCAACATGTTATTCACCCAATTGTTGGACCACTTGATAAATGTATGATTATGTTTAAACTGTATCCACTTCTTATTCTTTCCATGATATATGCTCATTCATATAAGGCTCAATTTCTTCACTATTTTGCAGGATATAGAAATGTGCTTGTTTCTTACATTTCATAATTTATACTCTTTGCTAAATTCTCTAATATATTTTTTCTTAAAATTCTTCCCTTGTGAGAAGGCTTGGAAAGTTCAATAATATTTGCATTTGACAAATATGAGGTGTAAAACTTAACAACTTCTTCAACAATATACCCTTTAACAATACTTTTTTTGGGGTTTATTCTAATTGCATAAATACCTTTTTAAGATCTTTATGTAGCATTTTATCCGATACATCCACCTCAAGTAAATTGAACCATAAAATTTTACCTCCCTTACCAAATGCACCATAATGTCAAAGAATAAAGGTGAAAAATATATCTCAAGTTAGTATAGTGCGATGATAACATCCTTTT
The DNA here is from genome assembly GCA_020226215.1 of Sindora glabra. Classification (NCBI taxonomy): domain Eukaryota; kingdom Viridiplantae; phylum Streptophyta; class Magnoliopsida; order Fabales; family Fabaceae; genus Sindora; species Sindora glabra. The sequence goes on along the minus strand of CM035230.1, from coordinate 84,413,770 downwards.
ATAAGTCATTCAAATCCCTTAAGTTATTGAATTTACCATATATTACATTGAAGAAGAAGTAAAACCTTATGAAAACTTATCTCACATGTTTAAGCAATATTTATCAAATGGTGATTAATAGAAGTTATTGTATTAAAGCATAATAATTATAAAACTTCAACCTAACTAATTTTAGATCTTTCGTTGAAATAATACTTTTGATATTAGAAGAATAGCCTTGGTCCACCTTAACCCTATTTATAAACTTTCAAAAACTTATGTTCTTCTTTTTAGACAAAGTATGACAAACTAAAGATAAGTAAGTATATTGACCTTTATTTTTTTAGTGTTAATTACTCCTGTATGGCTATTTCTTGTAAATCCATTCAAGCTTTGATTCCATCCATTTTTCTTGCCTAATATATTCAAAAGCATTCTAACCAAATTATTACATATATTTTCCTCTATATGCATAATATCAATGTTATGCCTGACATCAAAGTCCTTTAAGTATGGAAAATTCTTTCATAAAGTATTGTCATTTGGCAAAGCATTGGATTTACTAAAGAAAACATTAATATTTTTCACTTTATCATAAATCTCCACCCTTAATAAAGGCTTTGAAGCCATTACTTCCTTTGGTAAAGCATTAAATGTCTTTCTTAGCCTTCAATAATATAAGAACAAGGCAAAAATCTTTTGTGATTAAGATACCTTATTTTCTTCCAATACGTAAGTTGACAAGAGCACATGTCATCTTCACAAATAAGGCATGATCTATGCCTTTTAATACTATACCATAACAAGTTTCCACAAATTAGAAAGTTATTAATTATGTTAAAGAGTATTGCAATTAACCTAAAGGACTCTTACTTGTATATGTTGAATATTGACATATATTTATTCCACATAAGTCACAAGTTTTCAATAAGTGGTGCTAAAACAAAGGAAAAAAGTGTTAAAAAGACATTTAAATCATTTCCTAATTACTTGAGCCCTAATATTAATAATGCCAACATTATATACTTTCACTTCATGCAAAACAAAGGAAAAAAGTTGTAAATCACCAACATTACAAGCTATATGCTATGTTTGTTGTTTACATTACCATAAGGATTCATTATATTAGTACACAATGCAAGTTTGAGGCTTCTTGTTTCATTGTTGAATTCAGGGAATAATGAGTTAATTATTCTCCATTAAAAAGAATTTACCGAATAATGAAACTTTTTATCAGTAATCACTCGCTTTGCATACCACGCTAAGTTCTTAGTATCTTTTGTATTAGTAAACGTGCATTTGAACCTTAATATTATAGAAAGGTACCACAATTCTTTAGCTAAAACCTTTTCTTTGATGTTGCTATCATACTTCTTCAATTTATAATAAGATGCTCCATATTTCAGATATTTAAGCAATTTGTTGTACTCATTTTAGTATAAAATGTAGTCATTAAGATAGGCATGTAACTTCTTATACTTTATACCTATCTGGCACATTATTCTTTTTTTTCACTTTATAAGCATAAGTCAATAGTACATTCATGTCCTTTAACAATTACAACAATGTCATGAAATTTTTATCACTTTATTCATTTCCTACTTTTAAGTTGAATAATTTTAACGTAGCAAATAAATTGTGTACTTAGTGCAACCCAAATATAATGGTTTCTCTGTATCACTCAATAAGATATTAAAGACTTGTAATCATTTAATAAAATTATTTGTAATATTATGTATCATATAATTTAAGTAATAATTAAAACTATTATATTTATGAATAGTAAACATGTTATCCAATTTACTTTCACTATGTCATATCCATCACTTATACTCATTATCAGTATTAAATTGAAATAAATGATCTTGTATATGCACGATCATTGCCCCTTTTGTATTATAACATTTAAGGCAGAGGCAAAACATAAGGCCATTACTAAATCTATTCCTTTCATAAGCAATTGCAAATTTGATGAATTCATTAACCTCATTATTATATTTAATGCTAAGTTAATCAATATCCATCCATTTTTAATCCATGACTATTCAATTTAATAAGAATTATATACACAAGAACATTAACCGAATATTATGTCATATGAATTTGCACATATTCTTAGATAAACCATAAAATACATAGACATTCATACATTTGCATAATGCAACCTAAATCATCCAAAAAATAATCTTTTAAATTTGTATATACCTAAAGCTAAAATATTTCTATACATTTATACATAGAATATTCTATATGTAATATATATCATGTTTAAGGTTATAAAGCATGTTGATAAGCTAACAAAGAATTAGAAATATTTTGTTAAGATGTCATTACCTTAACGTTTGACATCCTCAGCTGAATATATATTAAGATAAACTTAAGAAAAGCAAACTTGCACATCTGTACCAAAATATCAAATCAAGATACACAGAGAATGAAAATTTGAGAATATTTAGTGCGTGTACCTTATTTTCCTGAAAGACTAGAAGATGAACTTGTGCTTCCTAATTCTATTGGAGTTTGTAAGACAGAGCTTCTTGTTAAAGGAATACCAAGTTTGTAAATAGTACTAAAGCAAAATAATCTTGTATTTCACACTCTTGCTGGTGCTTTTGTAATTTTTAATCACTTTTTGCGTTGGTTCATAATAACAGATGACATAAAACAAGATACATCTTAAATAAGAGTGGGGATTAAACATTGATTTTGTCATAATAACCATTGTTTATATTAAAGCAATGTCATTCTACTTAAAAAAAATCATATTAGTTCTAATATAGAAAATGTCATCTTTTTCATGCATTAATTATTTTTAAACAACCAACATAATTTTGTATGAGATTTTTATGATTTATATATCATATCAAGTTTCAATAAATTATGAAGATATTCTACAAATTATCCAAGAGATGGATCAAGTGTGAGAAAGCTAGTAATTTGCATAACAAGATGAGTTGTTTATTACATTTTAAAACATTAATTTTTCTAAGTTTGAAAAAAAGGTTATTTTCAAATTAATAAAGAAATATTCCTATAACTTTATTAAACACTAGCAATTCAAGATAAGTTATATATTCTTTTTGCATATTTTTCTCACAAAGATACAAATACCAACACATTAAACTTGATTATATAAAAAATATGAGAAAAAAGACATCGATGTAAGAAATTTTATTCTATAATTTTATTTATTCAATATATTGTTATATCAACAAACATAAATTTACAATATTATATAAAGAGAAAAAAAATGAGGACTTTGGTCTTCTAATCTTATTAGCAAATTGAGTGCTAATTTTCATAGTCACCATCCAATATCTCTTCTAGTAAAATATTAGTAAATCATAGATATAAGCGATATATTTGCCTTTATTATCAATGCTAACATATATTTGAAAAGGAGAAAAATAGTTCACTCTCCATCTCATTTGACACATATAAATGATAATAAATAGTGCACAATAATTAGATTCTATAATTGAAGTAAAGTGCTAGATGAAATATTGGAGGATCTTTTTTCCTTGTCCTTAAACAAATCCTAGAATTAGATAACGAAGGTTAAAGTATCACTGAGATACTTTTAGATAAAGAGTCAATATGAAATATATATATAGGCAACTAAAAATACTAAAAACATCAATTATTAAGTTGATACTAATGTCTAAGAGATGTAATATTTTCAAATAAATGGTGGTTACATTGCCTAATGGGAATTTTGAATACTTTTACATGTCAATTTGTAAAAAAATTGACATGTACATGTTAAACATCTTTGTAAATGATCTTTAAAATGCCTTTTGGATGATGGTTATATAAATAATAACATTATAATTTCTCAATAAAATTTTAAATTCTATTCCTATTAACTTTACATATTAGTGTTTAATTTAGCCATCATGTTATGTTTTTCCTACAGATTTCTAAAATGTCATCGCATAACTATAGATGTTAATTATTTTAAAATTCATCATCTTGTATTTTGCAATAATTACAAAAATATCATTTTCATTATGACTTAAGTCTGCTTACCATCATAGAATTATAATTCTATAATAGTGAGATAAAAGTTCCTGCCTTTTCTATATATGTACCACTTTTTCGTTAATTTTTTCCTACTTTTTTCCTCTCATCATTTTCCCTTTTTTTTAATTATTTTTATATTTATTATTTTTGCTTTTTCATATTTATATTCTTACTTGACCTAGACAATCATTATTATTTTTGTTTATTACTTTTTTATTTTTTATATTTATATTTTATCAGCTGAACTTTCTTCTCTCATTCTCATGTTCCTTATTTCTTTTAAAATCCCTTTATCCTTGTTATTCTCTAGATTTTCCTCCTTAGTGTAATGTTGGGAGATGGAATGCAAGCTTAATCCTTCTTTCTTCTCTCACATTTTTTCCTTACTATCTTCAGTCTCCCCTCACTTTTGCTTGCCAATTCTTTCCCTTTCATTCTTAATGTTAGCCAACATTTCACTAAAATCTCCTACCGATTATTACTTCTATCAAAACTCTACTATTTGCCATCTTTTACTAGATTATATCTAAACTTCTTTTTCTTTTTTCTCCTTTTGTTACCAGCTTATCATATCTTATGCCTAGCACCACCATCATTATCCCTCTTTCTTCCACTCAGCTTTTGTCATGCTAACATATCATTGATTAATGTATAGATTTTATTAAAAAAAATTAACTCGTGCCATATAATTAATTGATTCTAATTTTACTTTTGATAGGAATAAAAAAGGATTCTAGTAGATCTTTTATTATGTCAAATTTCTTTAGCCTAGAATTCAATCAAGTATGTTAGTTTTCTTTACATTAAATCTCAATGATTAATTTTTCATTATGTGTCTTTTGTATGATCATGAATTTTAAATTTTATCTTCGAACATTGTATATTTGAATTATTTTATATTCTCTTGGATTAACCATTTGTCTTATATATTTTGGCAATTATGCAATTTGCCATTTTATAATACATATTTGATATCCATTTCTTTTTCATTTCACATCCTTCAAAAAAAGTTTAAGAAATGAATTAATATTTCTCAATAGTTGGTGTAGTTTGGTTCTATTTTCTGATAGCATATAGCTTAACTTTTTAGATGCACTTAATTAAATTTTATATCTTAGCATTGCCATTATTTTTTCTCAAATATATTTATTTGATAATTTTAAAAGATAAGAGAGAGATTGGGAATTAATTATTCACTAATGAGGCCTTATATAGAGGAAAACTAGCTTATAATCTATTATGCATGGTTTAATTAATTTTAATTGATAATAATTTATAATATACATTTATATTTGAATATATGAATGAGAAAATAAAATTAAAATTAAAAAAATCAAATTAGAATGAGATGAAAAGTTAAGGTATGAACATAGTTATTAGTAAAGAGGTAAATTTTTTATATAAATGGCAATAATAACATTTAAATACATATATATGAGTTTTTGTATGAATTAATTAATTAATTATATTACATATCATATCAATAATTATAAGTTATGACAATATAATAAATGTTTAAAAATAAGTACAAATTGTTTAGTTTTTATATAAATTGTAAAGTAATGATTTCATACATTCACAAATTAACAATTATAAATTACAAAATTATTAAGTTTTAAAACATATCTTACCATATTTAATTTTCATACAATTTGCAAATTAATTATTGCAATAAGATAAAATGTAGGCCAACCATAAATTATAATAATATATTATTAAGTCTAACAAGAATTCTAAATTATTAATGATAATAATATAATAAAAATAAGGGCTATAAATTGCAATATTACATTATTAAATTTGGAAATACATATTTGATCATATTTAATTTTTATAAAAATTGTAAATTAAATATTATAATATCATCAAAGCACTAACTTTAAATTGTAATAATATATTGTTAAGTTTGAAAATATATAAATGATCATATTTGATTTTTATATGAATTGCAAATCAATTATTTTTATATGAAAAAATCAATAACTATAAGTTGCAATAATATATCATTAAGCTTATAAATGTATTTGATTTTTATACAAATTATAAATCAACAATTATAATATGATTAAATCTATAACTATAAATTCTAATAATATAAACATATCTAATCACATTTTACTTTTATACAAATTATAAATTAATGATTATAAAATAATGAATTACATAAATACAAAGAAATATTACGTGAGAATTATAAAATAATAAGAGTTAAAAATAAAGTATGTAATTAAGTAATTTATTTAAATTAAAGCTTTTACTTATTTAAAATATTTTAATAATAAAAATAAAATATATTATATTATATTTATATTATTTAATGATATTATTAATTAAATTATAAATAATAGAATTAAATATTTAAAAGGGGGATAAAAAGAAGAATATGTAATAGAGTAAATAAAATGAAGAGAAACATTACATAAAAGCTCTAAAATAACAATATTTAAAAATAGAATATATAGTTGAATAATTTAATTAAATTAAAACTTTAAATTATTTAGAATATTTTTATAATAAAAAATAAAACATATCATGTTATGTCTATATTACTTACTAATATTAGAATCTAACATCTCATTCCATACACCTTACACCTTATAGTATAGTATAAGGAATATTGGATGGTATAGTATAGTATTGCATACAATAAAGTAGTATAAGATCAAAATTTGTATAAAATTATCCTATCTTATATTTATTATCATGTTTCATAAGAATGTATAACTTTAATTAATTTGATAAAAATACCCTTATATATAAAAAATTAGTAAAATATTCTTAAATGATTTGAAGTACCTAATCAAATTAAAATATCCTACAACAATTAATATCTTAATATATATATATATATATATATATATATATATATATATATATATATATATATATATTATGATAATATAATTAAGCCGTTTAATTGTGATAAAAAAATAGTAATATATATTTTATTATATAGCATGCACATTGATACCTAAGTGTATATGTAACACATAATTTAATAATTCAAGCATAAAAATTCAACAAGAACAATGTTAGAAACTTTTAAAAATATAAATTTTTGGATGATATAAATATAGTTTTTATCGGATTTAATTAGGCTCGTAGAAGATAATTTTATGATTCTTGAAAGAGAAAAAGATTGAGAGATAAATATTTTAGAGAGAGAGAGAGAGAGAGAGAGATGCCAACAAGAATGATTGTATAATTATTGAATGAGAGGTATATTAATATAAACGGAAGAGGGGTGTGTGTGAGAGGGAGAGAGACCTAAAACAATGGAAGATGATATTTTTAATAATTATGGAGTAAATTATTTTTTTATATAAATCTAGAATAAAATGTTTTAATACAAAATAAGGGACGTGTGAGAGGAAAAGAGATAAAAAAAAGAATTTTTTTATAGATGAGAGAAATAATTTTTTTAAACAGTCATTCATAAAAATAAACTTAAAGTAGTACTTTTAATATTCAATTATTCTATGTTAACATTAAAAAATATTTTATTTATTTGATATGAAATATAAAAAATTTGAAAAAATAATTTTTTAAAAAAATTACTTTTTTATATTTTAAATTTTTTAGATATTATTTTTTAATTATTAATATAAATAATATATCATCCCTTATAAATATATATAAATAATATTTGTATAAAAATATTTAATAATAAAATAAATGAACCGTTAATTTATTCTCTTATTTGAATGAAAAAAAAAAGAAAAAGAATATTTAATGATAAAATATGTGGTTATTATATTTTAATTATTTAAAAATTTAATTTTTTATTTTATTTTTAATTTAAATTTAAAAGATATTATTTATGCGCACTTGCTTCAAAATACAAAATTTCGTGAAGCAAACAGTCGTTTAAAAGCTATGTTTTTGTACTGTTGCTTCTAAAAGTTTCCTACTAAGCGCTGGATAAGTCTTCGACTAATTTTTTAAAAAAAAAGGAAAGTCCACCATACTGAAAACAAAAGGAAGAAGCCACCTTTATTATTATTATTATTATTATTATTATTATTAGCAAACACTAGGGTGTGCGCGACTCAATTAAAGTAATTTACATGAATTTTTTAGTCAATTTAATTTTTTGAATTTTTCATTTTGATAATACGATTTTAACTGATTCAAATATTAGAATCAATTTTAATTAAACACTAGGGTGTGCGCGGCTCAATTAAAGTAATTTACACGAATTTTTTAATCAATTTAATTTTTTTAAAATTTTCATTTTGATAATACGATTTTAATTGATTCAAATATTAGAATCAATTTTAATTACTAAGATTATTTTTTAATATTTTTGAATGGTTATTATTGGTTTGAATATATTGAATTTTTTTAAATTAGTTTTATTGCAATTATTCAAATTATTTACATTTAATTCTTTTATTTTTTATAACATAAGAATCTCATTATTTTTAGTGGAATATTATTAACAATTATCATGTGTAATTATCAAATTATTAACATGAAAAATATTATATATGATTTGTAAATTTAAAATTTTCATATTTATTATAAAGTCTAAATATTACATATGTAATATTTATATCAATTATTAACATAGAAATATAACATTAAAACAAAAATAAATTGCAACCATATTACAAATTTATAATTTATATTTATAATTATTATTAAACCTATAACTATGCTTTGTAGTATTTATTTTATATTACTAAAAGATAATATAATAGAAAAGAAAATAGTATATAGAGACTTTTTAAATTGTGAAAAAAGAATATTTTTGAAAAGTTCAATTAGAAATGGTTAAGAAATTCCAAACCTCTTGTAACCATAAACCAATCTTTTTTAAAAAAATTATCCATTGCAAATTGACTTTAAATTTTAAGCCATTTTTAATCTTTTAATTTGGGTTTAATTCGATTAGTTTTTTTATGATTTGAATTTTTTTCCCAATTTTAGTTGACACTAGCACTTGGTAATGAGATAAGAAGTGATAACCCTTGACAACTACTAGAATTACTCCAACCCTCATAAGAAGGAGCTCTTGGACGGAAGGTCATGCTTCATCACTATTTACAAATGAGAGTTCTTAAGGCTCAATTTTTTATGTCCACACAAAAAAAATTTAGGTTTTAATACTAACACAAATAAATAAAAGCAAATAAACCACCTTATAGCTTCCAAGTTCCTTTCTTATCCCTTTGTTGTCATTTTTCCTTCAATTTGGTTTCACGTTTCATTTCATTAACTCTCCCAATCACACTTCCATATTTCCTCACATTCTCATCTTATCCATCATGCCTAACAGCATAAAAAATATTTAGTCACAATTCCACATCATAACATATCCTTATCAAATTCACATCATTAATAATATTATTCACCTTTACAATCAATAAATAATTACTACTAATAAACAATTTACATGAATACATATCCCTAACCAAAATGTAATTATCAATAACACGTAAGTATTCACCAAATAAATTTATCATTGTACAATTTATAACCTAATATAGCCCAATGATATCACATAATACTATCATAAAAATCATAAAGTTTAGAGTATGGATATTCAACTATGATAGTCAAATATGAGACTTTAGAGAGCCCATATTCGACTATAATAGTTAAATGCTTTTAACTAGAGAGTGCCACTTCTCATAGTATTTAACTATAGTAATTGGCTAGAGCTCTTGGTGAGGCCTTAGTTAATTATCATACTCAAATACCTATATCTAGAGGTGAAGCCTCCTTATGGTACTCAAATAGGATATTTGAACATAATCATTTGGAAGTGTAACCTAGACTCATATTCAAATGCCCTTTGGAATCTTCCAGAACTTTTTACAAATTTGTAGAACCAAAAGCAAGTTTTAACCTGTGATCTTTATATATCATTTCTATTCAATAACATATCCCCCTAATGGGATTTCAATTTAAATAATACCATTCACACATTGTATTAATTCAAGTTATCACATTAAAGTATCATATATGACCATATAAAATAATTTCATCACATAGCAATATATATAATCTCACATCACATCTCATTCCTCACAATACATTATTTTTAATTATACATGCATTTATTCATATCTAATTATTTCAATATTTATGCCATACAACCTCATATTTTTATATAATTCTAGAATGCATGTAACTTGAAAGTAATCTATTATTGTAGTCTATTACTTAGTTCACACATAGAAAGTATTTTACTACTTAATTCACTAATAGGAAGTATTCTATTATTGTATTTTATTACCTAGTTTACAAATAGGAAGTATTATACTATTGTATTTTAATTCCTAGTTTTGCAAGTTGAAGTAACTAACTACAATAGTAGACTACTTGCATCCAGAGGCAAATTCAAGTTTTTGTATTCAAATATAAAATATGAATATAGCCTTTTAAGAGATAGTACTCAAATATTGATCTATAATTTCTATAAATTTATAAGAAAATTAGAACTAACACCTAAGTTTACTCTCTACTTCACTTACATGCAACAAACCTAGGTCATCTAATATCATTCAAGCAATAACAACAATATTTTCCTACTACCAACAACCAAAACATATCCTAATCAACAAAATGCTAACAATAAATCATCAATTTTGTAGAAATTCAACTTATAACTAAATTAACAAATTAAATTTAAATTTAAATTAATTAAGTAGATTATTTACTTACTTGATATTGGAGGAGATAATGAGAGATTAGAAATTTGGTTACTTTGCCCTTATCAACAGTTAAACAACAATTTCAAACTAAATTTTTAACCCTTTTCTTCAGTTGACTCTTAAGAAAGATATTTCTCTAAATCTTAATTTAAAGAAAAGCCAACTTAGTTAAAGATAAATGAAGAAGAATTTCCTTGGAGCTCCCCTAACTTAATCTTATTTTAGATGATTGAATTTGACTTGATTGAATTGAAGAACACATTGAGAAAAAGGAGGAGTGGCCGACTGGAAAACTTTTGGAGAATGTGAAAAAATTGGGAGGAAAAATGAAGTTTTAATGTGGGGAGGCAATTAACTAATTTTGGTGAGGTTCAAGAGCAAAAAAAAAATTCATTTTCTAAATCTCTTCTATATATCATTATTCAAATTTAATTATTCCTTAACTAATATTTAACTTTATTCTTTCTATTTCTAATGTAATATCCTATTTCTCTTAATTAAATTCTTACCTTGATCTCTTCCACAATAAATAATTAATTAAAATATTTAAGAAAATATTATTAAAATTAAAAACTATTATAACACTTCCTAATTTTAGTTAATATAATATTTAGTTTTTCATTTATAGAGATAATGATTATTACATTCTTTAAATTTCATATCTAATACTATTAATCTCTTATTTTTATTTTTTATAATTATTTATCTATTTATTTACTTGTATTGTTAAAATAAATTAAAAATATTAAAATTGAATGTTAAACATGCTTAATTTTTATTATTTTTTATCATTTATTTTAATATTATGTATTACAAAGAAATAAATAATTATAATAAAAGTAAAAAATAAGATTGAATATTATTATTATTATTATTATTATTATTATTATTATTATTATTATTATCCTCCATAAAGATTATTAAAAAAATTAAATTAAAAAAAAAGAATTGTAAATTTGTAACCCCTCATGTTTGTGACCTGCGCGTAAGACCGAACCGTTTTTAAACCGCGGGATGGACACACTGGCAACATTTGGTACCGGAAAACGATATTTTAAATTATTGCCAAGCATTTACCAGAGCTGAGAGTGGTTCTCCCTCAGATTCTCTCCGATCAAGCAAATTCACAAACATTGCGTGCTTCGTCTGCGTTCTCGAAATCGAACTGCAACATTATAGGCGGTGAAGATGGGGGATCGAGATTGTTGTCCGACGATGGATCTGCTACGATCAGAGCAAATGCAGCTGGTCCAACTCATCATTCCGATCGAATCAGCTCATCGAGCCATCTCTTATCTTGGCGATCTCGGCCTCTTCCAATTCAAAGATGTTCGCCCTTTTTTTCTTTTTTTCAGTTTCCAATTCTTCCGTCTGCTTCCTATTTCATTTTGATGCTTTTTCTCATCGCTATAGTTTCAATGAACCTGCATTGATCTTTCGATGCCAGCTTCTGATTCAATTTCCTATTTTCGTCTTAAATCAGGTCATGAATTTTGGTTGGGTAATCTAATTTATACTTTTGACTGTATCAATGCTTGGTCGGATATTTTTTATCGCTGTTCCTTAGAGAGCTTAACATTGACTCAGGCAGCGGACTTTGATGTATTCCATAAATTATGGTTTTGTTTTATATCTAGATCATTATTTTATTGATACATTGATAAATGATAAATATTTTGTATCATTCCAGCTTAATGCAGAGAAAAGCCCATTTCAACGGACATATGCTGCTCAGGTGCGTATATGAGCTGCGTTAGTCCATCTTTATAGTTGAGTTTTTGTTCCATCTTCAAAATGGAGATTCTTCTATCTGTTGTGTCCTTGGAAAAGATTTATCATATCTCTGCAATTCTGTACGATCTGTGTCTGACATCTGCTACAAAGAAACGTCCAACTTGAAATTGGTGATAGTGATTTCCTGTAGTGTATGTCAATAAGGTATTTTGGTTGTGATTCTGTACTTGATAAAAAATGATGAGCCACATAATAAGAGAAAAAATTCTCAGCTAGATCTATGCCTCGTTACTTGCACAATCCCAAACTTACCCGTCGTTCAAGATGAAAAGTTGTGAATTAATATAGTGAGTTATATGCCTGAAAATCTGGATGATTTGCAATATAATATCTGATCCACACACATTGGATCCACTACATGCTCTATATAAACTAGCAAGTGGAGTTCACAATTCATAGATCAAGAGTAAATTTGTACAAAACAGAGGATGAACTGGCACTTGATAGGTAATGGGAAAGTATTTGTCTTTAAAGAAAATTGACAGTGAAATTGTAGCACGCGTGAAAGGAAATCGTAGATTATAGAGAACTCATTTATGCAAACAAAATTGGCTAGATTGGTGATCTTAAACAGTTAGGATGAAACCTTTCTTTTTGTTTTTCCCTAGTGAGCTGGCTTGGTAAAATGATTGACATAACTCATTGATGCAATGTGTCAATGAATAAAATTTCGTCTTCTCAAACGTGCCTTTTGTTTCTAGAATGCTTGATTAATGCTGGCATATTTTATTTTGTCATGTTTTATCAGTAAAATTGAATTTTCCCTGTTAGATTTGATCAGTTGACTGAAAATTTACTACTTTACCATACAGATTAAAAGATGTGGGGAAATGGCTCGTAGGTTGCGATTTTTTAAGGAACAAATGATAAAGGCTGGTGTATCACCGTCAACAAGATCAACAAGAGACAGTGAAATTGATTTGGACAATTTGGAGGTTGTTGCAGACTCTGCATTTTCTGTTTCCAGATTTAGAGTTTGCTTTACTATGTGAGAAACTTTTCTGCCCGGCCAGGTTAAACTTGCAGAACTTGAAGCTGAGCTGCAGGAGATCAATGCGAACAATGAGAAATTGCAACACACTTACAGTGAACTGTTAGAGTATAAACTCGTACTGCAGAAGGTACGGTTATTAAAAGTCCACGGTCTCATTCTTTAATGTCAACATGATAACGTCTCACAAGGTATAATTTTTTCTGAAGTGACTTTGCGGGTATTCTTGTTTATACATGAATTACCTTCAGTAGTTGTATGATATGATTTCTCTATCTCACTAATTACATATTGCTGGTACACCAGTAGTAACATTTTTGTGCCTCCATTTGTATCTGTGCGATTAACTTATCCTTTTTTTCTTCTCCCTTTCTCACCAAGTTTGAATGAGTCCATTCAAGTCAAGACGGAAAATTTGGATTCTTTGTTTCATTTCAGGCAGGCGAATTTTTCTCTTCCGCACAAAATAGTGCTGCAGCTCACAAGAGAGAGCTTAAAGTCCAGAACATTGTTGAAGGAACCATTGACAGTCCATTGTTACTGGAGCAAGTATAGCTTTGCAGTTTGTTGTTATGTTACTGGTTTATTAAAATTTTCCAGCTGATGATGCTTATTGCGTTTACTTTCTGTAGGAGATGACAGCAGACTCAACAAAACAGGTCAAGCTGGGGTTTATCAGTGGTCTAGTTCCTAGAGAAAAATCAATGACTTTTGAGAGAATTTTATTTCGTGCTACTAGGGGTAATGTATTCCTAAAGCAAGCCGTGGTTGAGCATCCTGTTCTGGATCCTTTGTCAGGGGAGAAGGTCAATAACAAAAACTTGAATATTAAATTTTGAACCTCAATTTGCCTTTAGTTCTCTTGCAGGACTATCTTGCTTACTCCTTCTATCATTTAACACTAGGGAAGTGTTGAACATTCCTTCATATATGAATGAGGATGCTCTCTCAATGCTTGACATAAATAATTTGTAGTTGTCACTTTTATTTCATAACTCTTTTGATTAAGAAACAGATAACGTGCCTTCTTACAGGTTGATAAAAATGTATTTGTCGTCTTTTATTCTGGAGAGAGAGCTAAAAGTAAAATTCTTAAAATATGCGATGCTTTTGGAGCAAATCGTTATCCTTTCTCAGATGACATGGGAAAGCAATTTCAAATGATTACAGAGGTATGCATAATTTTTCTTCTGGGTTTCAGGTTCCGATCGTTGTAAAGTAAACACATCGGAATGATGCATCTTAAGTATTATTTGACAAAGTTTTTGCTTTTAGAATAGTGATAGGTACTGAACGTATATCATTTTTGGTTTGATACTATTTTTTTATTTTTTTATTTTTGGGTAATTATTTTTAGTTTGATACTTTTAGACGAGTCTGTTTTATACCTTTAGTACAAACATTCTAGATAACTCTGTCCAACACAGTTATTCCCAGAGTTCATATTCTTGTACCGTTTCTGTAGAACGTGTCATTTGTTTTCCAGGTGACATCTTCTTGTGGTGTTTTAATGCTCGTTCAACATTTTTTTTTTTAAATTGATTTATGCATAAAATTTGAGCTATTTGTTATAAAGTGGAGAAGTGAGATAAGTAGAGAGTTCTTGTTCCTTTTTGTATGTGTAGTTCCTGTTTTGTTTGCAAATGACATTCTATGGTTTTTAAGCGATATTGTTCCCTATCATATGCTGAAGGACATATATTGTGTATAGTTCGGGAGACCATGATACAAATAGGAGATTAACTTAGTAGAAGTAGAAGCGATTACAAAAATGTTGGACCAACCTTATTTATTTATTTGTTTATTTTGTTTAATTACTATATTCACAATGTACAAAATTCTGAAACTCATGGTGTGATCATCTTTCAAGTTCTGTGCACCACTTGATCTATTATACCCATAGTACATTTTTTTTCATTGAATATATTTACTGGAGAAGTGATGTTATTTCTCTTTTGGTTGTGGTAATTCATCACTCATCAGAAACAATTACTATAAAATCTGTACTTTTCAGGTGTCTGGGAGACTTTCAGAATTGAAGACCACAATCGATGTTGGACTACTTCACCGGAACACTCTCTTGCAGACAATAGAATATCAACATGAGCAGTGGAGCCTCCTGGTTTGTAAAACTGTTTTAACCCTTATTTATATGTATCTTATTTCTAAAACAGGGAGTCTTTTTCCTTCCTTACTTGTCCATATATGTCTCTGTTTTCGATTTTGCTGCTGAGCTGCTGCTGCCATTAAATCTAATTCTGACATTGACAATTTTTCCCTTCATAACAATTTACCTCGATAGGTGAGGAAGGAAAAATCTATTTACCATACTCTAAATATGCTTAGCATTGATGTGACAAAGAAATGTCTTGTTGCAGAAGGTTGGTGTCCTGTTTTTGCAACAAACCAGGTTTGTTCTTGAACTCGATTTTAATTTCTAATAAAATATGCAGTTAAATCTAATTTTTTCTCTCTGGATCACTATATGGCTTGTCTAACTGGATTGAATTCAATACTTGCCAGATACAAATTACACTGCAGCAGGCAACCATGGACAGTAACTCGCAAGTTGGAGCAGTATTTCAGGTTTTGCAGACAAAAGAATCACCACCTACCTATTTCCGCACAAACAAATTTACTACTGCATTTCAAGAAATCGTAGATGCCTATGGGTAAGTCACTTTGAGGTTTGTCATGCTTGTGCCTAATTCTGATCTAATTCTCTATCGAAGCATCTCCACAGCACGTCATTTTTTCAAATAAAATCTTATCCTTTGCGGTAATCACGCCTGAAGATTTTACACAGTGTAGGTTGTATGTTTAGCATTGTCAGGTCAGCTTTCTTTTTCCTGTTTTTCCTTCTTTTAATTACAGTTTGACGCACTTTTAGTGTCCTCTCACATGGCCCAGCGGGTTGGTAACGAGTTAGGCTAGTTCGTGAGCGGTTCGCAATTCCATTTGAGTTTTGTCTCATTAAGTTCATGTGACCAATGTGACCAATGAATGATAGATCTCGTATTCTAAATAAGTCAAGCTTTATATTCATTTGTATCATGAGTTAGTTCAATGTATAAACATATGAAATAAAAATATATAAAATACGAGTATAAATATATGTACTATAATATGTTATCATATTTTAAAATATTATTTAATAAAATTATATTTTAAAATATAAAATAATATATATTTATTACTAAAATATTATTTTAATAATTTTTAAATATTTCAAATATTAGTTTGAGTAAAAACATAAAAATTAAATTAAAAATAGTTGATAATTTTTAATTTGTGAATTTATTAGAAGAGTGAAATTTAAAGACCAAAAATTTAATAAATAATTTATTAATTTCACTTATATAAGTTAAATAATTAAGTAAATAGTTTTAACTTCCAGTTTTATTCTTTCAAACAATTTATTAATTTTATTTTTATAAATTAATAATTAAGTAAATAACTTTAACTTCAAGTTTCATTTTTTTGAATAATTTATTAATTTAACTTTTACAAGTTAAACAATTAGATAAGGTTCATTTTTCATTTGTGATCTTTAAACAAAATTTACGATTGTTTTAAGTAAATCATTAAACTATAAGTATTAATGAAAGAATTTTTCTATTCAAACAAATTCAATATTTAGAATCTAATTATGGTTGTATTATAACTTTATAATTCAAGACAATTTGTCATTTATATTACATAATATATGATTATAATATAAAAGTAATAGTATAATAATACTAGATTTAGCCATTTATAATTTTTTTATTTTATATTGTTAAGTTGCTAAAAATATTTGCTTTTGTAAGTATTTTAAGTTTTTAAATTGTCAACAAAATATTTAATTATTATAGTTAATTTAAGTTAATAATTCAAGCTAAACTATTCATAACTTCAATTAAAGCTAAGCTTAAGTTAAAAAATTAGTTCGAATTAAGATTGAATTGACTTATAAGTCAAACTTATTTAAAGCAAATCATGCCTAAGTTGAGACTAACTCACCTCAACTTGGTTCATTGTCAGTACTATTATTCATGTTGTGGTCCTATTTCATATTTTTCTTGTAAAAAATTAATTAAGGTTTAGAAAAAGGGGAGAAGGAGAAAGGAGAAAGGACAAAGAGAGTTGAAGAGAAATGACTGATATTACTATTCAATAGTATATTGACGGAATACAATAGAAGTTTTAATTCTAATTTTTTATTTTGAAATCTTAAAAAATATTAAGATTTTAACACCCGTAACATTTGGTGCAACACAAGCAACTTCTAAGCCCATAATATAATCTAAAATCAATTATAGTTAATTTAAGATAATTTCTTAATATATAACATAATTTTAACACTTCCTCCCCAGCTTAAGAACATAAATTAGAACTTCTAAAAAACAAACTTCATGAATGCCCTGCGACAAACACGACATGCCCACAACCCCACCAAACGCAAGAGGATCTTATGTTTGCTAGAATGATCATTGGCGTAAAGTGGACCCTACTAGTGGAGAGAAAGCCTAGTAGAGTTGCAGTGTACAGAACCTTTTTAAATGGTGTGATGATTGCACAGAAACCCTAGAACAACTAATGCACAGCCGCAGATTCAAAATTCAGCAGTATAACCCACAAGTAGGGTAGGTAATTCCGTCCTTCTATTTATTAAATATATTAAAATAAATTATTTATTTAACTTATTTAATAATATTAATTAATAAAGTTTATATTATAAAATTATTTATTAAATTTAATTATTTTTTATTTTTTATAAAAAATATTTTTAATTATTAATAAAATACTATTTTAAATTTTATTATTATTTTATCAAATTAATAATTTTATATTTTTATTATATATATCTATTATTATTAAAATATTAATTATTTCATAAATAAAATTTTTAAAAATTTAATATAAATTCTTAAACGGATTAGCATATTAACTCGAATTCAAATAAATACATTATATTTATATTGAATTATTATATCGTATCAGAAATTATTACTCCTACCCACAAGATCTAAAAGTGAATGATTCCACTTTGATACCATGTTGGAAAAAATAATTAGGATTTAGAAAAAGGGAAGAAGTAGAAAGGTTACACAGAGAGTTGAATAGAAAAGATCGATGTTACTATTAAAAGATCGAGGTTACTATTCAATGATATATTGGCTAAGTATAATAAATCATGATACTTTATTTATATAAAATTTCTAAGAAACATAAAAATTGTAATATTCTTAATATTAGGTGCAAGATAAACAAATCCTATGCCCATGATATAACTTAGAATTTCTAAGAAACATAAAAACTGTAATATCCTTAATATTGGATGCAAGATAAACAAATCTTATGTCCATAATATAATCTAGAATTAATCATAATTAATTTAAGATAATTTCTTGATACATAACATAGTTCTAACATAAACTAATGGGAGAATAACTAAGAAAATGAAAACAATTTGTATGGTGATAATTGTAGGGAACCAAAAATAATGTCATGTTTATTTTATGTTCCAAAATTCCAAACTTATCTATTTTATTGTTTCTTTAATAATAAAGAAAAAATGAGAATGAAAGGGGGAAAAAACCACAATAAATAATTCTTCCTTGTAATCTCTGAGCAATCTGCATCCGTACATCTTACGGTCATTATATCACCGGTATTAGTAAATTTACAGGTCTAGTTATTGCCAAAAAAAATAAATTACGGGTTTATTCTCACCTTAATTCTTAATTGTTCGTATAATGATTGGATAACTGGAACTCTAATAAAGGACCAATTGTTGATGCGTAGAGTTGCCAAGTACCAGGAGACAAATCCTGGCGTCTACACAATCGTCACATTTCCGTTCCTTTTTGCTGTAATGTTTGGTGATTGGGGGCATGGTATATGCTTATTACTAGCAACTTTATATTTCATTATCAGAGAGAAGAACTTGTCTAGTCAGGTACATAACTCATTTATGGATTTTTGTATTCATGCTGAACCCTTCTCCTATTTTGATGCTTGAGTCACCTTCCCTTGATGTTGTTAATGGCAGAAACTTGGAGACATACTAGAAATGACATTTGGTGGTCGTTATGTTATTATGATGATGGCATTGTTCTCAATCTACACAGGATTAATATACAATGAGTTCTTTTCGGTTCCATTCGAACTATTTGGGCCATCTGCCTATGCATGCCGTGACCCTTCTTGCAGGTACTTATTTGTACAAATTTCACTCGTGCATTATTTAAAATCTATTAAAAAATAATAATTCATATTGCAGGGATGCTTCAACAACAGGTCTAATAAAGCAGCATGGCACCTATCCATTTGGTGTTGATCCTAAATGGCATGGTACCCGGAGTGAATTGCCATTCCTTAACTCTTTGAAAATGAAGATGTCAATCCTACTGGGTGTAGCCCAGATGAATCTTGGAATTATATTGAGTTACTATAATGCGAAATACTTTAGAAATGACATAAATATCCGGTAAGAATGGAGAAGTGCTTGAGTTTAGATGTGCCGTGTTGTATGTCTGGGTGGTGCTGACTATTTGCTTTACCTATGTTGGTCTAGGCACCAGTTTATTCCCCAAATGATATTCCTGAACAGCTTGTTTGGCTACCTATCACTCCTCATAATTGTTAAATGGTGCAACGGATCACAAGCTGACCTGTATCACGTGATGATATACATGTTTCTAAGTCCAACTGATGATTTGGGCGAGAACCAGCTCTTTGTTGGGCAGAAGTCCGTCCAAGTAAGAAAGTTCTTAGTTATGTTTTGGTTACATTCTTTGTGTTCGCATATTGAATAGATACCACATCTAAACTGTCTGTTGTTCATTGATAGCTTGCATTACTATTATTAGCGCTTGTAGCGGTACCGTGGATGTTGTTTCCAAAGCCCTTTCTCTTAAAGAAGCAATACCAAGAAGTAAGCTCTGAACTATAAATTTTTCATTCTTTTTCCATTTCCATTTTTTTCTTTCTAAACTGCATAGTAAGTCGTAGCACTGTCTTCCTCAGAGGCACCAAGGTCAATCCTACTCTTTAGTTTACAGTACGGATGACGACCAGCAGATTATTACCCACAACCATGAGGAGTTTGAATTCAGTGAGGTTTTTGTGCATCAACTCATACATACAATAGAGTTCGTGCTTGGAGCAGTATCTAACACAGCTTCGTATCTACGTTTATGGGCCCTCAGGTAGGTGTTATGAAACCATTATGGTTATCCGTTATTGAGACTGAACTTAGTTGTAAATGGTAAATATGTCTTTTTGCCTTACTATATCGTAGATGACGATCCAGTTTCCATAATAATTTAGGTTTTAACTTTTGACTATCAGCATTTCACAAATGGCATTGGCTGTGTGTTAGACTCTGTAATCCTGTTAAGTCCTCAAATATGCGAGAACTCGTGCCAAAAAAAGAGTAAAAAATTTGCAAGTAGTAGAGTAGAAACAAACTCTAAAATAAATGTCGTTACCATTGACCATTAGATTGCTTCATGAAGTGAATGCAGTGAGAGTAGCATTCTGAATCTTTGGTGGCAAAGGAATACCTAGCTACTCGATTGCCAAATATTAAAGGGAAAAAAGTGCAAACTTCTGTCAGTATACACAACCCAAAGCACCTTTTCATTTTGATTAGGCTACACCCATATTTTGGGCAGCATAAACATGTCTATTTAATAACATCCAAAAGGAGTGTCAGCAGCTTTAAAGAAGAAACTTGGTAATACGGACGTCTTTCCTTTAGCTTAATAAATTTGAGGATCCTCGGTCTCTCCCATTCAAGGATAGGTCATTTGGCAATTTTATGCATGTGGTAGTTAAATCCAATCGAATTGATATGATCTATTGCATCACTCTGAATTAGTAAATACTTGTTCAATTATTTGCTTAATATCTGACTTTTGTGGGTGGAGCTTGAAGTCTTACCTCTTTCTTTTTAGAAAAGTCTCTCTGAAAAATGCCATCAATATTAATGTAATATGGTCTTTGTTTTTGTTCAGTCTAGCTCATTCAGAGTTATCAAGTGTATTCTATGACAAGGTCCTACTTTTGGCCTGGGGGTGAGTTCTTCTAACAATGCTATGTCAGTAGCTTGGAACCAGTTTGACATCTTACAACTGTTATCTTTTTGAACTTATGCAGGTTCAATAACATCACTGTTCTTATTGTTGGCATTATTGTTTTCATATGTGCAACCGTTGGTGTTTTACTGGTAATGGAAACCCTGAGTGCTTTCTTGCATGCTTTGCGGCTTCACTGGGTAGAGTTTCAGAACAAGTTTTATGAAGGAGATGGCTATAAGTTTTGCCCATTTTCTTTCGTACCACTTAATGATGAGGATGAAATATAGTCGTAAAATACCAGAATAGGCTTTAGTACACAGATGTTGAATCCGTGCTCACAAGAGTCAGACTAGTCTGGTATAAGAAAAGCCATTCCCATATAACTTTGTATCGTGTCACAAATTCTTCAAATAAGAGCCGTAACGCATAATAGGCTTTAGGTTAGGTCATGAATCTCGATTGACCATTACAATAGATAGGACTGTACGCAAAGCATTGAATGTAAATTACACAGCAATAAATCTTAATAAGATTTGTGAATTTCTGGAGTCTGTACTTTCATGTATTTGATGTGATCTCTCCATAGTACTTTGGAGTTGTCAGCGACAAAGCAGATTTTAACATTGTCCAGCTGATTATGGTTCCCTGCCTCTTTCAGCCCATCCTCTTTCAGCAGGCTTCTATGCAGACAGGTGAGATGGGGATTTTACAATAGCGGTGGTAAAAAATGTTGGATTTCATAACCGTACATCTAAAACTTGATTCCCAATATCATTTATACAACAATGGATAAAAATAGGTACGTAGACACAGCAAGCAACGTTACACAACAGAGACATAATCAACAATAAGAGCATAGCAGTTTCCTGGTTCTTATGTAGAGATAATACTACGAGTATCAAATAATACATATCACAACATACTTACATAAACTCCACTAGCCTTCTGCCCAAGATCTACATTAAGGCATCCTTATAATTATTGACAGCTAGTATTCATAGCAGCTAGTCAGCTATGCTTGAGACCATGAAGACAACTATAATAAGGCATCTTGATAATTATCTATTGATTGGAAGAGTGTAGAGCGGCTACGCTTGATACCATGGAATCTACACCGCATACATTTCGACCCCTGCAGATTTTATAATATCCGTTTTCTCCCCAATTCTCTCCCCACGAATTCTTGATGATCCAGAATGGCTTTTCCTTAAACCGAATAGGAGAATAACCTGCAGAGCCATAGCCCACTAACAGAACCCCATGATCCAGATTTTTTGAGCAGATGTATGGACATGAGACACCGCCCATGTATGTCTGCATAAAAACTGCATTGATACCAACTGCACCAAGCAAAGCAAAATTCAGAAAATTTCCAATTTAACATTCAAAATTTTGTTCAAGAATAAAAAGGGAAAAGATCAATAAATGTACCATCATTAAGGTTGTGGTAACAACCCATAGTGAAGAAAGTTGATTTTTATTTTTTTTTTCTTGTTTTCATTTCATTTCTGTCAGGAAAGGGATGTTGGGGAAGCAGAAACAGCTGAATGCCATATTTGGGGAAGAAAAAACTACCTGCAAGGGGGCCATTCTTCACTAGATTTGCAGCAATTTGATCTTCATCAACAGAGATGACACTGAAATTAGATACAGAGGCAACAATTTTACTTTTGTCAAACTTGCAGGGGCCATGATCAGTTCCAGTGTAAGGATAATCCTCTTCTCGCTCTAGTCCACCTGCCTTGAGTGTGTATTCAAACGCAGAGGTCATCAATCCACCATTACAGCCAGAGTCACAAGCTCCATATTCTTCTGGATCGCACTGAGAAAATTGATGATTGTTAGTATACCCAATTTCATAATATTGTTAACCTTTGGCTACAACTAAATTTCAAATGCAGTACCAGTAAATAATGAAAGTGGATAACTTTATTATCTTTGTACGAAACTCAAGTTCAAGTTCTCAAATAATGATAATTGCTACACCATGTATTCATTAAATCAAAGAAAAACCAGGCTCAAAATATCAGACCAACAGTGAAAAACAAAACCCATCATGACTTGAATTGAAAAAGGGTGATTAATATGCTATGCAAGGTAAGTAGCAACCTTGCCTATGAGCATCAAACTGGCCGTACAAGCACCAGGAGACTAAAATGATCAACATATTTAAAAAACCAAAACATTGCAACAAACTGGTAAATTATTAACAGAATAAAGAAAAGATGATCTAAGTTCTCAGCAACATGTCTTAAAAGAAACTTAACCTTTGGTCATCGCTTCACCATATATATCCAGAATCTTTTAACAGTCATCTCTCTCCGGGAGAAAAAGCAAACTATCCTATGCATACCAAATTATATCAAGAGAAGCCTCAATGTTAGAGTAACAATCACCGTTATATCCCTATAATCCTATTTCTAATTTTCTTTTGATTTTTTTTCCCTCACTAAATGCCGATGAAAAACAAACACAACATGTGGATGAAGAGAACAAATGCGGCAAGCGGGATTATAAAGCAATCGTTGTTATCTAATTCCTCTAAGAACGTATCTAATTTCTGTTCACGATTTTGCAGAGAACAATCAAATACGTCTTATACAGGAACTGACAAAGCAAAACAAACCTCATGATCGCAATCCACAAGCTGCTGCTCACTAAGGCTGACTAGTTCGCCAGTTGCAAGAAAATGAGCCCCTTCCAACGCTCCTGTCGTGCTAAACGACCAGCATGATCCGCATGCTCCCTTATCGGTTATCAATCAATCCAAAAAGTTAGTTACACTGATTTTTATCAAAGAGGGGAAAAAAAAAACTTAGGGTAAAATGAAAGCGCGAGTTTCATGCATAAATATGTGCATATTCACACCTGGTCCTTGACTCCAGTTACTGCTCCATGATCACGCCAATCGAAGTCTGTAGGAAGATCATTAGTAGGGAGGATAGGAGCCTTCTTAGCATCAGTGGGAAGGCGAAGAGGCTTAAGGCCGAGGAATTGCCGGCGAAACTCGGCCGGAGTAAGATCGGAAAATTTGGTGACGCCGTGGACGGCGGACGGATCGAGCTTCTGATGCAGCTCGGCTCGGCGCAGGTTAGCCTTAAAGACACCGAATCGATGGTCGTGCTCCTCCTGTGTAGCATAGGCCTTGCCGAACTTGGCCTTGAACACGCCGAAATGGTGTTCGGCATTGAGCAAGTGATCTTCATTGTCAGGCACCACTTGACGGATCAGGAGGTCATCGTCATCATCTATTACGATGGCCGCTACCGCTGCGGATAAGAAGCAGGTGAGGAAGAGCACGACGAGGGAGCGGCGACCCATCTTGGGAACAAGTACGAGGCACTCCTGGAAATGGGGGATTTGGGCAATTTGCCAGTATTTAAGTGTTTAAGAGAAGATATTAATGGACTAGAGCTAATAATACGTCGACGCGTGGTTCTGTATCATTGACGTGATGTTCTGCAACTTGAGATGAAAGAAACAAAGGAAGAATAAAAGTACCACGTGGAGTTTCTGTGTTCCTTCGTTTTTGTCTTTCGCCCAATCTCTTTGAAATTGGGATAATATGGACAGCAAATTCAAAAACTAAGAAAAAAAACACTGCAATGACACCTTCGCCTTTGATCGGAGGAAAAATAGGAGGAAATGGAGAGAATTGTTTTATATTTGAATTGAATAGAAATTAAAAAAAATTAAAATTAAAATTTATTAGATTAGAATAATTATATATTTTATTTTTATATTTTTTATTTAAATAAAAAAGAGATAAAATTTAAAAACCTTTTTCTCATCTAATCCTCCCATCCAAAGCGTTAAACCAAAATGAACAGTTACATAGCATAGGTATTGTTACTATGCATGATGAGTTAAAAAAAATCATTTTTTTCTGTTACTAATTCAATCCTTTCATGATAAATTACCTGGAAAAATAGCAAAACACTATAATTTGTAATTTATATTTTTTCCAAACTTTGTAGATGTAAAATTGTATAAATTTCGTATTCATCAAATAAATCAGAATTTTTTTTGTTTGTTATGATATTACATGTTACTTAAATAATTATTATAATAAAAAAATGCTGCCGGATACTTATGCCAGTTACATTGACATGGTTGGTTCAATAATTAGCCGTGAGAGAGAGCGGAGACCTGGTTATAGAGTTTGAATGCGAGACGTTACAGAGAAAGGGCTTGACATATGTGAGCACTCCTCAATCCCTTAGCTTTCAACTAAAACATCATCTCTGAGGTCATCAATGTTTAAAAAGTAGCGATTATTGTTGATTGAACTCGTCCCAAGTTGGATAGAGATTTTAATTTTAATATATATTAAAAATATAATATATAACTAGCCTCCCTACACATCTTCATATGTATTTAGAATTCCTTTTTATTTTTCACTTAAAGATTCAAAAGTATTTTATTCTTATAATTTTATCATTTACTATTATACTCAAATTATATTATATGCACTCATTTTAAGGACAATTCTATAATATATATCATGTGTCAAAATCTTATCATGTCATTAGCATAAATGATATTTATAATCATTAATGGTGCATAAATTTAATATCGTGCCATTGCTTTCACATAATAATATCTTCTATCATATTTTTTGTATTTTTACAAATATATGCAAGTCAGGTAAAGTTTACAAAAATATAATATGTTAATAAATATATAATAATTAAATTTTTTTATTAATAATAAAAGTACTTTAACAACTTTTTATTAGACTAAATCCTTATTTTAGTCTTTCTAGAATTTAATTTCTATTAATTTCATCCCTAATGAAAATTTTGTATCAATTCGATTCCTATAAGATAAAAAATCACTGAATTCTAGTATTTTCATATAGTTTTTCTCGGACTAAAAACTATACGAAAATTATATGGAAGAACTAAAATTTAATAATTTTTTATTTTATAGAGATCAAACTAATATAAAACTTTTTATTAAGGATAAA
Source organism: Sindora glabra (assembly GCA_020226215.1). NCBI lineage: Eukaryota > Viridiplantae > Streptophyta > Magnoliopsida > Fabales > Fabaceae > Sindora > Sindora glabra. Next base: position 84,387,286 of record CM035230.1, on the reverse strand, counting down.
ATTAATAGAAATTAAATTCTATAATAACCAAAATAAGGTTTTAGTCCTTTTTATTAATATGGTAATATATAAATAATTAATAGTATAAAATTGATTTATATTTTTAAATAATTCTTACAATCATTGATGGTATGTGAACTTAATATTGTGTCATTGCTATCATGTGACAATATTCTCTAATACCGTATTTTTACATTTTTACAAGTATACACAATTCAAGTAAAGTTCATGATTCAAACTATTGGTGAATAAAAACATAACAAGTTAGTAAATATAATAATAATTAAAAAATTTTATTAATAAATGGATTCAACGATCCTCAAAAGTATTTCAAAGCCTTCTGAGCAATTATGCTTCTGTGGAGAGCACCATATGTAATAATATGTCATGTGTTCTTAAGGACCTTCAAATGAACCAGACTTTAATAGTTCAATAACCTTCCACCCTACTTGATTTCTAGTTTCAAGTAATTGGTAAGTGCTTTTGCCACACATTTTGCAACAAGCCACATACTTAAGGAAACTTTGGCTATGTTGTCAAATTTTCAACAAGGTTAGATTAAATCCTCGAACTAGTATTTAGCTTGTTTCAGTGGTTTAGCTTTAAAGATCAAAGAACTAAATGAAAGGGTCATTGTCCACGAGATAATTGTCAACCTGTGTTTAGGTGCATTCTTAATGTCTTTCATGAAAAAACCAATCCTAAATATGGAAAAAGTTACTTAGAAAGGTTGAGAAGTACATTAATGCTGAAGAGTATAGGTAGTTAAAATGAACACGTGACGGTGGGATCAACTGACAAGATATATAGAACTTCGATTGGCCTCAGCGGTGACCAGATAGACCACCTTCAAGAGGGCATTTCCCAACATATGAACCACTCAGAACTCCTCTCGGCCTAATAATTAATGATGCGCAGGAATCAGATCTGATAATCTTTTCCCAATAAAAGTGAAAAAGATACCTTTCATCGAATAAGTCATGTTACTGTAACTTCCATAAAAATTATAGCCATGATATTGACAATTGCATAACTTTAAAGGATGACATCAAGTGACTAACCAAACTATAACAGTTGGGATGATACAAGAAGAACTAAGACAAGCCTTGGCTCAAGGATAAAGAAAGGGAGCAATTACCTAGGATATAAGGAAATGAATTAATAGTAACAAATCCCTAATTTTTGCAATAATTGACACGATAATTAGTGGATTTACAAAAGAAGAAGAATTCAAGAATGCCAGGAAACAGCATTTGCACCACATCATGAGTGTTAAATGAAAGAAGTAAAAGCCCTTTTATTTGATGATCTCCTTTACAAAGGTTAAATTCAAAGGCATCGATTGTGATCATAATGATCTAATTGTGATAACGATTCTAATCCATAATTTTTTTATCAGAAAATTTTTTATAAACCAAGGAAGTTCTATTGATATTTTATATTTTTCCAAAATAGCTAAGATGAATATATCCTAAAGGATGATAAAACCTTATAATGGCATATTAATTAGATTTTTCAAGAAAAAAAAGTACCTATGAAAGGTATAATCACTTTGGTAGTAACCATTAGCACTTAATCAAAGATCTAAATCATAGAGGTGAACTTCTTGATAGTAAAGACACTAAATCAAGCTTAAAATATGATCCTAGGATGACCATACTAAACAAAATAAGAGTAATTATGTTTACCTTACATCTGCTCATGAAATTTCCTATACCTAATGACGTAAGTCGGGTTAAAGCAAATCAAATCAACACTTAAAAATATTACATAGCCAATTTAAAGTGTAAACAAGCAAGCACTAGTGGCACAAAACTAGTAGTAAATATTTTTTTAATGAAAAAGGAATGTCAAATGATAAATCTATTGGCACTCAATGCTAGAGATGTTAATCCTAGATGGCTTAAGCCATTATTTGATCTAAAAGAGGTTTGCCTATTCAGACCAGAACACGAATATAAGATAAAAATAGTGGCAAACCTATTGCCTAAGGAGAAGAAAGAGCTAACAAATGTTTTAAAGAAACACTCCAAAGTGTTCACCTAGAAGCTATCAAACATGCTAGGAGTATATGTTGAAATTACATGTCATAAGTTGATCTAATAAAAAAAAAGAAACGTAGGAACCGACCATAAAAAAATAAAGAATGAAGTCTAAAAGTTGCTTGATGCAGGATTTATTGTCAACTTCACTAATTTAAATAAGGCATACCTAAAAGACTCATCCTCGCTACCCAACATTGATCATCTTGAAAATAGTAGTAAGGTTTGGATAACTTAACTTCAAAGATGCATTTTTTAAGTATAGCTAACTAAAAATGCACCTAAAAGATGAGGATAAAATAACCTTCATAGATGACTAAGGAGTTTATTGATATAGGATCATGATGCTCAGATTAAAGAATACAGGAGTAATATACTAATAACTAGTGAACAAGATATTTTCAAAGTAGATCAAATATAATCTTGAGGTATATATTGATAACATTTTAGTCAAATTCAGAGATTCTAAACAACACTAAAAAGACCTTATAAAAGCATTTGAAGTATTAGAAAAGCACAAATTGATGCTAAACCTAACAAAAATACATATTTAGAGTCAAGGTAAGAAAGTTCTTTAGATTATGTTGACAAAACATGGCATAGAAGCAAACTTATTGAAGTGTCAAGCAATTATAAACATAACAAGTTTAAAAAACATCAAAGAGGTGTAAGTGTTGAATGGAAGATTAGCCATACTATCCGAATTTATGTTTAGGTTAAGTGATAAACATTTACCATTTTATAATTTGCTTAAAGATACTAAAAATGCTATTTGGAATGATTTTTATGAGGAAGCTTTCAATAGGTTAAAATTCCACTTGTTCAAACCACCTATACTAACAAAATTTCAAGAAAGGAAACTAGTATGTCTTGATCTTGTAGCATTTACTGAGGTAATTAACTTCCTAATTGTTATAAAAAAAAAAGAGGAAGAATAAAAAATGCTCTATTTTATCAGTAAAGTATTACAAGGGGCAGAGAAAAGATATCAAAAAATTAAGAAACTATCATTCATATTATTGACTATGTTAAAAAAGGCTTCAACCTTATTTTTAAGCAAATTAGATAATTGTCTAAATTAACCAACCCATTCGATAAGTACTTTAGAAATCCAATCGAGCAAGAAGGTTAATCTTATAAATGGTGGAACTATCAGAATATAGAATACTATTTAAAGCAAGAAAGGCAATTAAGTTCCAAGAGCTAGTAAATTTTGTAACCGAACTAACCAAACCTAAGGAAAATAAGCTTGATAAGGGATGAACGTTGTATATAGATGGATCTACCAATAAATATGGCAGTGAGGTAGCTATAATCCTTAAAGGGCTATATAGTCTAACTTTAGAATATTCTTTAAAGTTTAACTTCTATGCTATAAATAACCAGGCTAAATATGAAGCACTGATCCTAGAACTACAAATGGCTAAAAAAGTAAAGGTGGCTTAAATATTAGTAATGAGTGATTCCTAACTCGTCATAAACGAGATAAATAATGAATATGAAGTAAAAAAGCTAATGTTAAAATAATATATCCAAAAAGCAAAGAGTTTGTTTCAAAACCTTAATCATAAGGTTAAACGCATCCTATAGGAGAAGAATGTTCAAATAGATACACTTGTGAAATTAGTAAGTACAAAAGTGGCACTTAACATTCAAACCATAATAAAGGAGATAATTTGAATTTTAAGCATAAAGGAACCCTAAGTATTAGATATTAAGGAAGACTACACATGGATGACCCCAATCATCTAATACTTAGTGGATAAACTGTTCTAATTAAAGAAGAAATAGTTCGAAAGATCTTTAAAAAGGCAACTCAATGTTTTCTATATAATGATAAGTTATACAAGAAAAGCTTTTCACTGCCAATGTTAAAATGTTTAAGGCCTAAAAAGTTAGATTATGTTTTAAGGAAACTCCATAAAAGTATTTGTGATAGTCATATATATGGATTTGCCCTCGTATATAAGGTGATTTAATTAGGATATTTTTAGCTGACAATGAAAAATAATGCAATAGTGCTTATGAAAAGGTGTGATAATTATCAAAAATATAGGAAGGTTCCTCATAAACTAGTAATTAATAAACATATAATCATAACTCCCTAATCATTTGCATAATAGGAATCAATTTCTTGAGACCTTTTCTAAAATAGTTAGGGTAATAAAAGTTCCTTATTATAGTAGTAAACTACTTCATGAGATAGATAGAAGCCAAATGATTAGCTTCCATTAGTGCTGAAAATAATAAAAAATTTATGGAAATCCATTAAGTGTAGGTAAGAAAGATTGTGTAACCTACTAAGAAATTTGATTTATACCAATAATACTAATACATACCAAATATGCAAGTCTAACTCGTTAGAAGTAGTAATAACTAACAATGGGAACCAATTCACCAATAAAGAGTTTGCCTAATTTTACCTAAGGTACAATAAAAATATAATCAAGTTCAATTAGATGTCCAACATATCTAATGTAATTTTATTAACACCTATCCTATATGATAACTTAAGTACAAAGTAAAGGTTTTATTAGTAGAATACCTACAGATAAATAGGTAAGTATAACTAGCTAACAAAGTCATATTAGAATGTTTGAAAAAGAAATTGGAAAGAATAAAGGGAAACTGGTCAAACGAGTTAACTAGCATACTATGGTTATATAAGATGACTCCTCAGACAATAATTAAGGAGTCACCATTTAGGATGACAGGAAGAGTAGAGGCAATGATACTAGCTAAAGTTGGAAAACTATCTAATTGACACTTGTCATACAATCCTAAATAGAATAAAGAAAAATAGGAAAAGGAATTAAATTTTCTAAAAGAATAGAGGGAAAACATATAAATCCAAGTTATAAATACAAAAACAAAGTAGCTTACTTCTTCAACAAGAGAATGAAACAGCAAACCTTTAAAGAGAATGATTTAGTTTTAAGAAAAACTAAATAAGCTAGGTAGGCATCACAAGATACTAAATCAGCTCCAACATAGGAAAGACCATTTAGAGTTAAAAAAAACACTACAAAATAGAGCATACCAACTAAAGATTCTTCCAAAGGAAGCCAATCCCGTGAACCTAGAATGCTTCATATTTGAAATAATATTATCTTTAAATCTAAATTAGGTATCTATGAACAAAGTTAATTTTAAAGAAATTTGAATAAAGATATTTTTTAAAAAAATATAATCTTGAAAATAATAAAATAAGACATATTTATATAATAACATTAAATAATAACTAATCAAGCTTAAGTAAATCCTTAGCCAATCAACCAAGCCTAAGCAATTTCTTGCCTAATTAGTTAAGTTTAAGTAATTACTCAACTAATTGATTAAGCTCAAGTAGTTCTTTAGTGAATCGATTAAGCCTGAGTAGATCTTTGACTAATCAATCAAGGTCGAGCAAAACCTTGATTAACCTATCAAGATCAAATAATCCAAATAATAGAAAACAAAGTAGAAAGAGAAAACCAAAAGTTAAATATAGATAATAAGTTTTCCTTTCAAAAGGGAAATAAAGTCCATACATTGTATTGTTAAAAAGTAAAATAAACACTAAAAATTAAAATCATATAGCATAAGGTAGATTATATGAGAAGCATAAGTCCTTTATCTACTTCTTGTTTGATACCTAAGAAAAGTCAATCTCCAAGTTTGGGTTAAAAACTTTACTTACTCTAATGCTTTAGAAAATTTGTGAGGAAACATTTTATAAGAGATTTTGTTAACCTTATCAATTTCATCTTACAAAGTGTTAACCCTCAATCAAACCTTTATCAAATCAACTTAAGTCCTCTACAAATCTTTTTCTTTATCACAAAGTGCAGCCTCTTACTTCTCCCTCTCAGACTTAAGAAAATCCTCTAATGCTAATTTTTTTCAATTAGACTTCCTCAATCTCCTTTTAAGCAATGGTATATTGATTATTAGACTCTAAAATATTATCTTAGCACAAATTTAGATCATTTAAAGCCTTTTTAAGTTAGCCTTACAAATTAATAATAGTATCTGAATCAATCCCTTTGAACTTAGACAATTTTCGTTCCTAGTGAACCAACATAGGAATAAATGAAATCATGTTGGATACACTTCAAGCCCAATCACCTATAGCTTTCTAATCAAACATCATAGGACCAATATCTTCAGCTAAAAACATATTTTTTTTTATAATCATCCTTTAATAGCATATGATGATACACATAAGTAGCTAAATCCATGTATTTATACCAATAACTTTTTTTATCATCAAAAGAAAGCTCACTATTAATAGGATATTCCAATAAAAGGCAGGACTTAAACAAAAACTTCCTAATTTGAATGAACATGGCTAATTGGCAAACTCTAGTTTGCAAATAATTCATAATCGAAGGTTCCATATCTTTCTTCTTCAAAATATTTCTAAATTTTACTAGCTTTTTTTTATACACTTAACAAAAGCAACCTACTTTGATAGATCCACCTTAACAATATTGGTAGAAATAGAATGAATTAATTATGGAACGAATGATTTAATTAGAGATTGAATGGAGATCGATTAGCTTCTAAATTAGCAACAAACATCTTCTTTTATAAATGTTTCTCTAAAGCACATTAAAAATGGTCATCTCTAACACGTACCATTTCAAGGGTAAGTCTCTCTTTCTTAGGCCAAACATTTACAAAATAACAAGAATTAATATTAAAATATAAAGCAAAAAATAAGAGAAAGAAAAAGTAGATTTATACGTAACATAAAGGGAGCATTTAGAATATTTAAACTTAATAAGTAAAGAATTAACTTTTGATCATCAACATAGTAAGTATCTAGCAATCAAACTTTTAGGTTCTCTATCATTTTCTCTTAACAAATTGGAAAAGAGCAATCCCCTTCATCAATTAGCCAAAATGGCTTGACCTTTTGACATATATAGATTTTACAGATGGAATCTTTCTAATTCTTAATACTTAATTTTAAGTTTTTCAAAAAGGACCACTCAGGTCTCCAACTAAAGTAGGTCTACTTACCTAACTAATGGTTGGAGAACATATGAAAGAAAAGAAAGATGTCAATTAAAAGTATACATTTCATAGGATAAATGACAGTCTCAAAACAAATGATAAAATGCTAAATATTTTGAGTTAACTGTATTAGACACAAGTTAAGCTTATACGGATGATCTATTGGAATGGTGAGAAAGAAAAATATTAAACCCAGTTTCAATATAAACATTCTATAGAACATGATAAATGACACTGGATCATAACTACATACTCCTTCATCATTGATAAGTGCACAAATACACCTAAATTCTATGTGTTTCATCACTTATTTACTTAGTATTTTATGCAAATTAATTGAAAAGGATACTTAGATGCTCTATATTTTATTTTCAGGACTTGAAATGACACATATGAGCATTAGAAAAGGATCCGGAAGCAAAACCATTCAAATTGTGAAGAATTGAAGCAAATTTGGTCACTTGACTAAGAACACTGGGTATGGGAACCCCGTGTTTAGGGTCGTGTTTCATTTTGGACTGCTTCGAGACTTCACTGAGCTGCCCAGAGAAGAACACGGGGTTGAACACGGGACGTGTACTACCCCGTGTATCTTACTGCCATTCGCTTCTAAGGTAAACACGGGGAGTGTCACACCCCGTGTAACTTGCTGATCAGTCTTCGTTGAAGAACATGGGGTACAACATTGGCCGTGTACTACCCTGTGTACATTACTGCTTGGCACTTCGCTGAAGAACACGGGGCGTGTCGCATAACGTGTTTCGTGCTGCTCAACTTTCGCTGAGAAACACGGGGTAGAACACGGGCCGTGTTGTATCCCGTGTACATCACAAATATAAGTTTTGCACAAAAACAAGAAGAAGGGACGAAGGAGAGGAGGAAAAACTGAGAATTAACAAGGGGAGCTGCTGGGAGAAACCCTAGGGGAGATTCAAATCAACCAAGGGCATCATCTAGCGTGGATTCAAGCAAGAAATTGAAGAATCAAGCAAGAAATTTGTAGATCTTCATGGACTGTTTGACTTCCCTATCTGTTTTCTTATTTTCTTCTGATCTTGTAATGTTTTCACACTAAACCTTTGTGCTTAGCTTGGGTGAACTTGTTCATGGATTTATGGATTTGAATTTTATATAATCTAGCTTGATTTACTGTTAATTTATGATTTGATTATGCTGATTTGACTGGAACAAGCCAATATATCCGGAATATTGGATTTATGTTTTGGATTAATTGATTCTAGGTTGAAATGATCAATTGATTAATCGGATCTTGCATGATCATTGGGAATATCAATTAGACTTAGGAATTAAGCTAATTGGATTCTTTTGCACAGGATGAAATGTCCAAGAATGGATTCTAAGCAAAGTTAATGCAACCTAGATGAGTGATTACTAGAGTAATTCTGGGCACTTAATCTCTTGGTTAGTAGCTAGTAGCCTTGCAATGAGGTATAGCTTAATTTTGGTAATCCAGCAATCTTAATTAACCGTAAACCAAGTTAGAGAAGTAAATTCATTCCATAATAAAGTGTACAAGGGATCCTTAAGCTGAGTACGTTTTTATTCCATTAAATCAAACCTTATTTTTTATAGCTAAGCTCTATTTTACATTTCACTCTTGATTCTCGAAATTAATTGATCAGCCTAGATAATTTTACTTGAGATTTAGTTAGTACTCAACCTACAATCCTTGTGGAGAACGATAATCTCTTATACTATAACTCGATTTAACCCGTGCACTTGCAGGATTCTAAGGTCAATCATCTTGGATAATGATATATTGAATAATAAGCTGAACGAAATTATTAAGGAAATGATAATCTTGTAACTTGTCTAGCAAACCCTGATCTATTCATAAACTTGATGCCATTTAGCTTTGAACCTTAACACTAATCTAGTTGAACTCTAGATAATTAACATGGAGAATGCCTACTTGATCAACCTTGTTTTCACCTTATAAATAATCCACAATAATAGTTATTATAGGAAAGGGATGAGTTTTGGGTGAATGAGTTACTTTACTAACTTTTAAGTCATTAGAATCTACACTCTCAAAATATATTGAAAAGCTAATAAAATTGGCATTAGACATCAAATTCAAATACGATGAAATAATTGATGCACCTTTAAATAGCCAAAGAAATTGATAGTTAAAATAAATAAAGATGACAATAATAAGCATGAATTCTATAAGTCATAGATAAAAAAGGAAAAGAAGGAAGAGAAAACACAATAAGAAGGACATGACAAGACAAATAGCTATCGAAGTAATAAAAAATGAAAAAATAACATGACCGAAAATTACCTGGAAGATAATGAAAAAAATAAATCCTGGATAACACATTGCAAAGTTAACACCATAAAAGCAAAATGCATATAAAAATACATGAAAGATGTGGACTTTAAGAAAGAAATAGAAGCGAGCTTACCTAGTTCAAAGGATCTACAAAACCAATGGCAATAAAAACTTAAGCACAAAACCTCCAAAAGCAAAATGATCTTTAGGAAGACAAAAAGAGATATTTATAAGAAATAAAACATAAATCCATGTCAAATAAAGATTAATGATAAAGGCAAAAATAAATGAACAACCCAAATTAAATTAAGAGTCCCACATTTTTCAATCAACGGTTGATTTTAAAGAAAATGAATGGTTAAGATTAACTTATCTAATATTTAAGTACACTTATTAAAGGCAAAAATAAAGGAACAACCCAAATTAAATTAAGAGTCCCACATTTTTCAATCAATAATCAATGGTTGATGACAAAGCAAATGAATGGTTCAGATTAAGTCAACTAATATTTAAGTACACTTATTATCATTATAACAAAATTCAAATTTCCAAAATCATGGATGATGGCTAGGATAATTTAGAAAATAAAATGACATGACATATAAGAATGAAAGGCAAATGACATAAATAATTTGATCAAGCCAGGTAGATTATGTTAACAAGGAACTCTCACCTGGCTACTTTAAACCCATCTAACAACCCAATAAGACTCCTTAATCAAACTCCTCTAACTAATCAAATAGCCCCAAACGTCATGTAAGTATTAGGCAAGCACATAACACACACTTAACAATAAAGTAAGCATCCAAGACATGTGTTTACTCATTATTAGGCACCTAACCATGCAAATCCTAGTAAAAAGGTTTAGAAGATTCTATAGTAAGGCCTACATCATGTTTTTTGTCACCTATATCATAGGCTATAAATAGGAGATTGAATCTCATTGAAAAGGGTTAATCTCTTGGTACTAATTATACAGTGGTTTAATATAAAGAAAATTTCCCATAAGGTATTCCTATGTCATTTTTATTAGGTATAAGACTAATTAATCCATGTTTGAGGTGATAGCAATAGGTGCTAAATTTCTTCCAATAAATGTGCCTTCATAGATTAAACTAAGAGTCTACTAAGTCTAAAATGTAATAAACTTAACTAACTTCCATTGAATCAACTAACTATTTGTACAGTGAGTATAAATTTAACTAGAATGGAATTATTTCTAAAATCAATTTTATTAATGTCACAACATATCAAATATAAAAGTGTTTCGCATGTATTAAACTTTTTCTAGTTAGACCAATTAAGAATGAAATTCATAAATAGTAAGTTTTCTTTTATTATTTTACATTACACAATTATTTAAAACTACTCTATATAATATTGTATTTCAAAAATCATATTAATTAGCAAAATTTTTAATTAGAGTATATTCTTTAAGCTTAATAAAATAATGAAAATCTTTTAGGAATTCATAAATACCATGACTAATATTTAAAAAGGCTTAAATATAATGACTAAATAATAATTTGCAAGTCATCTACACATATAAATTTTTAATATATATATATATATATATACAACATATTTACATAAAGAATTTTAAAACATTAACCAAATAAAATTTTTAAAAATGTGGTTTATGTTACAAATATTTATTTATGTGAATATTTATAAAATAATTTTAATTTATCTATTAATTGTTATAATTGAGATTTATGCAATCCTTTATTATAATTAATTAGTAATATTTATCAATCGATGCCTCAGGATTATATACAAATGTTATATAAAGGATTCTACACAATCAAAAATAAAGGAAACTTCCCTTTTATTGTTCCATTCTCTTTATCTATTTCTTTTTCATTCTAATTTTATTTTTATAATATGTTATTAGCATGAAACTCTTTCAATTTGAGTTTTTTAGTTTGAAAGAAAATTATTTTTCCTTTGTTTTCTAAATTCCTTTAACTCAGATTTTTGAGTTCAAAATAAAAAGGACACTTCTTTTATTAAATGATTTTCTTTTTTTTTAATTTTTTAGGATTAAAGGATTCTTATACTCTGTGGTATTATATTCCATGTTTGGCTGTCTTTTTATTCCTTGAAATTCATAATTTATTTTCTTAATTGTTATTTTTGTTAGTATATTTAACTTTGATATCTAATACATTGATAGGAATTGTTAAATTTAGATACAATTTCATTCATAACTAGTAGATAAGGTTTAATGGGTTTTTTCGAGTTTGTTTTCCATTAAACTATAATTATAATAAATAAAAGTTAAATGAATTATTCTTTATGTTTATAAGTTAGTATATCATTTAAATAGTAATAAATTCTAATTTTTTTATTGATGTGCTAAATTAAGCTAATAGGTGTTTAGGTAAAGATGCAAAATGCTTTATTTGTTTGCATATTCTAATTTGATTGGAAAATTGAACAAATCCTCTTAATTTATCATATGACTATTTTAGGCATTTGCAAAAAGATCTTATTTAGAATATGTTGAAAAAATTCTTGATTTCATATTTTCAAATTGATCGTTGAAGCTAATTCTCTATTTTTCATATATAGTGTAATAGCGGAACATATGTCATATAAATTATTTGAATTCTTGATTCTTATCTCACTTTTATTTCTTTGTACTCTAAGAATTTTTTCTTAATTTGTTTGTCTATGTAAGGTTAATCATTAATAGATCATCATCTTATTTAGAGGATTATAAGGTGGCTTGTGTAGGTCAAGATAGCAAACAATTGGTCATGGTACTCTACCTAATTATTGGATAATTATGAAGTAGAGATACCTATGATATTGTCAAGAATTATCTTTTATAAATATTAGAGGCTGAAATTCAATGAAACTTAGAGATACAATTAAATAATGGAATAAAACATCAATATGGAGTTTTGTACAAGTAATGATTTTCATTTTTCACCATCTTTATGACAAATAAAATTTATAATGATAATAATGAAGCAAGTAGAAGAAATAGAATAAACAAAGTATATATATGAGAATAATGAGGAGAAGGCTAACATAATAAGGATTAAAAGGTTGAGAGATTACATATGAAATGTCATTAATTACATATTTATTGTATGTCTAAACAATTTCTAGCATTTTATTTAAAGAGAAAGAGAAAAATGTTGGGACAAATTTTGTTTATGATAATGATGCCTTCAACTACGATCTTTATGTATAACGCATTTCAATGTGACATATTTCTTTGGATATTCTATATAAAGAATTAATCATTTGTTATGTAAATACAATGGTTAGAAGAAGAAAGTTAATTAAATGCTTCAAAAAAGGCTAGTATTATTCTACCAAAAAGAACACAAATAAATACTAAAGATGCATTATTTTCAATTAAGTCTCAAAGAACTTTAATAAGTTTTAAATACATATGATGTAATATAAACTACATGAGACAATAATATATTCAATATCTTTATATTAAAATAGTTATCTCAAGTAAGAAAAATATATTAGAAAAGTTACTATTATTTTTTTAATATATATTATAAATACACAATGTTTTCTTTGGCATAATAGAATGGGTTATTCTATATCAATAATTATGTGAAAAGTAATTAAAAATTCACAGGATTATTTATTATAGAATCAAAAGATTCTTTAACTTACTAAAATTTCATGTGTTATTTAATCTTAAGGCAAATTAATTATAAGGCTATTATCAATTAAAGTTAGGATTGAATTCTTACTACTTTTTAAAGTGAATACAAAGTGACATATGTTGATATATTTATCCATTATATGGACTATTTGGATATTTTAAGATTTTAGTTAATTCTTCAATAAAATAATCACACATGCATTTATTGTCAATCCTATAATTTGATATTTACGAGATTTCTTATTTAAATAATTTAACTTTAAGCATAACTTTTAAAGAATAATTACACTTTACTTAACTTTAGTTTCTTTGATTTTTATTGAAGCCACATATATTTATAAGTGTTACAATTTTCCCACTTATGCTATCTAATATTAACACTTTGCCCAACTAAACTTTTTCCATCAAAATTTTAATAGAATATTCCATAATAAGTGAGTAAAGTGAATTTAAAAGAAATCATAAAGGAGTAAATTATAATTTTTTTCAAATTTATGTGAATTAATTTTTAAAATTCTTAAATGGGATTAAAAAAATATTATATTAGCCTTATCTTTTTAATTTAGATATACAAATTATATACTATTATCATATGATTTACAAAATTATTAGTAATAGAATATACAATTTTTATTATTTAAAAACATTGAGTTTTATTTAATTTTTTTATATGTGCCATGTATTGTAATATATTTTTTCTCATTTAAGGTGTGTTATTAAAATAAGAAGACAAGACTAATATATTTTAGTTCTTATTGAAAATTCTTAATATCAATTCGCATAAATATAAAAAATTACACTTTACCTACATATAACTTAGTTTAATTTCACTTAACTCACTTGTTATGAAATTTTGCATTAAAAATTGGATAAAAAAAATTTAGGTAGGCAAAGTGTTAATTATAGAAAGCATAAGTAGGAAAATTGTAATGCTTGAAAATACATGTAGGTTAAGTGAACATTAGCAAAACTAGAGATAAGTAAAGTGTAATTTTTCCATTTCTTTATTATACAATTAAGACAATATATGTCTTGATAATACTTATAAATTTATATCTAAAGTCTTCATTAATTATTACATGTAAATTAAAATAATTGTTGAACATCCTAAAATATGTTCATACATAAAATGATTTAGCTATAATATTTTTAATTTTCTAAATTATTAGTTGTATATTTATTTAAGAGAACAAAATTTCCTATATCATCTTAAGGTAGCGTTTCATTAACAAATTCTTTCTTACATTCTCAAGAATATTTTAAAAGAATATAGAATTCTCACATTTGATTCAAATTTTTTAAAAGTATTCCTAAGAATGTAAACATTCTCAGAAATATTTTTAGTTCAAAATTTTCCTAAAATATTCTTATAAAGAGGTGGATATGTTGGAATTTAATCCTCAAATTTGAATTACAAAATAAATTAGATTAAATTTTCATTATGGATCACTTAATGCAAAAACATTAATATGTTCATGTGATTTGATTACCTATCAATGATAATTAAGATTAAGCAAAATTATGATAATTATTCATGGTAACTATAATTGGTGGGATCTAACAATGGATTGCTTTCTACTTGGTTCAATATTTTATATAAATACAAGGTTCTTACTCCTACACTTTAATCTATATTGTATGTTCCCTATAAATGTCCAGTAAAACTAGTTTTTCAAAAAGTAACTGTAAATGATCATAATGGTTAGGAGGATGACTTCAATAACTAAGTTTGCATTGCAAATAGAAAAAGGGAATTGGTGTTGATTGAATCATGGTTGAGATCGTAATTTGAGAGATCATAATTTGGGAGACTCTTGAGTATCTTCATCATGGACATAGCTAGAAATGCAGGTATTAATGAAAGTTTAATTTATAGAATTTATCCATGTATAATTATGTGCATTTTTACATGGTTTAAGAATCATATATAATTTTTTATAAATATTTAAAAATTAGTATTAGCGCTTCCAAATTATATAAATATAGCTAATTTAACATGCAGATTTGTGGTATGAATGATGATTCTACAATTATATTATTTATGATGATAATTTTTCCTAAATGATAATTTGTTATGAATTTTACAAATATTTCATAGCTACTTAAAATTTCATGATTATTAAAAATTATTTGTCAAATTTATTGTATAATTCACCTTATGTGATGTGAATATAATTGTTTGGATGAATCAATAATATATATGTAAAGCATGCGTGTTAATGTAATATTTAGTATGCTTTCAAAATTGCAATATCTAATATAAGTGTAAATATTTCCATGTCATTTCCTAATATGTTGGGAATGCCTAGCATATTTTTTTACATGTGTGAAGTAAGGTTAATTTAGCACAATTTTCATTGTGTAATAGTCAATTCTAGTATTGCTTATTAATTTCTAATAAATTGGATGATGATTTTCTAAGTGATAAATGCATACATAGATGGGCCATTTTATTATTTAGTATTTTAGTATGTATGAATGCATATATATATATATATATATATATATATATATATTATAGAAAATAGGTGTTTAAATGTGCATTGAAAAAAAAATCGTAATCAAAGCTAATAATTTTGGCAAGTTTTTTTTTTCATTTTTTTAGTTATTATTATTATTATTAAAAATATGTTTTAGCATTTGAAAGAGTAGAAAAATTCAAGTTTTGGCCATTATTAATAAACATGTTAAAATGACAAAAATGGAGCAAAAATTATGTTAAAAAACATGTTAAAATGACAAAAATGACTTTGAATTTAAACTTAGTCGGGTTAATCCAATTGCAAGACTAATTTTAAGGGAAAAAATGATAAATAATCTTTAATTGGGAAGCTCACTCATACTAAGGAAAAGTGCAATTCACCCCATCTTTCTAATGTTGTATGGTAATAAAAATTATAGCATTGAGCTTCACTCTTTGAACTTGTAATTGTAAGCAATATTTAAAAAAAGTTTAAAGTAAAAAATAATTTTATTATTTTTATTAATTTTATTTAAGTGTCTATTTTAATTATTTGGACCTAAAAATTTTTATTGTATGATCCCATGGTTTGGGCCTCCACATATAATTTTTATGGAATTTTTTACTACTATTTAGCATATGAATTTGTATTGACATATACATAAAAGAATTTTTTTTTGTAGCAATCATTTTAAATCATATTACACCATGAAATTTTACATAATTGGGGACCTACCCATTGCACATTTAATCATGTAAAAATTTGTAAATGTTTATTAAAATATTAGTTAGACTAAAAAGAGTGTGATGTTAATAATATTTTAATACTCTACTAATATAATATTATTAATATAACTTGTTATTAATAACATAAGTATAGAATTGAATATTGTACTTCTAAAAATTTTTAGCACTCTATTGGTGTTAGATTTTAGCTTATAGTATTTAGTCACTATATTATATTATAAAATTTTAAATATCCTATTGATGTTAGGTCTTATGATATAATATTACGTACAATTGTATAGTTTAATGAAAAAATTTTATAGCATGATTAAACTAAAACATGCATTAATGTGTTAAATTTGTTTTCCTAAGTTACCTTGCTTATATAATTAAATGCTATCAAGGTACTAAATAGGATAAATCATGAGGACTAGTTGAGTCATTGAAACTTTATTTGACAATCTCCAATTTAGATTTGTTCATTAAGGAAAAAGACTTGTTGTTGATGCTAATTTTATAACAGAATAGAAGAGTTATCATGAGAAGTTAACCCACTTGAACAAGGTTTATCTCATGGTGATAAAATATACAATGGATAAAACCATAAAAGAGTATCCCTAAGAATGATAATACTAAAGCATTCATGGATTCCATAGCTAAAAAATATAAGAAATTTGACAAAGTTGAGAAAAGTCAATGCCTCTCATTGCATGAGAAAATAATATATAATGGTATTAGTGGAGTGTGGAAGCATATACTACGATTAGTGAACTATTATAATAAACTAAAAAGTATACAAGTTGAACTAAGTGATAGTTATTTAACTTATTAAGCGCAAGAATTTCTCTCACCTTAGTTTGATGTTTTAAAAACATTTTATAACACTTAGAAGATTAAGTGAACCATAAATGGTATAATTTCAATAGCTACTAAAGTTGAAGAAGATATAAAGAAAGGAAAAGCTCATGTAATCCATTATACCACTTATGGTTCAACTTCAAAATAAGGTATAAGAAATGATAAAAAAAGACAGCAAAGGCTAGTCTACCTATGGAAGGAAAAAGAGTGAGAAGGGTGAGATTAGTGGACATCATTATAAGCCTAAGAAAGTCCAATTCAAAGGTAATTGTAAATTTTATAAGAAGTAGGGCATAAAAAGGCAAAATGTTTCAAGTATAAGAAATAGGTCGATAAAAAAAGGGAAGGTACACATCTAACTTTAATTTATTTTAAGTCCAATATAGTTAATATGCTATTAAACACTTAGTCATGTTACAAACTATTTTAAGCACTAAGAAACCTGAGAAAGCTAAATGAGAGAGAGTTAATTATAGAACTTGGAAATAGAGACAAAGTACAAATGGAGCATATAGGATTAGTCACATTAAATGTAAAAATTAGACAAGAGTTAATTTTAAATAGGTAGTTTTATGTACTTTCCATGAGAAAGAATTTGATTTCTAAAATAGTTCTAAATCATATCAAATATTCTTATCATTTCAAAAATAGAAAATTTGAATTTTTTTATAAATCTTCCATTATTGGTACTATTTTTTTATATGATGGATTGTATGGAATTGATTTAGATCTTATTTTTGCTAACTTTATTAATGCTATTATTAGAAAGGAAATGAATAAAACTGATGAGAGTTTTTTATGCTTTGGCATGGAAGGCTAGGACATATTTCTTAAGATAGGATACAAAAATTTGTAAAGGAAGGTATATTGCATGACTTATATTTCCTAGATTTTGGCATATACATAGATTGCATTAGAGTACAACTTCTTATTAGAGCTAGAAAAGGTAAAAGAAGTAAAAAAGAGTATTCTAGAAATAATTCACACTGATATTAATAGACTAATAACACTAATTCCTATGAACGGATACAGATACTTTATCATTTTCCTTAATAATTACTCTAGATGTGGTTACGTGGAATTGTTCAGTAAGAAGTTAGAATCACTGTGAGCCTTTAAATCATTCAAGGCAATAGGTGAACTAAAGCTAGAAAAGAAAATAAAATGTGTTAACTCTAATAAAGATGGGTAGGTATGATAAAACTAGAAGAAATCTTAGTCTTTTTACAAAATACTTACAAGAGTGTGAAATTAAAGTTAATTACATTGTGTTTGGAACACCGGAGCAAAATAAAATTACTAAAAGAAAGAACTAGATACTTATAGACATGGTAAGATATGTATTGAATGTGTTAAAAACTACTATATACATTCTAAATCAAGTTTCAAGTAAATGAATTCCCAAAACCCCATATAAGTTGTTGCATGACAAAAGGCATAACTTAAGGCACTTTTATATTTGGGGTTATAAAGCCAAAGTGAAGCCATGTATTCCTTTAACAAGGAAGCTCAATTCAAAGATAATTAATAAATTCTTTATATGGTACTATAGTGGCTTAAGAGGTAGTAAATTTTATTATATAACTTACATAACTAGAGTAATTGAATTTGATTAGGCTACTTCTTTAAGGATAAGTTGGATAGTGGGAGTTAAGTACCTTATATCGTAGACTTCAATAAAAAAGGCATAATTTTTCCACTAACACCTATGTTAGGAAAGTTATATTTTGTTGTCCCTTATAATAATCTAGTGTAGTTAATGACAAAAAATGTTGAACTAAACATGATAGTTGAAAAAATTCCTCTGAGAAGATCTCAAAGAACTCGTAACTGACAATTCTCAATTATTATTTGGTGTATCTATAGAAGTATGAGTACAATATCAATCCTAGAACTAATCACATGACATTTTTATAGGAAATTTCTAGTTTAAACTCTTCTGAATGGTTAAGTTCTATTAGTTTCAATGTATAAGAATGAGGTGCAGGATATAATTGAATTGCTTATAAGATGCAAGGTGATTAAATGCAAATAGATCTTTAAGACCAAAAGAGATACTATCAGTAAAATTAAGAAGTACAAGACTAGATTAGTAGCTAAGCACTACATTTAGAAGGAAAGTATAAACTATAAAGAAACATTCTTGCCAATTTTAACTAAAGACTTATTTCGAGTTATCATAGAAATGGTGGCTCATTTTGATTTAAAGTTACATCAAATGGATGTTAAGATAATGGTGACCTATTACTATTAGTATGCTAGGGAGGCACATAAGTGATCTTGTTCAAAGACATTAGAATATTGCTAAAAGAGTTATCAGACCCTTACAAGGTACAAAAGATTATATGTTAACTTAGAAGAGATCAAGAAACTTCATGATTATAGGTTATCAGACTTAGATTTTGCCAATTGTTCAAATAATCATAAATTAACATTTGGGTATATCTTTATGATGGCAAGAAGAGTTATGTCATAGAAAAGTGTCAGGTAATCCGTTATAGCAACCTTTATTATGGAAGCAGAATATGTTATACGTTATGAAGCTACGTGTGAAGTTGTGTCATTGAGGAATGTGATGGATAGTCTTAACACTATTGAAAGCATCTTAAAGCTCTTAACCATCTATTGTGACAATATTGCTATTGTGAACTTCTCTCCAAGTAACAAAAGTTTTGTTTGTACAAAATACTTTGATATAAAGTATTAGTTTGTGAGAGAAAAGATAAGCGAGCATATTACTTGTATTGAATATATTTCCATGAATCATATACTTGCGAATTTACTAACTAAAGGCTTAACAATAGAAATGTATCATAATCATGTAATTAATATAGGTTTGGCTAAGCCTTGTAATTTTTTGGGTTAACAAGAATACTTTGATTTATATATTTATCTCAAGATATACATCAATAAAATATTCTTATTTTCCTTATATTATTAATTATACATATTTTATGGGTATGACATGTTGATAGAGACATTCAAATGTTTTCTTATTATAGTGTTAAAGACATATATCCTCATATAGCATATTGGGCAGGTGTTAGGACCATTATGTAAAGATTAACATATAATCACTTTTATCATTATGTAATTCTTGTTATGCATGCTTTATGTCAATATCCTTATTAAATATTAAGTTTTTCTGGTTAGTAAAGTGTGGGTATACATAGTGTATAACATTAATCTCCCTATCTGGTATAATCATTATGCATTATTAGATGCCTATGATCTCAACTTAGACCTATAGGTGTAATGTTACATATTTTTCTTTAACACATTGCAATGGCCATAGTTTCTGCATTATGTGGTCTAAATAAGAGATTATTAGAATTTAATTCTTAAATGTGAATTAGAAAATAAATTAGATTAAATTCCTATTATAAATGACTTAATGCAAAAATGTCAATATGTTAATGTGATTTGATTACACATTAATGATAGTTAAAATTAGATGGAATTATAGTACTTATTCTTAGTGACTATAATGGGTAAGATCCAGTTATAGGTCAATTTCTTCCTTGGTTTAATATCTTTTTATAAATACAAGGTCCTTACTTCTACACTCCAATATACATTACATATTCCTTATAAAGGTCTAATAAAACTAGCCTATCAAAAAGTAACTCGAAATGATCAAAATGGTTAGAGAGACTAGCTTTTATAACTAGGTTTATATTGAAAACGAAAAAGGAGAATTAGTGTTGATTAGATTGTGCTAGGATTGTAATTTAGGAGACTTTTGAGTATCTTTATCATGGATGTTGTTGGAAATATAGGTATTGATGAAATTTTAATTTATAGGATTTATTCATGTATAGCTTGGTGCATGTTTACATGATTTGGGGATCCTATATTTTTTATAAATAAGTAACAGGGTAATCTACATTTCTATGGTATAGGAATATTTTAATATAAATACACTATTTTACTTACATTTTCATTAAAAAGATCTTATCATTATTAAAATCTCATTTCATTATTACTTATTATGGTTAACTATCCTCGGCCATCATCCACAATTAATGATTGTTGTTACTACCACTCATGACTTATGGCTACCACTAGTTGCCACCTTTATTAATGACCATTATTAGCCATTATTCGCTATAGGTAATGACTATTGCCACCATCTATCATCAATCACCTCCATAAATCACTATTTACCATTGATAACGACTATCGGACGCTATCCACCACAAGTGACCATAGTTACCATCATCCATTGCTAGTGACCACCCACCACGAATGATCATTGTTACCTACCACCCATTATCAATAACCATCATCAATCATCAATCACAATCACTAGCCATCACCCATTATCATTGATCACTTCCCACTACTATCCACCATCTTAATTTTTGACAAAGATATATTTTGTAATCTAAAAATATTTTTAAAAATATATAAATTAATTAAAATATAATATTATAACATTCTTTAAAATGTTTTTAAATGAACTAAATATGTTAATGTCACATTCTTGAAAATTAAATTCCTGAGAATCATATTTTTTTATATATTAAGATTCTTAAGAACATTTAACTTTGTAAACTAAATGCTATCTAGGAGACAAGCAATTTTATATATTGTGATACTTATACACATTAGATCAAGAAGTTATAGTTCCCCTTTATAATTACCTTTGGTTAAGAGTTAAAAAACTAAAAAATTTGAATATGTAATATATTTTTATTCTACCACAATGCACATAAATAATTTTGAAAAGTGATAGACAATATAAGTTCATATATAAAATTAAAATTTCAAAATTAAGGAGAGAAAATATGCAGTTGGAAGAATAATTTTATATTCAATCATCTTTATCGTCATACAAAATGATATAAACTAGAAGTTTTATAAGATGATTAATTTATAAAGTAGAATAAAATCGTTAGATATATTATTGACTATAAAAGAATAAATAAATATTATATATCATACACAAATATTTATATTCAAATTAATACCTAAGTAAAGCAATCTATTTATCAATAATAATTGAGTATAGTGCATGCTTAAAGCATGATAGACTTATTGATTCCAAATCTAAGTAACTTCAAAATAAAAAAAGAGTAAATAAAAAGCCTTATTAAGAAATTAAAGTGCCATTTGATTCACTATTTAATAATTGATACATGAAGAAATTAATTTCTTTTCATTATTATTATAATTATAACCTTATTATTTTACTAATATTATATTATTACTATTATTAAACTTTATTTTTATTGCTTTGAATTATATTTATTAACATTTTATTAACTTTATCATTTTATTTTTACATTCATTATTTATTTATATATATATATTATTTTATAATTAATATTATTTTTATTATATTATTTATGATTTTAATATTAAATTTTTTATTATCTTTATTATTATAATCATTATTTATTATTATTTTTTATCATTACTATCATTAATTATTATTTTTTATCATTATTTTAATTTTTACTTATTATTATTATTATTATTATCATCATCATCATCATCATCATTAGAGATGGTAAACCCAAAATTCAAGATGAAGGATTCAGATTCGTTAAGAAATTAGGAAGAATCATTATTACCTCATTTGGGATAATCACACTGAGGAAAAATAGAAAAAAGAAATAAGATTTTTCTAAACTAAGCATATACAAAAAGAATAAAAACTCTCGATTCCATTTACTTTTCCTAATTACCTCAAGCTAAATGGCTTTTAAATATTTAATTAATGATAAACTTTTGGAGGAAGTTTAGGTACCTGAAATTTATGAAAATAAAGATATTTCAATTGATTGTTTCCAATGAGAAAGATATAATTAAAAAGGATATAATTGTTAATAACATGTAGTCTTATATATAATATAATGTTCAAAATTATGAAAAATATTTTAGTGAATCTTGAATTTATAGAATAATGATATATAATTATTAGCCAAAAAGAAAAGAGAAAAGACACAATGCTAATAGAAATGCAAAATTTAAATTTACTTGCAAAGTGAAAAAAACACTTAAAAGGTGTTAAACAAATGAAATATCCTGATGTAAAACTAATAAAGTACAAATGTATAATTGTACCAAGAAAATAAGGAAATTGAAGTTACAAAGAGGAAGTATAATTTGTAACACAAGGATTTTTATAATAATTATCACTAATTATAAGAAATTACAAGTGATGGGTACAATTTTCTGATAATATATTAAAACTTGATTTGTGTTTAATAAATTGATATATCTTATTTTATATATGACTATTGAGAATGATATTATATGAAAATGCCCAAAGGAGCAAATGTTGTGTTTAAAGTTTTCAACTAATAAATTTTAGAAACATAAAAAAAATTAAAAATTTTAATGAGTTTTAATTTGATTTTCTAATTAGACATGTTAATATAAATAGATATCTAAATTAAATTAATTCATATTTATTTTAAAATTAAATTATATCGATATAATAAAAAATTAGCTTTTAGAAACATATATGGGGGCTCAAACTTTCTATTTACTAATATCCCATTAATACTCATATTTCACATCTACATTTTATCCCTTGAAAATACATATTACCCTACATAAAATATAAGTTTAAATGTAAAATTTTTCAAAAGGCTATCTAATAATAAAAAAATTATGTAAAAAATTACACAAAGTTAATAGTCAATCATATATGCTACTTTTCTCAATCTCACAATATCCAAATTTCAAATCAAGCCCACTCCAATTCCTTTATTTTGCCTTTAATAGGCTTAATCCACAAAAAATTTCTTAAGATTATTTTTGTCACAGTTCTTCCTAGGTTGTGACCAATATGAAAGTTATTTTGCCTATTCCCACTATCATTTCTTATCATGCTTAATTCAAAACTTGTAAAATGATACATTTATATACGATAAATAGTATAATAATACATCGATAATTTAATATCTATAACATTTGATCTATTAGTTTTACAAAATGTGAGAAGTTAGTTTCCCTTATAAAACCTTATCAAGTTCCTAATAAGCTATTTTAACTCAACTTTAGGGTTAAATAACATTTATCCGACTATTCAACCATATAACTAAGGCCTAACTATAATTCTATCTATAAATAAAATGTTTAATTACTACCTAAGAATCCCCTAAAGGATCTATCCTTATTGTAGTGGTGGAGGTATCTTAATTTGAGAATTTGCAATATTAAAACATAAAAAGGGTAAGTTCAAAACTTAGTAAATCAACATTCTAAGAACAATTGATAACTAGATTGAACCTTAACAACCAAAGTTATCCTTCCTCATACATGATCTAACCTTTATATAATTTCACAACCACATTATTAGTAAGGTTAATGTTCTCAAATATAAAATGAAAAGCTTATCTTCATATCATAATTGATTCTAATGAACAAATTCAATAATTGCATATAAGAGGATACATATATATATATATATATATATATATATATATATATATATATATATATATATATATATAATAAAAGTAAGTAAACCTCTTTGTAACTTGTATTCATCTTTATTCCTTCATAAATATAACATTATCTTTTTAAGGTTTACCTTATCCTTTTACAAATATTTGTTAGATCTAATGCTTGATTTATAAGAGTATCTTATCACCCTCTTTCTCATTCATAGCAAAATAATTCATTTACATAAAATCATATAAGACAACACCACTATGCCTGTTTGCATAGCCTCACATCTTACATTCATAATTATCTAAAAATGATAATTAACCTTAATATTATAGTACATCTCATATATGTTAAACCCATATATATATATATATATATATATATATATATATATATATATATATATATACATATATATGTATATATACATATGTATATGTATATCATAGTGTATAGAACTTTACAAGGTATAGTCAACTATACAATTTTACAAAGTAATATTGCAAAGGTATAGTTAACTATGTAGTCAACTATAAGGGTTTAGAGAGCAAAGTTGTAAGCATATAGTCGACTATGTAGTTGACTATACAATCCTTGAGAGTAACTTTGCTAAAAGCATAATTGATTACGCAGTCGATGGTAGGTTACCAAAGAGCAAAGCCTTTAAGGCTTTATCAATTATATCTTCCTTAAAAGCATATTTTTTAGGCATAATCAATTACATAGTTTATTATAACTTTGTCTCTTGTAGAATTTTTTTCAAAAATTACTGTTCACTTAAGACCTATTCTCCAAAATTTCATCCTACAAGTTAAAATACATGATTTAACTCCTATATCTTATATTTACAACCTTGTTCATCTTATATCTAACAAGAAATTTTATTCAAAAATAAGTAATTGCATTATTTTCCACAAGATTGAAGAAACATGGTAAAACTTAACTCAAAGTAATTCAAATCATGCAAAAACACTTTATTCTAATTATAATGCTTGCTCACTTTATATGTAGGAGAAGAATAGAAGATGGATTCATGTTTTATTTGTCCCTAATCATTCAAAATTAACAATTTTCGAGGTTAAGGTTCAAAAAGCCTTTCTTTTAAACATAATCCTTGATCTTTTCAAAGCCTAACAAGATGAAAAAGAAATTCTATGACAATAGAAGCCTTAAAGAGGAGAAGAATTAGAGAAAGAGGATAGAAGACTAGGGCTTTTAGGAGAAAATGAAGAATGAAGGTTGAAATGAGAAAGTTATAAGAATAAATGACCAAGGAAAAAATGAGAAATATGTCATAAATTTCTTCTTTACTCATATACTCGCATACTCAGTTTAATCACACTTAACCTTTAGATATTTCTATTTTATCCTTTCCTCAACTATTCCACCTAAAATTTTATTATTCATTGAATTATAATAACTAATTATTTTCTTTATAAAATATTTTAAATTATGAGGAATGCAATAGTTTTACTGTATACACTTCTCAAAATAGAAATATAAAGAGTAAAAAACTTGGCACTTCAGGTAATTTTGCTACCATATGTCCAAAATTGCTTAGTCCTTAATACAAGTATCCATGCCTTAGATTCTTATCTAAGGCATGGAAGACCCTACTGGAATTTTATGATAAATAAGATGTGACATTAAGATAATACTTTAAAGATAGCCCACCTTCAAGTAAATATATGTACTTATCCCTTCTACTTTTAATAAGTTTCATTATCAAAGATTATGTCCTTTTTGTTTTGACTGTTTAACCTATAGTAGCATTGTTTATTAATAACGAATCTTTTGCATGTCATAAATCTAATGGAAAGGAGATTGTTGTATACCATGCAATAAAATTTTATTTATGTATTAGAAATCTCTTTATTTTATATTCCTTTCACTTTATTTTTCTTTTTCTTTCCAATTTTTCATGTTATTTATTAACTTCTTTTACATACATCCAAATTGTAATTTGTTTTTAACTTTTATTTATAAAAATAGAATTTATAAACATCGTAAATGTATTTTATTTTTTCTTAAATTGTATGAAATTATGTATATGATTTTTTTGGTAGAAAAGTTGTAATTATAAATTAAATGTACATAATTATGATTTTTAATTTAAAATTAATTTAAATTATATATAAATATATGATCAATTTATAGGATAATTAACAAATTTTCATTTGTTTAATCATACACGCCTTCAATATTGATAGGAAAAATAAGTATTTTAGTTAAGGTATACAATTTTTTTAAATAAAAAAAATATCTTTGAACATGTGCTTAAAAATGCTAGTCTAAAATTTACAATACAAGGTTCAATCTCTAATCCTTTCATGTGTGTATTTAATGGTTTAACCATCCTTACCATTACCATTACTTAAAAAAAAATAAAATTTTGCAGTATAGAAAAATCAAGCAAAAAAGGGAAATTAGTTATTTTAATAAGTTTGAAGTAATAAATTTAAGTTAGGAGTAGGATGGTTTGTTATGACTAAATATACAATCTAATCCCTCACAAATTTAAACTTTCTCAATATAGTCGTTAATAGAAATTGGCTATCATTTTCATCTTTTATAAATTAATCTATCATCCATTTTAGTCCCTCCGTTAACTAATAAATTAAATTGCTATGAAGAATTTAAAGATAAAGCTACTATTACAAACAGCTATTTGGACTATTAATTACCATGCCAATATTAAATTAAAGCCATATATTCTTACTAATTATACTATTATAATAGGTTTTCTTGTTACATTCTTCTTAATGGTTTCACCTTAGGAGCGTTATTGTTGCTGCTATAACTCTTCGTTAAATTGATTGGAGATTGATTGCAAGATGGATAGAAAGTTAGAGATACTAAGAAGTTAATTTAAACATAACATAGAATAATTTCAAAATTAGCTTCCAAATACAAAGAAACTTCATTAACAAGTAGCTAACTAAGTTATAATACGGTGAACAATTTGCAAGCTAGGTGAGGATTGATTTATAAGTGGATTATTAAATGTATTACATAATTCCTTAAAGCTAATACATGCCTAGGTTGTTTCGAGAAGCTTTTAGGTTTCATTTTTACTTTCAAATGCTATATAATGTTAGTTGCATAACATTTTTTTTTTGCATATTTTTAAAGTATAGCAGAAAGCTAACTTCCCATTATGTTTTTTCCCCACTTTTGTCTTATTTGAACTATTCTTATGTTTTTTTATTACATTATAGCCATAATAGCTAAAAATAAACAACATTTGAAATCAAAAGTATTATAATGTTGAAAATTTTAAAGAAACAAAGGGAAAAGAAACTCTAAAATTGTCAAATAAAATATTAAATTTTTCTTTGTTCCTTTTGAAATTCTTGTTCAAGAAAAAAATCCTAAAATTTCAATGTAAATACATTAAAAAACAAACCCTAAAAAAACTATCTCATTTAAACCCATATTAGCCCTTTTAAATAAAATTACAATAAAAAATCATAAATGGTCATATTGTAAATAAATATAAAATAACATTATAAGAAAATTCATAAAAGTTTACTTGCATACCAAAATCCATTAACATGCCATTAAGTTCTCCATTACTAAGGAATAAGTGTGATTATCTTTGTCCTATAAAAAAAAAGCAATTTTTATCTCCTTTAAATTGTCTAGTATAACTATTAATGGTTGGTAGAGGTTTTAAATGCTTTAACTTAACATTTGAATTAGTATTCAATAGATCTATTTCTCACTTAACAAGTTCACTGATGAAGGAATGAAAATAGGTGACAAAGCATTCAATAAGGGATTAAAATGATAACAAAATTTTCTTGATGACCATATTAAGTAAACTTGAATAATAAAAATAACTAAATTGTTACATAAAATTAAATATATGCATATAAATATGAAAATAATTCAAATTATATCAAATCTTTTCATAACTTCACAAATTTATAATTCAAATTATAAAAGAAATTTATATTGAATTAGGTTCCTTTCTATAACTTTTATTTATAGAAAATGAGATTATCTTTATTGTTTGATATATTAAAATTTTAATACATGTTTAGTATTAAACAAAATAATATTTTTAAAAAATGAATTATTCAATCTTGTGAATTGTGTTGCATAGATTAACTTAATTATTACCAATTTATTAATTTTTAGTAAGTAGATTGTTCTGAGATTTGGTGTAAGTAGATTTCCTTCCTTCTATATTTCAATATTAGTTGTGACCTTTGCTATTTATAACATCGTCTACCCTTGTTATAGCTTC
This sequence comes from Sindora glabra, assembly GCA_020226215.1. Lineage (NCBI taxonomy): Eukaryota > Viridiplantae > Streptophyta > Magnoliopsida > Fabales > Fabaceae > Sindora > Sindora glabra. Next base: position 84,358,603 of record CM035230.1, on the reverse strand, counting down.
AATTTGATAGATAACATTACCCTTATCAATTTAAAATAACCAAAACCAAAAACTAACATAGGGTGTTAGTTTAATTCCAAAAAAAAAATCTCTTCACCGTACTCTACCACCAAGATAATTGAAAAACTAATGAATCACTACACCTAACTTTTATTTAGATCAAACCTTTTGTTGACAAAAAAAAAAGAAAAATGAAACAGATTGTTAGAAGGCATCCTCCCTTCATTTAAAGGTCTAATTTTCTTTCCCTTTCAAATCTTTATATTCTATCTCAACCTTTTTTGAGTAATGAAAATGCTTTCATAAGCTTTGATATTGACTTTGAGCTTTCCAACCTTGCAAAAAACAATTTCAATAGTGGAGCTCGGTGTTTTTACTCCATTGCAATAAACTAAATACTAAAGAAGTACTTATGGTTGACATTTACTTCCTCAATTGACTAGTGTTGTTTCTTATTTGAATTTTCATTTGCATTCAATTTGGGATGTCATTTAATTTTTGTGCTAATTTCCTTTATTTAACTATGTTTGAATTTTTTTGGAACTAATTTTCCCCCGTTAATTCAATTATAATTTTTCTCTATGCTTTGCATGACTTTATGTTATTTTTGTCATTCCTATTATATATAAATACTATTTCATGAGATATTATGGTTAGCATAATACAATTTTTACACCTTAATTTAGGGTAAATGAAAATTGTACAAATAATTGGAGAGTGTTTATTATTACGTTTTAATATTATATGTCTATTTGAATTTAGTTATTGATCATTATATGCAATTATATGAAATTAATTACTGATTTTTAGTGAGCAATTTCATATACAATTAATTTAATGTACAATTAATTAATTATTGTTTTTTGTATGTATTTATTTCATATGTTAATTTTCATATGCAATTACTGATTTTTTATTTGTATTTTCATAAGGAATTAATCTAATGTACAATTAATTAAAATATTACTCCAAACATAACATTAAACTACCTGTTCAATTGTCAAGTATTTACTTAATAATGATGTAATTATAAAATTTATGTGTGCATATATTTATATTTTTATTGTTATAACATTTTCTTTATTATAATTTGATTATATATTTATAATTGGTTTAATTTAAACTTATTATGACAATTTATTTTTAATTCTATATATAAATATAAAATTAATAATTTTATTATCAGTCATCTCACATTATAATACATTAAAAAGTAATCGCAATTTTAATATCAATTTTTAATATCAATGAAACATATTAATTATGAAGATTTAGATTGAAATAGATATCATATATTACTCATATTTTTTATGTCCGTGCTATATAGTTATAAAAAAATAAATAATTTAAATAAATCAATCATTATTCTTCACCTTTTAAAATTGCTAATTTTATAATAGAAAATATTTCAAGAAAAGATATAAACCATTAAGTACAAAAAATATTAAATTAATATATATATGAAACTAACATTCTAATTATTTCAATTAGCATTTAAATAGGTAATAAATTGACAAAATTATTACGGTATTAACTATTCTTTATCTTATTTAATTGTAAAATGCATAATGAGTAATATCTCAATAACTAAGGTCAATCATTAACTACAACAAACTTAAACTCTAAAAATGGGATATTCTTTACAATGTACTAATTATTTCAATTATCATTTAAATAGATAATAAATTTATAAATATTAATGGTTAACAATATTTATAATCTAACTTTGTAATTATTCTAATTAGCATTTAAATAGATAAGAAATTGATAAATATTATTATGGTATTAATTATTCTCTACTCTTTCTAATTGTAAAATATATAATAAATAATATCTCAAAAAAAGTACGGAAAACATATAATTAAAAAATAGAATATTCCTTACCATGTGCTATTCATTCGAATTAGCGCTTAAATAGATAACAAATTCATAAATATTAATAGATAATAACAGTTATAATTACAAAATTAATGGCCAATAGTAAGTATTAGTACATAATTATAATATAATTAAAATTTAAAATATGAAAAAAATAGGTAAGAAATTGAAGGATATTTAGTTTAATGTGTTAATTAATAGTTATCATTAACAAAATTAAAATTTCAAAAATTTATTTTAATTCCATTATTTAATATATTAATGGAAGAGAAGTTAAAACATATTCATTCAAAAAAATAAATAAATAAAAATTGAAAGTGGTTGTAACAAAATCAAAATCATACCACAATCTAATGTATTAATTAATAGTTATTATCGAAAAAATTAGAATTTTGGAAATTAAAATTAATTTCATTATTTAATGTATTACTACAAGAAAAGTTAAAACTTATTCATTCAAGAAAAATATAAAAATGTAAAGTGATTATAAAAAAATGAAAATCATATCCCAAATTATAAAATGCATACAATTAATGCAAAAAAAAATATTGAAATAACATTGTATTCAAACTTATATGCTATTATTAAAAATCTCATACCAACAAAATATTGCTTTGATATTACGTTTTCCTTTATTTTGAATGTTCGAATTGTAATCCCAACATCACAGCTGCATTTTATGTTCATGATATTCCAATTATAATCCCAAAATCATAACCATCTTTCCTTTATAAATAAAGGCCTTATAAAAAAAATTAAGCATATTGTGCATTGAATTTAGAGATCTATATAATAGATAAATCAAAAGGGAAAAGATCTAAATTTTTATTTGGTATAAATAGACAATTTATAATTGAAAAAGTCATGATAATAGAAGTTTGAAACAAATTAGGATAAAGATTGAATCTTGCTCATAACTCATTTTTTATATAAAATTTAGAGTTTGCAATAAGAAACATAAAGAAAAAATGAAGATGGGTCATAGAATAAACTGTGGAAAAATCAAAATGGTGAGATTGGACATGTAACCAAATTAAGTGAAGGATGACAAAAAGAAAGGAACTTAAGAAAGGTAGGACTTAAAAATTGAGAAATAATTTAAGGTTAAAGATGAGCGGACACTAAAATAAAAAGGTCTAAGAAGTTGTGTCCTTCCTCATCAAAAGAAGGAGATTAGGAAAAAGAAGGATCAAGGTAGAAGGAAAGGGAATAAGTAGATATTATTAGCACATAAAAAATGGTAGAGTGTTAGCTAACATTGATAGTATGTGTGAGAGAGAACAGTAGAGAGAAAGAGATGAGAAACAAAAATTAGAGGGAAAAAGAATATTACAGGGAGAAAGAGGAGGAATAGAGTAGTATTTCACTAGAGAGATTAACGATGGAGCAATAAGGACAAAAAAAAAAGAAGGAGGTAAAAAAGTGGTTAAGGTTTGGATTTTATAAGAAAAAGGGAACCCAAGGATAAGAGAAGAGAGTTAAAGAAAAAATAATTAAAAAAAGAAAAGTTTTGAAAAAAATTTGAAAGCAACATGTGGCAAATGGAATAAGAATTTGATACGTGGTATAAAGTTGTAAGAAAGTGACAAGTGTACAAGAGGCTTATCCATATTATATATAGTAACAACTATGTTAATAATCTTAATGATAATGATAGTGATAATGATAATGATAATAATAATTATAGTGTGGGATATGTTATGCCTACAAAACTTAATTTTATGAAATATATGTTGTAAAAAATATAAGGCATTTTGTGGAATATATTATTTTTTAATACAATAAGCAAGGCTTAATGATTAAGAAACTAAATTGTTATTCTTGATATCCTTAACAAGCATATTTATGTAGTTTAGTAAAGCAGAAAATGTTAGGGTAGAATGCACTTTGTGGAAAGAAAAGATTGAGTGAAGGTAAATTCTTGTGTAATATAATTGTTAGAAAAATATTGAATGTTATATATATGAATTTCAAATTTTTTTAGGCATATATATACATTCATTTATTACAAATAAATGAGTAAAGTAATAATTACTTATCTTATGCGGTCACTTTGAACTCTAAAAGATTCAACACCTAATTGTCTTTTACATTTTCAATGTTGCATCGATATTACACCATGAAAATTATGCAATGAAATTAAAACATTATTTCTTTCAATATTCTTTGTTCTTCATTTTAATTTTGAATTGAGTGCCAAACAAGCATCCATTATTATTCTCATATCCTTACTATTAAATTTGATTCATGCATGATAGAACCTTGAAAACCTTTATTAGAAGATATTACGAAACAAAACAAAAAATAAGATAGAAAATATGATGTGCTTAAAACATTTTACAAAAAACACCATCTTTTAAGTGATTTTGCTATCACTATTTGCCATAGGGTTTGTGGTAAATTACTCATAGGATTTATCTAAGTACTTTAAAGATTGAATAACTAACAATCTAATAATCTCTCCTTAAGAATTCTTTTAAATGATTTAAAGAAGTAATAGAGTGATGAAAAAAATATTTATTTATTCCTTTTCATTCAAAATGAAAGATAAATTCCTTATTTATTTCTATTTACTCATAATTATTTGTAGTCATTAATTAAAGTACATATCTATTTTTCTATTATGTATTTCTTTTTGTATCACTATTTCAATCATATTTATAAACTATGCTTGAATTAACATATCCCTTGAACATGAACCATAAAGCCTCTTAAGTATGAACTAAGATGTCTATTTACCATAAATTAATATAATTCTTGATCATAAACCAATATGATTCTTAACCACTAATCTTATATCTTTTAACATGACTTTTGATCATTAACCAATATATTTCTTGACTAGGAATCAAAATGTCTCTTGATTATGAATCAATGTATCTATTAATTCTTAACCAATATGATGTCTCTTAACCATAAGCTATAATATCTTTTGATTATGAACTAACATATCTCTTGATCGTTAATTAATATGTCTTTTAATTATCATGACTTTTGCATGCAAATCATCATATATATTGAACATAAACTATGTGTCTATTGAATATTAACCATCAAACCTCTTAATTATGAACCAATGTCTCAATTAATTATAAATTAATATGTCTCTTTGGTTATAAATAAATATGTTTCTTAATCATAGACCATTATATCTCTTAATTTCAAAATAATACGAATTTGTAACAATTTCCAATAATTAGTAATTGTATATTTTAATATTTTAATTTAGGGTTTTAATCACACACATACATAATAATTTACAAACTAGTTTCAACCGAAAAGAGCTAGCATGATCTTAAAGGAGCTTTCAAGCTAATTTAGCTAACTAATTAATAACTTTATTATACTTCTTCAAAGTATAAGACAATTTAATTTGCTAATCTTTAAAAAGAATGTCAATGAGAGCATTTACCACCTGGAAGTTAAGAGAGAGAAAACACAACCACACTCAATGATGGCTAATTCTTTAAAAGAATTATTTCTAACCAAACTTTCTTGAATCTAAGGTCTTAAGCAATTCAAAAATCAATCAAACTGATCTAGATTAGTCCCAAAACACCCTACCACAAACCATGCCTTTGCCTCAATAGATACATATTCCATCAAAATTCAATTTAATCAATTATGATGAGGTGATAGCCATTTAGAATACAAATTCAAGTCAATTGATCTTAGCCTAACATTATGTAAAGTTGCTTTAGAGAAAATAAATTCTTTAACTCTTTAAGCAGCTTCAATACAATATCATTATTCACACTATTAAATTCTTAAAAATCAATCTATTATGATGCCACCATATTGACTAACTAGAGCTTCCAATGACTATCCTTACTCCAAGAAAGAGCCTTCCCTATATTCAAATTAAATAATTATTCCATAGAATTAAAGAAAAAAACCTATCAATTGAGGATAGACGATCTAGAGCTATATATCACAAACTTTAAGATAATCTTGAATAACATATATAGTTGTTTCAGGCACTTAAAGATATAAATTAATTTATATTAGTTAGAAACATATCTTTTAATAGCAACCATAAAAAGGATTTTACCTTTTTAGCACCTTCCTATTTCTAAATATCATTCTAAAGAGCATTCTTATGAGGTATAGGATTTTTAAAAAGGGATAGATAAGATTATTTAACTAAAAAGAAAATATCTTATGTCTTTTAGTAGTTGACTCCCTCTTTTTTATAATTAGACTCTATATCTATTTTAGCAAGGACAAGGAACTAAACTTGATAAATAACTTTCTAAAGATTTGATGAACATGCTTTTTCATTATTATAAGGAAAAAAAATCCCTATATCCATATTTATTTCTAAGCAATTTGGCTTATAATGCATCTCAATTAGATATAAGTTTGAAAGTTATCTTTATTAAGAAAGCTTTATTCACTTTTCAAAGTTTCTTAATCCCCAATGAACCTTAAAAATATAGGTATTCTCCCATGCCATAAGATGAGGCTTTTATGCATTAGAAGAAGAACTTAAAAGGAATCTTTAGATAATAGCTTCAATTGAAATATAAATACTTAAAGGAAGGGAACTTGTTTGCATAGAGTAAAGAGGTAAACTACTAAGAAATACTCTAGAGAATGTAATTCTTTCTACAAAAGCCAATATTCTTAAGCTTTAAGGAGAGAAGTGATTTTGAACTTTTTTTACAATAAGTCCAAAAGAGGCTTTCCTATCTTTTCTGCAATGCAAAGGCACACCTAAGTATTTGCCATGATTTGACATGGGTTCAAATCCCAAAGCTTCACTTAACTCCAATGCATAATTATGATTAATATTTTTAAAAGAAAACTTTTGTTTTCTCTTTACTAACTTTTTAGCCAAAAGTAACACAAAAACTTCTAAGTAAAAATTAATGGTAATAGCTTAATCTAAAGAAGAAGTTTCACCAAACAACACAAGGTCATCAATAAGGAAAAGATGAGATATTCTTTTTGAGAATAATCAATTTCTATCTTTTCAATTTTAACTAGACAACATAATTTATACAATAAGAAAGTTATTCAATGTATAAAATAAATAAGTAAAGTGATAAAGGGTCACTTTATCTAAGCTCATGAAAAAGAAAGAATTTCTTACACAAAGAACCATTACAGAGGACTTGTATAAGACATGTAGAGAGATAAGCCATAATGATAGGACTAAATTTATTAGAAAACTTAATATCTTTCAAGGTGTCTTGTAAAATCTCTAATTTATATGACTATACGCCTTTTTAAAGTTAACTTTAATTGCCATTATTATTGGTGTGTGTCTTAGGAACTAATCATATAGATGATTGAAATAATACATAGTGTATTATGTTTTATTTTAGGTAATTTAATTATTATATTTTATTTTCATAATTTTATTATTATTCTGTGCAATTTATAACTTAATATAATAATTATCCTTGGAATAACTTCGCTATTTCTAAAATGCCCCTAGTCAAGTATTATTATGAAAAGGATAGTAATAATACATTGAGACTAGCATGTATAGTGACTGATGATTACGAATCATGGATATGTGATATCAAGTCAATACATGAGTACATTGTTAGTGAACAATGTACTGGACTGACCCACTATGAGAATATTGAATAGATAGACATGCCATAAGTTATTCTTATATAATCACAAATACACATAAACTTTTGACTTGAAGTCACTACGGTTCCCTACATAAGGAATTACTCACTTTAATATTATCCTATGTCACCTTTAATCAAGATGACGAATATGACATTGATTGGGTGTGTCATGAATCGTGCAGAGGGAAGTGAGTGATGTAGATCAGATTTTATTACTCTTGTATAATAGAGAAATATCCTTAGGCCTATTGATTGAGTGAGACTTAGAAATGCATGGTCATGCTCAATTGGATTAATATGTGATATTAATCATTTATTTTAAGTCTACTCAGTATCAAGAAATATAAATTGAACATTGACGAGGATGACACATTTCATGCCTCTAGTTCAATTTGGATATTATTACAAAAAGGATTATGATGCAAAATGTTGACCATGTATTAGGTGGATGTCGAATTACATATATTCTTACTACTTGAGTGGCAGTGATGTATTGCTAGATACCGCTCACTGTCTATGGCTCAATAATGAGTTATTGTCAACATAGTAAGAACCTACAGGGTCACACAAAAGGAGTAGGAATAAGACAATAATTAATTAGACTTTAATTATATTAATATCTAATTAATTGAACTTATTTTCGTGCATATATATTACTATTAAGAATAATAATATGTTATTCACGTAATATATATATATATATATATATATATATATATATATATAATATTATGTGATATTATTTAATATTAAAGTAATATTAAATAATTACGTTATCAGATATTAGATAAATATATTATGAGATAATATTATTTTGATATTTAATAACTATATGCAATTATCTAATATTAAGATATTTATATCATGAGATAATATTAGATAATATTAGATAATTAATAGATAAGTCATATCTCTTCTCATTATCTCTAGGATAAGGATAAGATGAGTTGTTAAGTGTGATTAGGATTTTAGAAGTATTATCCTAGTAGGACTAGGATTGTGGCTTGCCTAAATTCTATAAAAAGGGGCTTGAGGGCAGCACATAAGGCACACGCTTATAAGTTTCCTAAAACCTTAAATCACTCAAAAGACATCGAATCCTAATTCCTAGAGAGAGAAATGCATCCTACTAGATTCGTGGAGGGCGAGAGGTCATTGTTCACTCCGTGTGGATATCATAGAGGCACTGTACCTTCCGACCGGCGTTTGATTCATCCGCTTTCAAGTTTTGATAAGTAGAAACACGAGTGCCTAATAGGTAAAACCCTAATCATTGATTTATGCTTTTTGCATGAATCATAGATAGAATTCAGATCAAATTTTAAATTTTCGTTGCATGTAATAATTCGAATTCCCAATAATTATACCCTTAAAGGCTTTTTTTTTTCCAAATACATTGAGTGAATGGATTTTTAGGATATTATGATATTATTAGAACTATATTTCCCTAAAACAAAATTGCATTGGTTAAGAGAGATTTGATTTTTGTAATAATCTTATACATCATTATGCATAAAATGATAGGATAAAGTTGTTTCAAATTTCTGGGTTTTTAACCTTTAGAATTAGAACCAATATTGTATAATGTTTTATCATTGGCATCTTTAACTATAGTAGGATCATAAAAATTGCTATAAATAAGACCACACATAAAACCACCACTAGTATCCAATTAGCTTTTAAAAAAATATAGCAATGAAGGCCATCTAGCCTAAAGACTTCAATGGGCCTATATTAAAGATATTTACATTAATTTCTCTAGTAGAAACTAGAGCCTCAACCTTTCTGATTGTAGAACCTTCTAGGGGGAGGAAAGAGTTGCAGATTGAAAAATAAACATAATTGAAGTTATCTTTTGTATAAGGTTCTTACAAAGATTAGTAACCATGAATTTCAATAAATTAACATCTTTAACCCAAATTGTGTTATCATATTTCAATCTCTCAATATTATCAAGCTTCCTTCAAATAATAACTAAGGCATGAAAGTATTTTATATTCTTGTTTCCATAAAGTAACCACCTATTTTTGGCTTTTTGACACCAAATTAACTTTCCCTGAATAAGGACTTTTTCATAATCTAACCACAATTCCTTTTAATGGTTTTCAAGGTGAAAATTCAATCCCTTGTTTAATTAGTACCTTTAAGTTTGACCATCAATCTCTTTTTCCTTTTAAAAATACCACCAAAATATCATTTTCTCCATTTAAGCACTTTAATAGTTGTTGATGCTAATCAAAATTAAAATTTATTGATTTGATAAAAACTTATATCAAAAGTTTACAAATTAAGTTAACTCCTAGTGATCTATTTAATAAATCTTATTACATTGATTTTCTAACTATGTTTATAAAAGTAACTAAGCTTTTTTATGCAATGAAAGTAAAAGAAATAAATACAAGCAATTAAAAAAAATTAAGAATTCACATTGGGCAATAATGCAAACAATATGTATACAAAATGCAAGGAATCAAACAGAATTGAACAAAATTGATCTAGGGAAATTAAAAGCTATTTTACATAATAATCACATATTGGTTTAAATTTGATAATTACAATTGATTTCTCAACATAAAATCATCCAAAACCTTTGCAATGATTTATGAATTTTATACTAAATTTTCATCTAAGATTTGATCAAATCATATTAGTAGAATAAAACAACTGCCATAATTTATAAAGATAGATTTAAATTTTTGAATATAAAATTTAACCAAATTGAAGGATTAAATTAGAAAGCTTTGATTAATGATGATTAACTAATTGAAATTCAACATAAAACTAGATAGAAATCATAAGCAAATCCAGAAAATCAGGGAAAAAATTAGAGAAAAAGAAAAATCAAATAACAATAATTAATATTATAAATTAAGATCTCATAATTCAAACTAAGTTAAGCCTCAAAATCCTTAAATCAATCTAAAATTTAGCCCTCCATAGATAAATAAAAGAGAAAATCTTGGAGAAAAGAAGAAAGATATTAGGAATTGTATATTTTTTTCCTTTTAAGACATAAACCTTTAAACTTAATTTCTTATGCTACAAAACCTAATGGTTCAAGTTAATATGCTTTCAAGGATTACAAAGAATAGAACTTTGTTAATTTTGAAAGCCCATAATCTAATTTATAAAACAATGCACTACAAGAATTACTATAGTAAAATATAGCCATTTTGGCTATTGTAAGATCCCTAAAACTAAATATTTTCACTAAAGTGACTCATGAGTCATGTTAGGATGGGTTTTTAGCAAATTTAGGTGCTGATTTAAGCCAATTTGGACCTTTAGAACTCTATTTAAAGCTTAAAAACTGCAAATAGATCAGGTTGGACAACACTATTAATTCATCTTCATAACTAGATTTAACCTTTCAAATGTCTAAATTGGGTTCTAACTGAAACACGAAAGTTTTAAAACTCATCTTATGACTAGATCATCCAATTTCAATATCTAAAACTTGAGTTATAGTTATAAATCTAAAATAATACAAAAATCTAACATTAATCAAATATTTTAAAAATATTGAAAAACTAACACTTAATCACATAACAAGATCAATTCTATAAAATTAAGTATATGAAACATGCTAAAAGATATAAAATAGGAGAAAATAATATAGTCAATATGTTGCATATCACACTTTAACATGAATTCCTTTAGATGCCATTATTTGACCTTTTTGATAAGCCTAACATTCTTTTACTAGCTAAGGAAATAAGTCTATTGTAAGCCAAGTAGCAAGAATTTAATGCATAACACAAAGCGAAAGTGAAAAAATAAATTTTTTAGCACAATATAAATAAATAATAATATTAAAATCAAATACTTTATATAAGTGAAAATTTTTGTCAGAGATGAATTTTCTTATTGTGGAGTGTATAGTAACTTTTAAACTATATAAGATACACGCTCTCTTTCTTCGTTAGTAATTTCAATGTCTTCTAACTCTCTACTTTAAAAAATATTATCCTTTTCATTCATATCTTCATTATAATATGCTATATTGATGAATTTTTGTGCATGACATTCATTAGATTAATATCTAGGTTTATGGCACTTGAAACACTTGCCTAGCATAGGTTTGGCATAAGAATTCTTGGTCACTACATTTGACTATATAGATTTGATGAGTTTTATTGTTCCAATCACACTTATATTAGCTTGTTAATTAAAACTTAAGGATTGACCTCCTTCATTTGCATTTGGTTTCTTTTTATTTTGGCTTGCTTATGTATGTGTTGAATAAAATGAATGCATAATTGAAGAATCTATAAATGGTTGTGATAACAATATTTCTGCCTTTAATGCCATGCTAAAGGTTTAAGAAATTCTTTAGTTTATTGAGTCATAATTTGATTATTTTAAGTATAACTTTGAACTATTGAAAGAGATATTGCTAATAATTTGGAAAGAGAAATCTTTGTTGAAGAAGTTTCTTTATCTTCTACTATGTTCTTACAAGTTTATTTCCTTGTATTTGATGGTTATTTTCTAGATTATCCTGCTAAGTAATTACTCTTCCTTTAAACTTGTATGCAATGTATTTCACTCTTTTGTTGTTTAAAATGTCCATCATATTAAAAAAATTCTCCACCTCATATGTCCGATTTAAAAAGATTTCAATGTTAAAGTTATCATTAAAGTTAGGAAGATTAACCTTTATGCGATAGTCCTCATTTCTTTGATTGTGTCATTTTATCATCTGACATTCTTCATATTCATAGTTTGAATCACTATAAAAAACTTCTAGACTTTCTTAATGATGGTCAGTTTGATAGTTATTATGTGGCCTTTATCTTTTATCATGAATACACTTATGAACTCTTCAAATTTTTTTTTATATTTTTAGCTTTATCTTTAGAGTTTTCATTGGTGGTTTCTTTCTTTGAATATTTAAGTTTGCAATGATTGATAGGTTGGCCAGAAGTACCATCTCCAATGCATTTATCTTTATCATTTCCATGAAAACTATTAGCACTTACTAACAAATCGGCAAGTTTGTCATGAATCCTATAAAATTTAAATGTCATCTTTTACTCTTAAGCTTGCATTGCCATCTTTCAAGCTTGTATCGTTACCTAAAAAGTTTTAATCCAATAATAACTATCAATATGAAGTTTGCCACCATTTTTATTATTGCCACCAATCGTCATCTTGAACCTTTAATCTTGAACTTTGGTTTGTTGACTAAGCTTTGATGCCACTTGACGTAGGATGAAAAATAGAAGTTGAAAAATAAATTTCTAGTGCATTAGAAATAAATAATAATACTACAATCAAATACTTTATTGATCTCTAAATTGAATATTATATAATTAAAACTTTCTAATAAGGTATGTATATATATATAATTCTAAGGAAATCACCTAGTATGCTTTAAACAATATGGAATTTAACATATTTATAATAATTTTCTAAACTTAAAGCTTTTATTCTGCATGATATAGGACTTCATAAAAATAAGAATAATAATAATAAATAATATTTTTCATAAATTTAAAAGATTCAACATCTATATCACATTTTAAAAAAAAATAGGTTTGTGATTAAATTTATATGGAAGCAATTTAATACTAAAGCTTTCAAGTTAAGTTACACAAATTTCTATCAATCATTTCCTTGAAAGAACTACATTCCTAAGTGAATTTTAGACTTTTAAAAAGTATATCCATTAGGCCATAATTCTCAACAAACTCCCTAAATTTCTTTATAAATCTCTAATTTAAGGGGATACCTTTTTTTTTGCTCATAGAGATAAACATTAAAGTCTTTTATAAGAGCTTAAGGCTTACTTATGTTATTAGAAATGCTTTCTAATTGTCTCCCACGCTCCCTTCATTTATGTTAGTCTAGACTACCATACACAAAGGTCATGCAAACTTTATATCTACCATTGAAAATGATAACTTGAGTATGGAAGAATTGCTTAGAGAATTGGATCATAGAAATTTCATCCTTTAGTAAGTTTCACATTATCCATGTTTCTCTAGTATAATTAATGGAATTCACTCTTACTAAAACCTAAAAATCAATCTTCTTATCCTAAGTGTGGAAGAATTACTTAAAGAATTGAATCTAAAAAATGACATCCTTTAATGGGCTCCACATTATTTATATTCCTTTAACATAACCAATAGAATCCACTTTTATTAAAGCCTAAAAACCAATCTTGTTAATTCTTTTCAAAGCCTTATTGCCACTTGTTAGTGCAATGGAAAAATAATTTTTTCAAAATTATGTCATGTGAAACCTTCCCACAAATCAATATGCAGGGACATAAATCAAGAATCAAACATTAGCTTTTGAAGTACAGATCCGAATCACGAGTATAATTAAGTGATAGTACGTTTACAATATCCATACAGAGCAAATGGTGGCTTCTCAACCTCTACGAATCTACTAGGATTTGTCTCTTACACAAAGAAGAAGAGCTTAGTGTAATTTTGTAAGGTATTTTTGTGCAATTTGTTGGTGTTGAATTTACTTATTTTCATACAAAATAATGATGCCTTCATGCCTTTTTTACAAAGTTAAAGGCATTCATCTTTCCTAGTCCTATTAGGAAAACTATAACTAATCTTAATTCTACTCAACCACTAATACTTTATCTCTAACATGGTGAGAGTGAAGGAAGATAGGGTTTATCCATTAGTTATCTAATATTAATAACTAAATATTATTAGATAATAACATTATCTCATAATATAATTATCTAATATCAAATTGTATAATTATCTAATATTACTTTAATATCACATAATATAATATAAAATATATATTACGTGAATAATAATATACATATACATTATTACTTTATATATATATATATAATAACAAGCTTAGTTAATAAGTTTTTAGTCTAACTAAAAATTAATTAATTATTGTCTCATTCTCACTTCTTTTGTGTGACCTTGTAGGTTTTTACTACATTGATAATGACCTATCATTGGACCATAGATAGTGAGTGGTATCTAGTAATACATCACTGCCACCCAAATAATAAGAATATCTGTGATTCAACATCTACCTAATGTGTAATCAATGCTTTGCATTATAGTCCTTTTTGTAATGATATCTAAATTGAATTGGAGGCATGGAGTGTGTCATCCTCATCAATATTTAATTTATATTTCTTGATACTATGTAGACTAACTTAAACAAATAATCAATATCACATATTGATTTAGTTAAGCATGGCCATGCATTTTTAGGTCTTACTCAATCAAAGGGCTTAAGAATATCTCTCCATTATACAGGAGTAACAAAATCCTATCTATATCACTCACATTCATCTGCATGATTCATGACACACCTAATCAATGTCCTACACGTCATCCTAATTAAAGATGATATAGGATGGGTCAAAGTGTGTGACCCCTTATATAGGGAATCGAAGTGACTTTAGGTCAAAAGATTATGTGTATTATAGTCGTATAAAAATAACTAATGACACATGACAATCCATGCAATATTCTCATAGCAGGTCAGTCTAGTACATTTGTTCACTAACAATGTATCCATATATTGACTTAATATCATATATCCATGATTCATAATCATTAGTTACCATACATGATAGTCTCAATGTATTATTATTCCTTTTGTAATAATGTTCAATTATGGATATTTTAGAAATAGCAAAACTATTCTAGGGACAATTATTATATTTAAGTTATAAATTATACAAATATTAAAATAAAAATATAATATAATATAATAATTATACTGCAAAAAATAAAATGTAATACATTATGCATTATTACAATCATCTTATGATTAGCTTTTAAAACACACACATCAACACCACTAACTCGTGGTTAAAGAATAACAAAAACATTAATAGAGTGCTTTCGTATCAAGTCTTTAATAAGACTTCGTAAAGCCTTGGAGCTTAAACCCTTGTAATTCCAAGAAACACAATTCTTCAACATAACTTGAATGAGAGGGTGAAGTAGAAAACTTCAAATTCCATCATAATGCATTTTCATGCCTCCTATACTCTCTATTGCAACGTCATTATCCATCTATTGAAGCTTACTCATCGTTTATCTCGTACACTGAAGAGTAAAACTATTATCCAAGGGTTTGACTTTTATACTTCTAGTGCCTTTGTCTTGCCTTGTAGCTTCTATGGAGGTTTCATTAGCATTTTGGGGCTTTAAGGGGGAACAAACACTAGGAGTTCAACTAATATAGGATCTACTCAAATATGAGTTCTCCATGTTCCTTTCCTAAGGAGACTATAACAAGATATGAGTACGTCTTTTTCCCATTATAGATTAAGTTTTTTATGAGCCTGCACCATCTTTTAGGGCTTTTTTCAATTTTGTGCCCTAACTTAAATTCTTATTTACCATCAACTTTAGCCTTATCATATGATACATGTATAGTAACCTCCTTTTTATTAGAGCATCTATTATCATTAACTATTTTAGAATCTAGAGCATTATCTAAAATCATGATGGGATTTGATAATAAATGATTATCATTTAAATTTGTAACCAATTTATTTCTATATCATATTCTATATCATTATAATTATCTAGATCCTTGAGAATGTTGAAATAGGACCTTGAAATTGAATCCTTTTTAATTGCTTCCATAATAAAAGGAAAGTGATTACCGTTAAAACTATTTTGTTCTGAAATTTTTAGCTTAGATTGATCTATCACTTTTCTAAGTCTCCTACCTTTTTTAGCAATCATTTAAGGACCAAATGCCTTTTGTTCAACTTTAAAATTATAGATATTGGAGTTCTTTCAAAAAATAGATTGTTGTTGTGATTCTTAGTTAACACTAAACTTTTCTTAGTTATTTCAAGACATTCCTCCTTTTCAAGGCTATACTTGCCATAAGAAAATTGTTAATATTTAATTTTATATGTTTTGTCCATAAGTTTAAACTTAGATGAAAAAACCTTTTTTGAAGATCAAGTTTAATGTAAATACAAGCAAAATGGGCTTTCTCCACCATATTAGCATTTGCATTTTCCATCTTTCTCAAGGTATTAGAGTTTACCTTGATTAAATGACCAATTTTGTTCCCAAGCCTTTACAAAAAATGCTAATTGTAATGCTTAATAGGCAAACTAAGAATTCTAGTGGAATTGTCAAAATAAGTTAATTTGAAATTAGTATAATTTTATCTGATTTAGGATTAAGACTGGTATGAAAATTAATAACAGTAGCCGGACCTAATAAAAGATTGAAATTGATTAGCCTGATCTAATAAAGAATTAGAATCGATAAATATTAATTCATCAGGTTATTAAATTAACCTGTTACCTTAGTAATATTAGTAAATAATGAATAATTAACTCATTATTATATATATGTTTATATATATATTAAAATTATACTTATAATTTTGGATATATATGATATTAAAATTATATATATGAATAATATTATATAATTTTTAATATTAAATTTAATGCATTTATATATTAATATTATCAATATATATTGCATAAATTTATTAAAACAAATAATTATATTAAAATTAAAAATATTTAATATTAAAAATAATAAATTTTTATATTTAATACTATCAATATATAATACATAAAGTTATTAAAATAAATAATTACATTACAGTTAAAAAATAATATAAATTATGTGAAAAATTAAATTTATCATCATAAAATTTAAAAATTAATAAAAATTATACAAAGTAATTACTATAACTAAATAAATATATTAACTAGAGTAATAAATTATAATTATTAGTATTGTAAAATAATGATGTATTCATCAATATGTTTTAGGGCTTTTTTATATTAAAAATTATTGTGCTTTTGATTTTTTTTTACTATTTTAGTTATATCCAATAATAATAATTTATTTTAATAATAAAAAAATATAATTATATTAATAATAATTAATTTTAATTAACTAATAATATAAAATTAGTAATAAATAAATAAACAAGTGATGTAATAATAATAGAGTATTACAAATTATAAAACTCACTTAAAATTGTTAGTAAAAATTGTTTTGAGACTAGAATTGACATCAGTATTGTAGCAACTCAACTTGGTAAAAAAATAATCTGACTTGGGGCTAATTAGACATACAATTTTTGTCTATTAAATTAGTCTAGTAGGATTAGATTAATCTAATTTGACAACTCTAAATTTTAACCCAAACAATAGGTTTTTTAAGCTTATCTTCATAAGGATTAAAGTTAAGCTTCCCCTTTTGGACAATAAGATAGTGATTTGCAATGAGCTAAGGATCCTCTTGCAAAATAAAATTATAATCTTTCCCTTCAAAAAATTGATTAAAAAATATTCACTATCCATATCAATAAAATTAAAACTTTATTATAATGCTTACATCTTTTGGAGTCTTGTCATCGGGAATTTCATTCCTAGTTGATTTCTAAAGAGCTTGACAATCAATGCCATTTTTCATGGTTTACACAACACAATTCTCTCTTCCTTTGAGGCCTCAATAATAAGATAAGAGGAGTCTTCCTCTTTTTAATTTTTTTCTAACCCGACATGTTATTTTCACCCTTTTAATAATCTTTTAAGAAAACTCCCATGTTTTCTTCTTCCTCATAATCCATCACACCCTTATTAAAAAGAAATTGCTTGTTGTCGAGATTCTTGCAACAAAACCTTAGAAAATGGTGAACCATCTCCATCAGATTTAGTCTCATGATCACTTGCTACCTTCAAAACCTTTACCTTGTTATTAAACTACATAGTCTTGTACATATTCAATTTTCCTTCCTTTTCATTCATGACATGATCCATAGGTGCTTCCATCATCTTTAGACCCTTAGCCTTTTTACTGTTTCTAGCTAGAAGGTCATACTCCTCCTACAAAGCCTCTAATTGCTCTTTTTCTCTACTTTCTCACTCATTATACACAAGGGATATCTCCTAAAATTGTTATTATTATTTCATAACCTAGTAAGTATGAAAATAACATAGTGTGTTTTGTTTAAGAAATCATATATTATCCTATGATGGCATTTGATTCTTGAAATCTTACATTCTCAGGAAAATATATATTTTCAAGAATGTGATTCCTAGGTATGTGATTTTTGGGAATATAAGATTTTTGTATTTGGTTCAATATCTGTATTCTTGAGAATATTTTTTCACATTCCCAAATATATTATATTATCATATTTGGTTCATACTTTATATTTTTAGGAATCTTATTATTTATTCAAAAAATACCCTCATCAATTTTTTTTATAAATTGTAATAAATTTAACAAAAATGAAAATTAAAAATAAAAATAAAAAATTTTCAAAGTAAATTAGAATTGGAATATAGAAATTATTATTTTTTACTTATTTAGTGTAATTATACTTATTATTATAAAAAAATTAAAAATAAAATTTTTTAAAATAAATGAGGACATAGAAGAATGAGAGTAAAATTATCTTTTTATTTTAGTATCAACATTCTCATGAGATGAAAATTCGAGATACTTACCTCCTCTATAGGGATATTTGGAAAGAAAGTTAAGCTTTAAAATATTCTTAAAAATGTTATACTCTCGGATAAATTTTTTGAAATTTTGAACTAAAGATAGGAATGTAATATTCCAATGAAATATTTTTAGAAATGTGAAAAATATTCTACAAATCAAATGCCTCTTATGAGTAAAAGTCATGACTTTAAATTTAATTTGAGGTCACAATAGTTTGTAGGGTTATAAAACAAGGGAGAGTCTATTTATATATGTGTGTGTGTGTGTGTGTGTGTGTGTAAGTATTAATTACTATTCTTGAACTACTCAAATTCATGAATTTAATATATTTTTTAAAGATAGTTTTTTGGTAACCAAAGTCAAATTCAGGGTATCAATACCTTAATGACACATCAATAATATTTTGATAAGTGAATTTATATTTATGATTTTATATTTATTAAAACCACTAAAACTTATTCTTACAAGTTAAAAACTTATTAGTAGAATTTATAGAATTAACCCTAATTAAACAAATATTAAGATTATCAAATTAGAATATATTTATACCTTCATATTTAAGTTTACAAATATTTTATGTACATATTATTATAATATTTGTAATAAATGTGCATAAGGCTTAATTTTATAATATAATTTTATATTTATAAGTGTTTTAGTACTTAATTTTGACTATTTGATACTTATTTTTTTTCGAATTTCTAAAAATGTATTTTAAAAAATCATTACTTAGTTGTTACATGGATGCTTTTAAATGCTGCTTATTTATCTTTTGTTAAAATTATATATTTGCTAGCACCCTTAATATATTATAATGTCTAAATGTTGTTAGTGTTATGTTTATGAATTTTTTCTTAATATTTTGAATTTCTACCCAAAACTATATGCTTGTTAAG
Organism: Sindora glabra; assembly: GCA_020226215.1. Taxonomy (NCBI): domain Eukaryota; kingdom Viridiplantae; phylum Streptophyta; class Magnoliopsida; order Fabales; family Fabaceae; genus Sindora; species Sindora glabra. The sequence goes on along the minus strand of CM035230.1, from coordinate 84,338,788 downwards.
TAGCTTGATAATTTTATTATAGAAAATTAAATATGTTTTGTTATCCAAAAAATAATTATTTGATCCTGTAATATATATTCTTTTAAATATACTATATAATACATTTATTTATCCTTAAATATAGTACATGTATCATATATTTAGTCCTAGACTCATACATTTTTCATCACATGTATGATAACTTTTACAATTATTATAAATAATGTATATGATAAAAATAATATTACATAACTTTTTTATTTTTCAATAAGTTTTCAATAACCCTTTATCAATAAATCTTTTAAATCAGATCTTAAAATTATTTTAATTTTATTTTAGCCTTAAGTATTTTTTTAACAAATTAATAGTTGAATAAAAAGTAAGTTAGGCCAAATGCTTTTTTTTTATCTACACAAATTTAAAAAATTCTTGCTTCAAATGTTTATTTATTCTCTCTCTCTTTTTAATTCATACATATATATTTTTTAAAATTTATATTTGTACTTAACCTTAAAAGTACAAAATAAAATTATTATTTTATTAAATTAAATAACAAATTAATTATTGTAAAAAATTACTATTCATTATTTAAACATTTCATGAAATAAAAAAATTACTTTTCACTATTTATGATCACTCATTTATATTAAAACAAACGTATATAACACTTGGTACTTCTATATTAAATAAAGAAAATTGTTCCAAAAAACTGAAAAAAGCCATATACTATACTCTTAAATACTTTATTTTAATGATCTCATTGGTAATATTATTTTTTCAATAATAAAGTATTTATTTGTTATAAATTTGTTGAAGAAAATATAGTCATATATACAATACAATAAAATTGTATTTAATTAATTTTTTAATTTTTTAATTTTAACTAATCAAATTATTTTAATAGAAATCATGCTATTATTATTTTTAATATGATATAATATAATATTTTTTATTTTATATTCTTTTAAATTATTTAGATTTATATATAAAATCCAACAATACCAAGAAATTATTAGTAAAGAACCAACTTACATACACACATGCTTACCTATATATGTATGTTTAAATATGTTCCACCTAAAAATTAGAAATTAAAAAATATAAGTGATTTGTTGTTATAATTTTGACATAACACAAATAGTCCATTTTTGAACTTGATACATTAAATTATTAGTTGTATTTTCTTTCTTAATATTAATCTCTATTTTCTTTATAGTTTTACACATTACGAGAAGAAAAACAACTTCATCACATTTATTTTTTATTTTATCTTATATAAAAATTATTAATAACAATAAATTAAATCAATAAAATAAGTATTTTATTTGAGATGCTATGTATATTGTAAAAGATTGTATTTAATATAATTTATGAGATGAAAAAAGTAAAAAAGAAATACACATATTATATTTTTATGAGTATATGCATAACACTTTAATTTTTAAATAAAACTTAATTAACATATTTTATACAAGTTTAAAAAATTTAATTTTGGATATGTGTAAGAAAAATAATATTTATAAGTATCACTTCTTTAAAAAGTATCAATCAATATTAGATTTTTTTATTCAAAATAATACTAAAATTTATTATGAAATCAAATATTTTAAAATATTTTTTATGTATTAATAAGTAAGAAATAAATAAAGGAAATTATTTTAAAAAAAAGAAGAAGAAATAAAAACTAACTTCATAAAGTAAAAGTCTCAATTTTTATTTATTAACTATTAACTATATTTTATATTTTTAAAATAATTATGTGGTAATTTTTTTAAATTATTTTAATTTTGAAAGATTTTAATTACAATGTATTATAAATAAACTTAAATTAATAATTATTAAATTAAGTTTATTATATAGTGAAGAGGTGTAAATATATATATATATATATATATATATATATATATATATATATATATATATATATATATATAATTCACTTAAATTACTTATTTTAAGTTATGGGTGAATCTAAAATTAAAAGAAAATTTATAACTCAAAATAGAAATATTATATCATTAACTTTTTTATCTATTAAACAAGTATGCTAACTATGAATCTTAACCATTTATTCTAACATCATTGAAATTTAATAATTTTTATTTTACCACAGATTCAAGGTATCAATACTTAAAATTTTAGTCTGGATATGTTAGAATTGTCCATTTTTTAATATTTTATTTAAAATTTTAATGATATAATTAATTAAAGAGAAAAATAAAGATATAAAGGAAGAGAGAGACACTAACTATCATTAAAATTTAAAATAAAATATTAAAAAAATCATATTACTTTCATGAATTTAAGTTGTTCGAGAATAATAATTAATGCTTAATAGCAATTCCTGAAATCATTGTTAACATTTGCATATATATATATATATATATATATATATATATATATATATATATATATATATATATATATATATAAAGTTTTTTGTGAGAATCCTTGTTATCTTAAAGCATTTTCATATTGTGATTATGAATTAAACTTTATGAAAGAGTTTATATATAAGATTTCGTATATACAATGATCAAAAGCAAATATGTATTGGGCTCAAGTGTATGAATTAGATTTAACTAAGCCTAAAAATTAGACATGCCTCCTTGTATATGAGTATATTTCATTCTTACGTATATGCTTACTATTTAAAAACTTTTGCATAGATAGCCTTGTGCTTGTAATTTTGATTATACAATCAAAATAGAAGATTGTATCAAAATTTGTGGGATTACCATAATAAATTTTGCGTGAAAAAATAAAATAATTCTTGAGATGCAGTTAATTTATAAGTGTAAGAGTCCTACTTTTTCTAACGAGAGTTTCAAATACATATATATATATATATATATATATATATATATTTGAGGTGTTATATCCTGGTATTTTGTTAAATTGCTAAAGGATGAGAAGACGCATGCAATGAAACGATTAGATACAAAGAAAGCAAGATGCAGATATATCGAGGAGAGCCGGAAGATATAACGTTGAAGCTAATTGGGCCCTGAGGCAGCTAGTCCAAGAGACCGATCAATCTTCCCCATGTCTTTTTTCTACTTTACGGTGAGATCTCCCAGCACATACATATCCGAGATGGACAGTGCTCTCATGCCTTCGATTTTCATCCAAGGCATCAATACCTGTATTATAGGGCTAATAAGATGCAAATAAATGGCAATATTTTTACTTGAAGAACCAAGTTTTGGGCTAATTGTGCAGGTGTATTTATTTGTTTGTAGAAAATAATATTTACAAAATGACCTTAGGCATTTCTGGAGAATTAGATGTTGACACTAAATGTGTATTAAGTCAAATTGTGATACACATGGCATGAAACTTTAATTATTGATAACCAAAGTTTTAATTTTATATAAAACTTATTATTTATGAAAAAATTAAAAAAAAGGTCAAATATAATAAATAATTACACATAAATATATTTGAATATAAATATATATATTATGAAAAAAATTTATATATTAATTCCAAACTAACTCTCCAAGTTTAATATCCATTAGGTAATTGTATATAAATTTAAAAGATGAATCTTTCTCTAAGAGATAAATATTATAATTAATATTAATAATATCAATATAATTCAAAATAATTCAACATCATTATTTATACTTTCTCTCAATATCTTTTAAATTGGTTAGTTCATATGAGTTTTTGATCTAAGATTGGTTTAGTGCAATTTTTAAAATTATGATTTTAATATAGAATATATTATATTATTTCGTTTATGGCACAGTCTATGATTTTGCTAATTAAAAATAATATTTTTGTATTTATCCACAATTTCACATGGTTTAATCGTCGTACAATTACGATATAAAAATACTTTAATGATTTTGTCCTCTTGGTTATAATGTTGTTCAATGGATTTTATATGCCGCCATGCATGATAAAATTGAGGAAAACTCACGAAATTTCTAACATGTGTAATATGAAGTTTTTAAATCAAAATTTACCACTATTTAAATCCTAAAATCCAAATAAAATTCTTCATCATGTCGTTAATGCAAATTTAGTACGTATACAAAGCTTTTTTTTTTTCCCGAAAACAATTCATATAAGTTAATATTACGTAAAAGATACAAAGATCTATTATAAAAATAATTTTAAAATTTGGTGCATATTTTTTTGGTGGATTTAGAAATAATTTTAATTATTTTTATTTTTTAAATCATGTCCCTAATACCTTTTGTATCATAATTTTTTTAACTTACGATTTTATGCTTTTTATAAAAATTAAAAATTAATTTAATGAATTATATATAAAAAATAAAATAAAATAAATTATGTAAGTTGGAACACATCAATATATATTTTTAATAATAATAAAAAAAATCTTCAATGAAATGAAATTCCTGTAATCAAATAAAAGACCCCAATGCTTCAACTCTTCGTATAATTATTGTAAAATGACCTCAATGCTTCAACTCTATGTATTATCACAATCAGTGTCTAAATCTTTTCATAGATAATAATTATAACAATTATGTATTTTATGTCGTCATCATTATACTTTTCCAAAAAGTTTTAAATCGTTACATTTGACAATAATTTTGTCATAAAAAATTACAATTTTTTTATCTTGTAATTTTAATTAAAGGAGTTGTATTTTTTCACATTTGTAATATACAAATTCTGTATCACATAATATTTTTAAAAAATTAAAAAGAGAAGAAAAAATCTGATAAAAATTATAAATTTATTATAATATGTAAAATAAGGAGAAAATACATAAAATAGAATCCCAAAAAATTTCTAATTTAAAATACTAAAAAGATCATTATTTTAGTATGACAGTAAAATAATTATGAACACAACTGGTTTAGCTTCCATATAATGTACGAAAAAAATATTATATGAATTTTTATATTTATTATTTTATATTATTTTAATATATTATCATTATGATTTAGTATGCATGTCATTAAAAAACAAAAAAAAATTGATTTTAAAACTTAAAATTAGCATAGTTAAAGATAATATATGCAATAAAATTAAGTAAATTTAATATTTATGATCACCATACATTATAATAATTTACATCCATCAATAAACAAATGATATTTTAACTTATTAAAAAAATAAATAATCAATCGCATAAGTTGTTATAGAATTTATAAATATATATCACATTTTATACTGTTGAATTCAATGATATATATAATATTAAATTATTAATATTGTCATTTTTTTAACATTTATTTTGATGGAGGTACTAAAATATTTTACCAAATAATCAATCAATGATTAAAATAATACTTATATCCTTTGAAGAATAAAATTAATATAAAAATAATTTGTCAGATACGCAAAAAAATGTTTATTCTCTCTCTATATATAAAGGTATATATGGAACATACCAATTTTAAAATGAAGAAATTAATTTCATTGTTATACTTACTAAATTAATTGTGAATTTTTTTTTTAATATATCATGTATATTAAGGAACGTGAATTAAAACTTAGCAAATTGAATAATAACTAACCAAACATTAAAATATTATTAGAGTGAGATGAATAGTTAAATTTTTATGATTATAAACTAAACATCATAAGTTATATGGAAAATAATTATTTTAAAAATAAATCTAATTTATGCTTTCTTCTTGAAGACCAAATTAACTAATTTTGTTCAATTTATATAATAGTTAAATATTTGAGCAACACATATTTTGTTAACTTTAAATATAAATTTTGTTAAGAGAAAATAAAACACAACAATTTGTAATAAAATAATTTTTTATTAACTTTCTTAAAATTATCAAAATATAATAATGATTATATTTTCCAAACAAATAAATTTTCAAAAATATAATTATATCTATTATAATTTAGGGGCAACCATACCAATGAAAAAGAGAATACTTAATATAATCCGGTTTCATTTTTTTTAATAACAAAAAATGAAGACCACAATAACAGTTAATTTGCGCATTTGTCATAAACAAAGAAAGAAAAGAAAATTGAAACTGCCATATTTTCCTTCAGTAATCCAGTTGAGCCTCATTCAAAATTTGTGGGATACCTTTCACAATTTTAGAAATATAAGACTGTCAAAATGAAAATTTTTTATTTAACTATTTTAACCATTACCTAATTATGTCATTTAGGCACAAATCCCACAATTCAATTATCTAATGTATATAATTTTACCATATCACCCAAAGAATGTTGCCTGTCCTCTTCTTATCTTTCAAAGGTAGATGACATGATTGATTTTTCTTGCGCAGCCCCACAGAATGAAAGCTTATATGTTCAATCTAAATTCACCCTATTGTATGTATCTTGTGAGATTTGCACTTCATTATATATATATATATATATATATATATATATATATATATATATATATGAAATTTATTTCTCTAGATATTCTTTTAAATATAAAACATATTTAAATTTTAATTTTGACTATTAAATATTTATTAATTCTTATTTTAATAATATTTTAATAATAAAATGATTATTATACAACTTAATTCTAAAGATAAAATTTATCTAGATAATATTATTTTTTAATAAAAATAATTTTTATTTATGCATCAAATAAGGGAAAAATAATTTTTGTTATATTCCCAAACAACAGAGAATTAATTTTAAAAAATATTTATTACAAAATATTTTTTATAAAATTTTATTTTTCATTGAAATAAATGACTTATAAACGTAAATTTAGTTTAAAGGATGCATTTGAAGTAAAAAAAATTATATGTGCTTTCACACACTTAACATCATTTTTTTACCATAAAAACTATAATCTATATTTATCATGTAAAGATATTGATAAAAAAAATTCAATATTTAGCATGAATATAGCAATAATATTCTTGTATCAACTCACATATCACCTAATCATATAACTTTTATTTCCTATTTGTTAGAATTTTAAATTGACATACTTCGTAATTGATTGGAATTACTTGAATTCAAAAAAAAAAAAAGGCATTACATGACTAGCAATATCAGTATGTAAGTTTAGCTTTTGGGTGGTTCTTAGTTACTCATTCCAAAAGTATGAGTGCCAATGAATACCAATATCAATCACAAATCTGAGCCGTTGATATAAAATGGAAAAATCACATCCCTTACTCAAAAATGACTTGATACTCTTTCAAAGCAATTGGGGAGGTTGAATAACAAGATGAATATGCCCTTTCTATTTTACAAAACAGTAGCACTAGAATGGCTTAGAAATAGGGCTAAATCAAACTACAAAGGTTTCAACATTAAAGGAGCAATTAATTACCGAGACCTCATAACCTTGCCGTTTATGAACGCATTGCATAGGACTACAATGAAATTGAGAATGGAGGCAAGTATGGTTTTTCCAAGTGGTTTCTTTGTCTCAATTGAATTGAAGCTTGTTGTAACAATGTTTATGTTAAAAATTGCAAGTTTTTGGTTCTATATTGATTTGATTGTTGAATTTTACAAGGCATTGGTTCTTCTTTTTCAACAAAGTATATACATGAGCTTGTTGAAACTCTATAACAACAAGATGATGGAACAACATATAGTTTTTAATGAATTTCCATTGGAGTAGCAATCTAAACCCTCCCCTTCAATTCATGTTCTTGTATTTTCTTTGTAATCACAATCTCTTTGCAATAGAAAAATGAGGCAATAGAGTTTAAACTTACTATTTTAAATGCTTTATTTGAAAAAGAATTACAATATAGCTTTAAAATTAGTCCCTTCTTTCTCCTTTTAAATTATTGGCTATAGTCGAAAACATATTCATAACTTTAGTGAAAAGAATTCCCTTTAGGCAAAGTCTCCCTCAAAGATTTTGTCTTTGCAAAGGAAGTTCAATTCAGTACCTATAATGCAAGAGTCTCCTAGTTACCTCGCACTGCAATTACAATTGTGGCTACTAGGGCGATAAGGGTTGATTGTTGGTTTGAATCACACTATGCTAAGAAAGCACCTTATGTTGTAAATCATGGAGATCTTGAAGCTTGTTTGGTTGACATGATTGTCAATCCATTAGATGTTTTGGCAATTAATTTCCCTTTTAGAATAAATGATTAATATTACATTAATGAACAAATTATACTTACTTACAATAGGTAATTGGACTTGTTGGTGCTAACTTAAACTAATGGTTTGTTGAGATGCCCTATCTTACAAGGGAAACCACTGTAAAGTATACCTTTGCTACAAACATGTATCAAACCAAAATAGATCAATACTCTCTCTTAAAGCATTGTATACTATTTTTGTTGCTTTGCTATGAGAACTTAAAAAGATAACTATTAGTAGAGGTTAAATAATATCATCTACTTAAAAAACTTGGGTAGAATGTTAATAAATAATTTTATTTTATACAAATATAAGATAATTTTATTTTATACATAAAATAATTTTATTTTATGCATATTTTTAGACTATTAAGATGATTTAAAAGTATGTAATCATCACTCTAAAAATTGTATCAAACCAAAATAGATCAATACTATCTCTTAAAGCATTCTATACTATTTTTGTTGCTTTGTTGTTAGAACTTAAAAAGATAACTATTAGTAGAGATTAAAGAATATCATCTACTTAAAAACTTAGATAGAATGTTAATAAATAATTTTATTTTATACATAAAATAATTTTATTTTATGCATACTTTTAGACTATTAAGATGATTTAAAAGTATGTAATCATCACTCTTAAAATTATGTATCGTAAAATCCTAGAACTTGGTGTTAGTTTTGCCAGTGAATAATATCACTAGCATATTGTGCTTATTTCTGAATAGATAAAGCTAATATTAAATGAAATTCATTGAACTCTGGGGATTTAATTTTGATGAAGATCTGTTTAGAGTTTCATGTTTTGAAAAATATGTGGAAAACATCAAAGCATATTAGATATGAGAAGTTTGCATATAGAAAATTTTGTTGACATGGTGTAATTCGTGTTAACTTAAAGAAAAAAATATAAAGCTAGCCATAAGAACACTGGGGATTGTTGCAAATTGTTCTGAGAAAATAATGTATGACTTTATCTTGCTAATTGTAATATTGATATTTATAGTTAAAAAATAGAATATTTTTTGCATTAATATGAGCCCTCATAGAAGTTCTTGCTCAATAAACTTGAGGACTATAAATAAAATATTGGCAAATAATAATTAACTCATTGAAACCAAGCTTAATTGACTTTGGCAAATTTAATGTAGACTTATAGTGAAAAAATGAACAAACCATAAGGTTAAAATATTTTATCATGCTTTAATCGTATATGGTTTGTTCTTTGCTTCATCAAGTAACCTTAATAGTTTCCTTAATTACTTTATGGTGGTGTTGTTTTCAAGAAGATGATAAGCAAACCTTAAAGGAAGATGAGGCCCTTATAATTGAAGAAGAAAAGTGGAAGGAAATAGTAGCTTTATATGATGAAGTTAAGGTTTGACTTGAAGAGATAGTGAAACGTTATGCTAGAGAGAGAGGTGAGTTTATTTTATTAACCAAAGCATTTATTTTGGAATCACAGCTACTTAACTTATGGGAAGTCAATTTATGGATCATATAAAGATTTGGCTAACCAGGATGGTTAAATTTCTATCACTAAACCATTGGTGACCAGCTTGCCTTTATTTTAAATTAATGATGGTTGTTTTAGGAATCACAAGTGTATGTGGGTGGAATAGGTTCAACATAGTTTTGAGAATTCTTCTAAGCTTATATAGTTTTTCATTTTTGCATCTTCTTTTCTTGTTTTTCTTGATTAAGAAGAATTCTTCATTACCCTTTTCTACTTTCCTTCCATTTGGAAATTCTTCTATTATCCCCAAATACACTTGTTTAATGGTGAATCTAAAGATATGGACTTACTCTTAGCACTTAAGGTCATTAGAGTCCTCCTTTCTATTATACTCCTATTTATCATACTACAGTTAGAGTAGATCCTATTTACATCGACACAGATTATATTAACGATCTTTATCCCCTTCTAGCAAGTCACCTATAAAACAAGATCACACTCTCCCTATGACTCAAGGTATAGGTCATTAGATGATCGACACTATATATAATAGCATTCCCAAAAGTCAGTTTCCCAAAGTGTTTCCTTGATGCTAAGTAAAGGAAGTTCAAGTTGTTACTCACACAATATTTCACCTATGCAAAGGCAAAGCTCTAAAAGGAGAGGTGGCTCTTCAAAACATAAGCATTTGCATGATAGCTATAAAAACTACTCAAGTCCAAGTATAAGTGCAAGTCCATGATTGGTGTTAAGGTTGATTAGTCATAGACCAACCTCACCTTTAACTTAAAAATCTTTAGTTATTCACATTTTATATCTATCAGTTATTAGTATGAATAAGTTATCTTGTATATTAAGATAACTTTGTTTTAAGATTTGTTCTATCCTTTTTTATTATTGGTATTGGAATTACTTTATTCTCTCTAAGATCTTCTTCTTTAAATTTTCTACAACAGTAGATATTCTTATAGTGGAAAGTTAATGAAGAGAAGTTTACTATAGAATTAAAATACTTGGTGGTTAGTTTTGCAAAAGGGATATAATCAAATTTGGATTATGGTGGGAACATTAGTTTTTCATTTTTAGCTAAAAATCCTATTTGAAATATTCAAAAAGACTAATGTACATGGCAATAATTTATTTTCTTCTTAAAATAAAACTTCTTGGATAAACAAGAAATGAAATTTTAGGTTATATGGATTAAACAAATCATGTTTCATCTTAAGGTTGATGTTAGTTAAAATAAATATGTAGGTAAATTTTAGTGAGATAGTAAGCTAAAAAATTCGTTTGCCATCATACTTGGAAGATTTTCACCAAGGAATCCAAGCAACGTAGAACTACTTTAATAATTTTTGAGAAAAATATGGCATAAATCACATCATTGGGTGACAATATGAGATCTAAGAAAAAATGGTTCTAATAACTTCTAATTTGGATAAACTCAATAAATATATAATTGCACTCTATAATAAGATAGGTTTTGATGTTCTACTGGACTAAATTAGAGGCATCAAACCTTTTTTAGTGGTAAATATAATTGGCCAACTACACTATTGTAATTGAGAAAGTAAAGTTTGATATCATTCATCCTAACAGAATAACTTATTATACAATAACCTAGATGTCTTCTTATTTATATTTCAAAGTCCTTTTAATATGCTTTACTTTCACACACTTGTACTATACAAAAGCTTTTATGTAACTAGGGATATGATATGTAGCTGAAATCATAGAACTTGGCATTATTTACATTCCATATTTCCTTGGGATACTGAGCAACTAAGTAATTATCCGGTCACTATTAAATTCTCCACTCCTAATAGTGCTTAGAATAGAAATTTTTAGCTATATTTTTCCTATCCTTGCGTACAACAAAAACCAACTTCATAAATAATTTTTAAGTTCCAACATTAGAATAAATCCATTCATAAGTAGGCTATATTTAGCATCTCCACTTTTGTACTCTCTAATGGGGCCAAAAGTAGAGATGCTTCAGCATTTGCTATATTGGAATTAGTCATGGAGGCACCAATTTTTGGACATGTATTTAATTTAAAGTTAGTATAAGGTTTTCACTATGAATGTGGTATACTAATATGAAGATATAGCTAACTTAGAGGAATGGAAAAGGGTTAATGAGATGAAGGCTAAGCATTTGTATTCCTTGAGCCAAAGTAAATCTATGAAGGCATATTTACAATGTTTAACAAAAAGTAAAATGTCAAAAATTTAAAACCTTGTTCATAATATTGCTTTGATGAGCAATAAAAGTAGAATAAATTAAGAACAATGGTTTTATACTGTAAACTGACAGAGTTTTAAATAAATGAAGGAAAATATAAGATCATATCTCACCAATAAGCTATATCTACTTTTGCTTGAGCATTTATGTAACTAGGGAAGTCATGACTAAGAAGAATATAACCACTATAACCATAACTAGAATTTCCTTGCAAAAACTCAAGCATAGGTTAGAGACATAGCTTCTAAACATTTCACTGTTAATAAATAGCTTGGCTTCTTCAAATCAAGGATTAAGTTTAAACTGCAAACAAAGGAAAGGCAAAGCTGACCAAGGAAAGCTAGCATTTAATGGTTGTCATGCAATATGCAAGTAAAAAAACAATTCTATAATTTCTTTAAAAAAATTTCTATTATTGGTATTGCTCAAATAAGAGCAATTCAAATATTAAAGAATGGAATAAAAATAATATATTTTAGGAATTGTGTTTCACTTCCTACCTAATATAAGAAACAATAATTGCTTATTGGATATATTTACAAAAGGAACTCGATAAGTACTAATTTTTGGTGAATAAGTACTATATTCTAAATTTTGGCTTAAAGGAAAACAACATTCATTTGAAGGATAACAATTACTAATTACTGCTTTAACTTTCTCATAGGCACTTCCCATTACAATTTTTTCAAATGAAGTTGAACCTGACTCCTTGCATGATGCCACTTATTTAGAAACTTGCCTTTTCATCAACATTAATGATACAGGAAAAAATTAGTGGGAAAATAATTTTAGAATATGCATAGGAACTATTATTAGAAGAAAGAGCAATAATTTTGTATATAGAGTTTGTTGGAAGCCACAAGCTATAGGAACATATTTAGCAGACAAGGAGGGATTATTATAAAAAGAAACATCAAGAATTTCTAGTAAAGACATATAACTAGAGCATGATCAGATCCTTTAATTTTGATAATATGCCCTTCTTTCCACTTGCAGAAGTTGTAGGAATCACTAAGTTAAAGTTAGATTTAAGATTTAGGAAAGTTATGCAGCAAAGATTTTTGTAAGCATGTAGGTTTTGAACCATTTTCTAGAGTATGCTACTGGAGATCATCTATCAAAATATCAATTATTCTAAAAAAATTCTTGAATTTTTCCTCTTTTTTTTTTAAATTTTAACCCCATTCAAAATAATAAAAAGTAGACAAAACAAATATGCAAGTAATGAACATCATGAAGAACAAAAATAATTTTGAGTAAGACAATGACCTCAAAATCTCTTTTTATTGTGCACTTCAAGGAATATTTAAATGTACATGCATGAATCCTAGGAAAAAGGTTAGATTAATTAGGAGAACCATCTAATCTAATGCATTATATTATAAATAAATAGCCTATGGAAATGTGATGGGACATGATGTGCAGGTAAAATTCAATGGAATAGAAAAGGACATGTTATTATAGATAACTATGTAATAAGATATTTATCACATATCAATCATCCATCCAAGTTATAATATAACTTAGGAAAAAAATGTTATCCCATCTTTAACATTAAAATCTGAAAGGGAATAAAAAGGAATCATTGAAATGTTTAAGTTCAAATACAACATATAAACCAATTTAGTAGGAATTGTACTTAAAAGAATGCTTGTACCCGTCAGCCATCATTAAATTTGCTATAACTTCTTACCTCCTCAATTTTGTCTCCTATAAAAGCAAAGATTAGAATCGAGAAATGACAAATTAAGGAAGAAGCATAGTAAAATTAACAGATTTCGAAGAGAACTGAATTGCACTACAAGTGACCTCAAGCTATATATATTGTAAGTAATTATCTTTATCCTCCCTTTGCCTCTTTTGTTCATCTTCTTACTCACGATTCCACCAAAGCAACACCAACGAACATCTAAAGTTGTCATCACAAATTTAGTACTTCGCATCAATGATGATTAAAATCACCACAATTAATCCAGATCCACTCACTAGTTGCAGCCTATGCTGCATTTTATCCAAGGGTACCCTACAAAGCACATCCAAGGTCTTGCCATCATTTTTAGTTGGTCTTGTTGTGGAGGAAAGGAATTTCTTCGATAATCGCCTTTTTTCCAATTTTAAGTCAACAAAACAAAGTGTCATTGCTTTTCCTTTTGAACAATAAAGGTAGAATTGTCCATTTATTTGTTTCAAAGAGTAAGGTTAGATTTTAGTTTACTTTGGTGATTGGCATAAGTTAGTTGATACGTAAAATATTTACATATTTATTTTCCCTTGTATGATGCATTTTTAGATGTTATCTTGTTAAATTAAATAAATTTAGTTGCATTTTGTGAATGGATCTTGAATTTGAAATGAAATCAAATATTTTAGATAATGCTGTAATCTGATACTGTTTCAGGTTTTAGGTCATATCTGGAGTTATGGATGTCCGATTGGGCTGTTCTTTATATGGATGGAAAGCTAAGAAGAAGCCCTACAACTTTCATGTTTAAAGAAAAGCCCAGTTCGGGACCTAAGGATCTCAAATTCTGCTTGGAAGATGAAACAGTGGTTCTGACGGAATCTGACATATGGCTACTAATCTAATCACAACTTGAGCTAGAAATGTCCAAATTAGGAGTTCTTTATATGAATTTTGAAGATAAGATCCGGCCCTACAACTCCTATGTTGACATAAAGATGTAAATCAGCCATTTCGGTGGTCAAAAGTTACCGACAAAGTAAAACAAATTGTGCTGCGAAAATAAAAAATGTTGGCTGCGTGTGATTGGTAGCAACTTGTCAAATTGGATGGCTTGCAGCTGGTTCATTCACCTATAAATAGGTAGAAGTAGAGAGCATTCAGGCATCCCAAGCATTGAATCATTCATTCATGCATCTTAGATAGTAGTTTAGTTCATGCAATTTTAAGTTCTTGTATGCCTCCTACATGGATGGTTCTACCTCCTAATGGATGGATAGTATTTTCATTTTTATGCATTTGTAATTGTATCCTTATGTTCTCCTCCTACATGGACGGTTCTACCTCCTAATGAATGGATAACTTTTCTATTTTCATGCATCTGTAATTATAATCTTGTGTTCATGAATGTGATGATGTTTTTATTCTATGTTTGTGTTTAATTTCATTATGTTCTAATTTTTCATCTTCCTAGGGTGATGACGTAACTTGATAATAATGGATTGAATTCTAATCTATTGAAACTAATTTCGTTTTTACTTCCTAGATTGAGTTTTAATTATTGCTCTTAATGCTTTCAATTGATTGGCCACCTTTTGAATGAACTCAATATGTGTGTTGAGACCGGAAGGAGATACATGTGTATGGAACCTATAATTAAAACCGTAAATTGCATATGAAATAGGAATATATTCATATGGTTTATGTAGTCTTAATGAGTTCCATAAATCCTAATGCATGATTAGTTGTTTTAATTCACATAGGAATATAGTGGATTAGCAATTAATTATAGAATTACTTGACCTTGGAAGAGGCTAGTAATTAATTTAGGGAAACTCGACTATCAATTAAAGAAGTTAAAATTGGATTAGTGTAGATAGGTGAGTCAATCCGAAATTATTAAGCTGAAGTCTGATCCCTAGGTCTTTTATTCATCTTCATCTTTACTCCAATTGCATCAATATTTATTTTAAGTATTTTCTGCATACATCTTTATTTAATTGCTTCAAATCCAACTTAACAATTTGCCAAATAGTGTTAGGATTATAAATTTTGGTACTTAGTGAAACAATCCTCGTGGGAACGATACTTACTTATCACTTTATTACTTGTTTACGATAGTGTGCACTTGCGCTAATTGATAAACCATTTTACACGTAACAAGTTTTTGGCGCCGTTGCCGGGGATTGTTATTATTAATATCAATACCAAGTAATCTTAATCCTAATTTGGTTTTTATTTTACATTTTTTCTTTGGTGTTTCTTTTCTCTTTTCAGGTTTGTTCTAGTGTATGACCAGATCAAAAGTTGCTGAGCCACTGCTATTTGATTTTGAGATCGAGAGAACTTGTCGAAGGAATTGAAAGATACAGAAGCAGTCAACTGTAGATCAAGGTGAAGCAATGGCAGATTTGAGAGAAGAACAAGACACCAAAGCACTCCGTGACTATGCCACACCAACAGTCATGGATACCATTTCTGGAATCAGGAGACCACCTGTACCAGCCAATAACTTTGAGATCAAGCCAGCCATAATTCAAATGATGCAAGCAAATCAGTTTGGAGGTTCTCCAATAAAAGATCCGAATGCACATATAGCCAGTTTTTTGAAAATCTGTGATACATTCAAGCATAATGGCGTTTCTGATGATGCCATAAGGTTGCGACTCTTCCCTTTCTCACTTAGGGATAAGGCTAAAAGCTGGTTACACTCTTTACCAGTGGGGAGCATCACTACATGGAGCATATTGGCACAAAAATTCCTAGCAAAATTCTTTCCTCCAGCTAAAACTGCAAAAATAAGGAATGAAATTGCTTCATTCACCCAACATGACATGGAAAGCCTTTATGAAGCATGGGAAAGATACAAGGAGCTGCTAAGAAGATGTCCTCATCATGGGCTACCAGATTGGCTACAGTTGCAGACTTTCTATAATGGATTGTCTAATGCTACCAGAACACTTGTAGATGCTGCAGCTGGTGGATCATTAATGGGAAAAAGCATCGAAGCTGCTATGGAGCTGTTGGAAGAAATGGCGGCAAATGCTTACCAATGGCCTTCTGAACGCAGCACTTCAAAGAAAGCACTTGGAGTTCATGAGCTAGACATTCTAACCACTTTGTCTTCTCAAGTTACCTCTTTATCCAAGCAAGTGAGTTCATTAACAGCTCAAGCAAATGCAATCAGAACTCCTGCAGATGCTTGTGATTTATGTGGAGGCCCTCACATGAGCACACAATGCCAAGAAGGAAATCCATTCATTCCTTCTCAACCTAAACAAGCCAACTATGTGGGGAATCAAAATCGTCAAAATGATCCTTTCTCAAACACATACAATCCAGGATGGAGAAACCACCCTAATCTAGGGTGGAGGAGTAATCAGAATGTGTTCAAACCTCAAGGAAATTATCAACAGCAAATTCAGCAATCACCACCACAACCAAAGGCGAATTTAGAAGAAGCATTGGCTCAACTAACCATGAATACTTCCCAATTCATGGCCAGAACAGAAGCTGCATTCAAAAATCAAGAAGCAACCATGCAGAGTGATACGTAAAATATTTACATATTTATTTTCCCTTGTATGATGCATTTTTGGATGTTATCTTGTTAAATTAAATAAATTTAGTTGCATTTTGTGAATGGATCTTGAATTTGAAATGAAATCAAATATTTTAGATAATGCTGTAATCCGACACTGTTTCAGGTTTTAGGCCATATCTGGAGTTCTGGATGTCCGATTGGGCTGTTCTTTATATGGATGGAAAGCTAAGAAGAAGCCCTAAAACTTTCATGTTTTAAGAAAAGCCCAGTTCGGGACCTAAGGATCTCAAATTCTGCTTGGAAGATGAAACAGTGATTCTGACGGAATCTGACATATGGCTACTAATCTAATCACAACTTGAGCTAGATATGTCCAAATTAGGAGTTCTTTATATGCAAATTGAAGAAAAGATCCAGCCCTACAACTCCTATGTTGACTTAAAGATGTAAATCAGCCATTTCGGTGGTCAAAAGTTGCCAACAAAGTGAAACAAATTGTGCTGCGAAAATCAAAAATGTTGGCTGCGTGTGATTGGTAGCAACTTGTCAAATTGGATGGCTTGTAGCTGGTTCATTCACCTATAAATAGGTAGAAGTAGAGAGCATTCAGCGATTCCAAGCATTGAATCATTCATTCATGCATCTTAGATAGTAGTTTAGTTCATGCAATTTTAAGTTCTTGTATGCCTCCTACATGGAAGGCTAGGTTCTCCTCCTACATGGATGGTTCTACCTCCTAATGGATGGATAGTATTTTCATTTTCATGCATTTGTAATTGTATCCTTATGTTCTCCTCCTACATGGATGGTTCTACCTCCTAATGGATGGATAATATTTTTATTTTCATGCATTTGTAATTATAATCTTGTGTTCATGAATGTGATGATGTTTTTATTCTATGTTTGTGTTTAATTTCATTATGTTCTAATTTCATCTTCCTAGGGTGATGGCGTAACTTGATAATAACGGATTGAATTCTAGTCTATTGAAACTAATTTCATTTTTATTTCCTAGATTGAGTTTTAATTATTGCTCTTAATGCTTTCGATTGATTGGCCACCTTTTGAATGAACTCAATATGCATGTTGAGACCGGAAGGAGATACATGTGTGTGGAACCTATAATTGAAACCGTAAATTGCATATGAAATAGGAATATATTCATATGGTTTATGTAGTCTTAATGAGTTCCATAAATCCTAATGCATGATTAGTTGTTGCAATTCACATAGGAATATAGTGAATTGGCAATTAATTATAGAATTACTTGACCTTGGAAGAGGCTAGTAATTAATTTAGGGAAACTCGACTATCAATTAAGGAAGTTAAAATTGGATTAGTGTAGATAGATGATTCAATCCGAAATTGTTAAGTGAAGTCTGATCCCTAGGTCTTTTAATCATCTTCATCCTTACTCGAATTGCATTCATATTTATTTTAAGCATTCTTTGCATCAATCCTTATTTACTCGCTTCAATTCCAACTAATCGATTTACCAAATAGTGTTGAGATTATGAATTTTGGTACTTAGTGAAACAATCCTCGTGGGAACGATACTTTCTTATCACTTTATTACTTGTTTACGACAGTGTACACTTGCACTAATTGTTAAACCATTTCACACGTAACAAGTTTTTGGCGCCGTTGCTGGGGATTGTTATCATTAATATCAATACCAAGTAATCTTAATCCTAATTTGGTTTTTATTTTACATTTTCTTCTTTCTTTGGTGTTTCTTTTCTCTTTTCAGGTTTGTCCTAGTGTATGACCAGATCAAAAGTTGCTGAGCCACTGCTATTTGATTTTGAGATCGAGAGAACTTGTCGAAGGAATCGAAAGATACAGAAGCAGTCAATTGTAGATCAAGGTGAAGCAATGGCAGATATGAGAGAAGAACAAGACACCAAAGCACTCCGTGACTATGCCACACCAACAGTCATGGATACCATTTCTGGAATCAGGAGACCACCTGTACCAGCCAACAACTTTGAGATCAAGCCAGCCATAATTCAAATGATGCAAGCAAACCAGTTTGGAGGTTCTCCAATAGAAGATCCGAATGCACATATAGCCAGCTTTCTGGAAATCTGTGATACATTCAAGCATAATGGCGTTTCTGATGATGCCATAAGGTTGCGACTTTTCCCTTTCTCACTTAGGGATAAGGCTAAAAGCTGGTTACACTCTTTACCAGTGGGGAGCATCACTACATGGAACATATTGGCACAAAAATTCCTAGCAAAATTCTTTCCTCCAGCTAAAACTGCAAAAATGAGGAATGAAATTGCTTCATTCACCCAACATGACATGGAAAGCCTTTATGAAGCATGGGAAAGATACAAGGAGCTGCTAAGAAGATGTCCTCATCATGGGCTACCAGATTGGCTACAGTTGCAGACTTTCTATAATGGATTGTCTAATGCTACCAGAACACTTGTAGATGCTGCAGCTGGTGGATCATTAATGGGAAAAAGCATCGAAGCTGCTATGGAACTGTTGGAAGAAATGGCAGCAAATGCTTACCAATGGCCTTCTGAACGCAGCACTTCAAAGAAAGCACTTGGAGTCCATGAGCTAGACATTCTAACCACTTTGTCTTCTCAAGTTACCTCTTTATCCAAGCAAGTGAGTTCATTAACAGCTCAAGCAAATGCAATCAGAACTCCTGCAGATGCTTGTGATTTATGTGGAGGCCCTCACATGAGCACACAATGCCAAGAAGGAAATCCATTCATTCCTTCTCAACTTGAACAAGCCAACTATGTGGGGAATCAAAATCGTCAAAATGATCCTTTCTCAAACACATACAATCCAGGATGGAGAAACCACCCTAATCTAGGGTGGAGGAGTAATCAGAATGTGTTCAAACCTCAAGGGAATTATCAACAGCAAATTCAGCAATCACCACCACAACCAAAGGCAAATTTAGAAGAAGCATTGGCTCAACTAACCATGAATACTTCCTAATTCATGGCCAGAACAGAAGCTACACTCAAGAATCATGAAACAATCATGCAAACTCAAGCAACCTCAATCAAAAATCTGGAGGTGCAAATGGGCCAAATTGCAAGTATGCTGAATTCCAGACAACCAGGCACTTTACCCAGTGACACTGAAAGAAATCCTAGAGAGCAAGTAATGGCTGTTTCATTAAGGAGTGGGAAGCAGTTAAATGAGCCAGAACCAAGGAAGAAAAATGAAGAAGCTCAGAAAGAAGATGAGGTGATTCCAGGAAGAATGACTTTTCCAGATAATCCTCCACCATATGTTCCACCAGTTCCATTTCCTCAAAGATTGGTGAAAGCTAAGCTAGAAGAATTTCTGGAGGTGTTTAAGAAGTTGCATATCAACATCCCATTTGCTGAAACTTTAGCCCAAATGCCCAGTTATGCGAAATTTATGAAGGAGATTTTATCAAAGAAACGCAAACTGGAAGATTTTGAAACTGTAGCCTTAACTGAAGAGTGTAGTGCAATTCTCCAAAAGAAACTACCGCCAAAGCTTAAAGATCCTGGGAGTTTCTGCATACCCTGTACCATTGGAGAGTGTGAATTTGAAAAAGCCTTATGTGACCTTGGTGCAAGTGTGAATTTGATGCCATTATCCGTCTACAAGAAGTTGGGATTGGGAGAAGTAAAGCCAACTACTGTGTCACTGCAGCTAGCAGATCGTTCAATAAAGCATCCACGTGGAATCCTTGAGGATGTGCTAGTAAAAGTTGATAAATTCATCTTCCCAGTGGATTTCATAGTGCTTGACATGGAAGAAGACCAAGAAATTCCTATTATTCTTGGGAGACCATTTCTTGCAACTGGACGAGCTCTAATTGATGTGCAGAAGGGAAAGCTAACTTTACAGGTTCAAAATGATCAAGTATCTTTCAATATTTTTAAAGCTTTTCCATATGAAGATAATATCTGTTATAGAGTAGACACATTGACCAATTGCATGAAAGATGTAATGCATAAAACCTGCATAGAAGAGCCATTAGTGGTAGGAATGGTTGATGCATCAAAGTCTACTGATTCTAAAATCCTGAAGCAGATTAATTGCTTTGAGGTAAACCACGGGCAAAGATTGAAAGAATACAATGACAGTGCATTCAAGACCATCAAAACTGTCATCACGCTCGAGGAGCCAGCTGGTAAGTATAAAAGAAAAAGAAAAAGAAAAAGAAAAAAGAAAAGAGAATAAAGCAATAGGTTAGGACTTTGTCTAGCTAAAGACGTTAAAGAAGGGCGGCTGCTTGGGAGGCAACCCAAGATTTCTTTCTCTTCTCATTTCTTTTCTTATTTAAGCACACATCGCACACCATTTTTCACTCACAATTTCAGCTTTCATCATTTTCATCATGGAGGAATGCCTTGTAAAGCTTAAGAGCAGATTCCCTACTCTTCCTAAAGATGTGCTCAGGAAAATCTACAACTGTCGACTTGAAAGAATGAGGGCATTTAAGCGTTTGGGTCTTCCCGAGGACATACGTTGGATTATTGAAGCTAAGGTACGTTTAGCAGGTGAGTTTCATGAATCATTTGTTAGACGTATGCCAGGGATGGGAAGAAGTTCTTACTCTAAAAAGAGAAGAGCTAAAAGAATGAGAGTCTGTCATAAGTGTGCAAGGTGGAACTGTAATAGGCTCTGTAGGAGTAAAGGAATGATTTCAGTAAATCGAGAGGACAAAATCCGATTCATAAAGGATGGACTGAGTAAAGAGTCACTGGATAATATTATTCAGACTCTTGAGACGCATCCTAGCGGAGATGTTCATGTTGTCCTTCTTGATTTAATGAACTTATTCCATACAGAAAAGGAGCGCTACAGTCTTGGGGATCTGACTGTAAAAGACCCTGTTTGCCAGTTTATAAGAAAATTGGATGGGAAGCAAATCCTCGGCTCATAGAAGCTGTTTAAGCCGTTACTGAACGAAAAATCAGAGGAAGATGTGAGCCACAATCACAACTACTGTACATATGTTTGTCTGCTTTACGTTTCCTTTATCTTTTTATCTTTACAGCTGCTTTTTAACTTTTCGTACATTTATCTTCTTTTTAAGTTTACCTTTTCAGCATCTTTTTGACTTTCTTTACATTCCGTATTTTACTTTGTTCAGGCCATTATTACACTTGTCAGTTTTGTACAGTATTTTTCTGATATTATCTGATTTGCGTGATCTCTTTGTTTCTGCTTTTGTATTATAAGAATGCATTTCAGCAATCACACTTTGCAAAATGTCTGAGAGCGAGAGTAAAGAGGAGGAAGAGGTCGAAAAACCATCAAAATGTGGACTTAAATCTATCTGTGTTTTTGGTGAATCTTTTGCTGGAAAGAATGTAGAATTTCTGCTAGCAGCAACTGAACTTGGTCATGCATTAGCTGCTAGAAAGATTGCCTGTGTGTATGGAGGAGGGCTTCATAGCTTAAAAGGAAGTGCAGCAATTTCTGCCAACACTGGAGGAAGCAAAATACTGAGTATCCTTGTGAATGGTTTAGATGATAAGAAATACGCCATCGGTAAAACAGTAAAGGTTTCAAACTTGCCTCAACGTATAGGATGCATGCTTTACACTTCTCAAGCCTTTATTGCTTTACCTGGTGGTTTAGAAGCATTAGATGGAATTTCCAGCATTGCATATTGGATTAACTTGAACTTTCATCAGAAGCCAGTAGGTTTATTGAATGTTAATGGTTTTTATGATAGTTTGCTGTCTTTTTTAGATCAAGCTGTGGAACAGGGATTCATACCCCAAGCGACTCGTCGTGCCATAATGTCTGCCTCAACTGCTGATCAGCTGATTGACCAATTGCAAAGCTATACACCTAAACCAGATCCATCAGTGAAAAAGAAAGATTGGCAATCTCCAACCAGCAGTCAGAAGCATGAGCCCGACACCACTCTCCGGTTGTAACTTTCTTTACTCTTGGTTTTACTCCCAAAATTTCTTTTATGTGTGCGTTGTTTATGCATTTCCTTTTAATAAGTCCTTTTTGCTACTCTGCTGAAGACATTGGGGACAATGTCTACATTAAGTGTGGGGGGGAAAATTATTATAAAAAAAAAAAATATTTTTATTTTCGGTTACTTTATAGGATATTTTGGTAGTAGAACCATGAGATTTATTATAAAAGAAAAGGGATGGCCGAGTAAAGAGCTTTTCACTCTTGATACGCATAAAAAAAAAATAAAAAAAAATTATTAAAAAATATATATATATATTTTCCTGCTTATTAGGTTCTTTTCAATAATTTTAAAAGATTTCATAGCATGATTGAACAACTTTCTTACTTCCTAGGATTGATAGATTTTGCAATGGATTTTGAGTTGGATTGAGTTGGAAACCTCTAACTGTGAGATTTTGAGCCTATTTGTTGAATCAATATTATATTTCTTGCGTGTGATATTCACCTGTTAAGTTGTCACTCTAGAACTTGCATGAAATCTGGTTGAGATTACAATTTACATGCATACTCAGATATGATAAAGGCATTTTTTTCCTCAGTTTGAACTAAATAGCCAACCCTGCAGTTTTACCATTGATAAACCCCTTTGAGCCTGATTAACCGTTTCTTTGCTTTAACCTATTAATATGTCATTTAATGAAATATCAATTGTCTTTACTTAACCCTAGGGATTAGTAGAGCATTTGAATTTCTGAAAAATGGGTTTTTGACAAAGTGTGGGGGAATATGTATTATTAACTTCAAAGTTGCGAGGGTTTTTATTCAAAAAAAAAAAAGAAAAACTAAATAAAAATAAAAAATAAAAAAAAAGAAAAAGAAAAATAGAGAAATTGATGAGAATCGTGGGCTGCTATGTTAAGATAAAATTATTTAGAGATTACCCATGTTTTAATTGCTCTATTAATTTCTCTCCTTACTTCAGCCTTTCATATCCCTGTTTTATCTTTCCCTTACCTTGGCCTCATTACAACCCTTAATAAGACCTTTTGATTTGAAGTGTGCATGTAAATCAGGTAGTGGAGATTGAGAATTTATGCAAGCCTATGGCAGTGCAATCTTTAATAGGATGAATTTGAGTGAAACACTTGCCAATAAACACTTGAGAGAGGAAGAGTTCCAGTGATTATATCAATCTGATTCAATCCTTCTCAAATGAAGTTGCAATTTCTTTTTGATTTTATATTTCAAGATTTGTTGATTCATGAATGCTATGATATCTTTGTACTTTAATTATCTTTCTTATGTTTTTCTAACTATCTCATGGGTAGTACTAACATTAGCATTAGTATTAGTTTTCTTTTATTTTGTGTTTGTCCGAGGACGTCCAACAGCTAAGTGTGGGGGAATTTGATACGTAAAATATTTACATATTTATTTTCCCTTGTATGATGCATTTTTGGATGTTATCTTGTTAAATTAAATAAATTTAGTTGCATTTTGTGAATGGATCTTGAATTTGAAATGAAATCAAATATTTTAGATAATGCTGTAATCCGACACTGTTTCAGGTTTTAGGCCATATCTGGAGTTCTGGATGTCCGATTGGGCTGTTCTTTATATGGATGGAAAGCTAAGAAGAAGCCCTAAAACTTTCATGTTTTAAGAAAAGCCCAGTTCGGGACCTAAGGATCTCAAATTCTGCTTGGAAGATGAAACAGTGATTCTGACGGAATCTGACATATGGCTACTAATCTAATCACAACTTGAGCTAGATATGTCCAAATTAGGAGTTCTTTATATGAAAATTGAAGAAAAGATCCAGCCCTACAACTCCTATGTTGACTTAAAGATGTAAATCAGCCATTTCGGTGGTCAAAAGTTGCCAACAAAGTGAAACAAATTGTGCTGCGAAAATCAAAAATGTTGGCTGCGTGTGATTGGTAGCAACTTGTCAAATTGGATGGCTTGTAGCTGGTTCATTCACCTATAAATAGGTAGAAGTAGAGAGCATTCAGCGATTCCAAGCATTGAATCATTCATTCATGCATCTTAGATAATAGTTTAGTTCATGCAATTTTAAGTTCTTGTATGCCTCCTACATGGAAGGCTAGGTTCTCCTCCTACATGGATGGTTCTACCTCCTAATGGATGGATAGTATTTTCATTTTCATGCATTTGTAATTGTATCCTTATGTTCTCCTCCTACATGGATGGTTCTACCTCCTAATGGATGGATAATATTTTTATTTTCATGCATTTGTAATTATAATCTTGTGTTCATGAATGTGATGATGTTTTTATTCTATGTTTGTGTTTAATTTCATTATGTTCTAATTTCATCTTCCTAGGGTGATGGCGTAACTTGATAATAACGGATTGAATTCTAGTCTATTGAAACTAATTTCATTTTTATTTCCTAGATTGAGTTTTAATTATTGCTCTTAATGCTTTCGATTGATTGGCCACCTTTTGAATGAACTCAATATGCATGTTGAGACCGGAAGGAGATACATGTGTGTGGAACCTATAATTGAAACCGTAAATTGCATATGAAATAGGAATATATTCATATGGTTTATGTAGTCTTAATGAGTTCCATAAATCCTAATGCATGATTAGTTGTTGCAATTCACATAGGAATATAGTGAATTGGCAATTAATTATAGAATTACTTGACCTTGGAAGAGGCTAGTAATTAATTTAGGGAAACTCGACTATCAATTAAGGAAGTTAAAATTGGATTAGTGTAGATAGATGATTCAATCCGAAATTGTTAAGTGAAGTCTGATCCCTAGGTCTTTTAATCATCTTCATCCTTACTCGAATTGCATTCATATTTATTTTAAGCATTCTTTGCATCAATCCTTATTTACTCGCTTCAATTCCAACTAATCGATTTACCAAATAGTGTTGAGATTATGAATTTTGGTACTTAGTGAAACAATCCTCGTGGGAACGATACTTTCTTATCACTTTATTACTTGTTTACGACAGTGTACACTTGCACTAATTGTTAAACCATTTCACACGTAACACAGAGTCAAGCAACTTCAATAAAAAATCTGGAGGTGCAAATGGGCCAAATTGCAAGTATGCTGAATTCCAGACAACCAGGCACTTTACCTAGTGACACTGAGAGAAATCCCAGAGAGCACGTAAAGGCTGTTTCATTAAGGAGTGGGAAGCAGTTAAATGAGCCAGAACCATGGAAGAAAAATGAAGAAGCTCAGAAAGAAGATGAGGTGATTCCAGGAAGAATGACTTTTCCAGATAATCCTCCACCATATGTTCCTCCAGTTCCATTTCCCCAAAGATTGGTGAAAGCTAAGCTAGACAAGCAGTTTAGCAAGTTTCTGGAGGTGTTCAAGAAGCTGCACATCAACATCCCATTTGCTGAAGCTTTAGCCCAAATGCCCAGTTATGCAAAATTCATGAAGGAGATTTTATCAAAGAAACGCAAACTGAAGGATTTTGAAACTGTAGCCTTAACTGAAGAGTGTAGTGCAATTCTCCAAAAGAAACTACCACCAAAGCTTAAAGATCCTGGGAGCTTCTGCATACCCTGTATCATTGGAGAGTGTGAATTCGAAAAATCCTTATGTGACCTTGGTGCAAGTGTGAATTTGATGCCATTATCTGTCTACAAGAAGCTGGGATTGGGAGAAGTAAAACCAACTACTGTGTTACTGCAACTAGCAGATCGTTCAATAAAGCATCCACGTGGAGTCCTTGAAGATGTGCTAGTAAAAGTTGATAAATTCATCTTCCCAGCAGATTTCATAATGCTTGACATGGAAGAAGATCAAGAAATTCCTGTTATTCTTGGGAGACCATTTCTTGCAACTGGACGAGCTCTAATTGATGTACAGAAGGGAAAGCTTACTTTGCAGATTCAAGATGAGCAAGTGTCCTTCAACATTTTCAAAGCCCTATCTCTTCCTGATGAAGGTGATACCTGTTTTAAGATTGATTCAATAAGCAGTTGCACCAGAGAAGTAGTAGATGAAATTTGCTCTAATCAACCTTTAGCAGTCAGCATGATGGACACATCTCATACTACTGATCCCAAAATTCTAAAACAAGTCAGCTATCTCGAAGCCAATTCACCAATTTTCATAAAAAGGCCATTCGAAGATTTGGGAGAAAAACCACCAAAGCCAGTTCCTTCAATTGAAAAGCCACTAAAATTAGAGCTGAAAACACTACCCACTCATTTAAAGTATGCTTTTCTAGAAGAAAATTCAGCTTTGCCAGTTATCATCTCATTTGATTTAACTACTGAAGAAGAAGAAAAGTTGCTGAGGGTGTTAAGACAGCACAAGTCCGTACTAGGATGGTCGATTGCAGATATTAAGGGAATAAGCCCTTCAATCTGTATGCATAAAATACTGCTAGAAGAAGACGCCAAGCCCCGTGTGGAACATCAAAGAAGGCTCAATCCAAATATGAAGGAGGTAGTTCGTAAAGAAGTGCTCAAATGGTTAGATGCTGGCATTATCTACCCAATTTCTAACAGTCCATGGGTGAGCCCTGTACAAGTTGTACAAAAAAAGGGAGGCATGACAGTTGTTCCAAATGAAAATAATGAGCTGATCCCACAGAGAACAGTGACCGGATAGAGAGTTTGTATTGACTATCGGAAGCTCAACAAAGCTACCAGAAAAGATCATTTCCCCTTGCCATTCCTAGATCAAATGCTAGATAAATTGGCGGGACAAGCTTATTACTGCTTCCTTGATGGATACACTGGATACAACCAAATTTTGATTGCTCCTGAAGATCAAGAGAAAATAACTTTTACTTGCCCATATGGAACATTCGCCTTCAGAAAAATGCCCTTTGGATTATGCAATGCTCCTGCAACCTTCCAACGGACAATGATGGCAATCTTTTCAGATATGGTGGAAAATTTTATTGAAGTATTCATGGATGATTTCTCAGTGTTTGGGAAATCTTTTGATCTCTGTCTAGCTAATCTGCAAAAAGTGCTACAGCGCTGTGTGGAGACCAACCTTGTATTGAATTGGAAAAAATGCCACTTCATGGTGAAAGAAGGTATCGTGTTGGGACACAAAGTTTCAATTCAAGGGATTGAAGTTGATCGAGCAAAAATTGAAACTATTGAAAAATTATCTCCACCTACGACAATCAAAGGCATTAGGAGTTTTCTGGGCCATGCTGATTTTTACAGGCGATTCATTAAGGATTTCTCAAAGATCACAAAACCGCTATGCAAACTGTTGGAGAAGGACATTCCATTCGTGTTCGATGAGAATTGCATGTCAGCATTCAAAACCTTGAAGAAAGCTTTGATCTCAGCACCAATCATTGTCGCTCCAGATTGGAATTTTTCGTTTGAAATAATGTGTGATGCAAGTGACTATGCAGTTGGAGCAGTCTTGGGCCAGAGAAAGAATAAGATTTTTCATGCAATCTATTATGCCAGCCGAACACTCAATGAAGCCCAAATAAATTATGCAACAACCGAAAAAGAGCTCCTTGCTGTGGTATTTGCCTTTGACAAGTTCAGAGCATACTTAATTAGCTCCAAAGTCATAGTCTGGACGGATCATTCAGCAATAAGATACTTGATAGAGAAGAAGGATGCAAAGCCTAGACTAATCAGATGGGTGCTTCTGTTACAAGAATTTGATTTGGAGATCAGAGATAAGAAAGGGACCGAGAACCTCATTGCAGATCACCTTTCTCGACTTGAACTTCCCAAACTTGAACCAGAGTTGCCAATCCAAGAGTCCTTTCCAGATGAGCAGCTGTTTAATGTGAGATCATTATCAACTCCATGGTATGCCGACATTGTGAATTATTTAGCAAGTGGGATGATGCCATATAAGCTCTCTGGACAACAAAAGAAGAAATTCTTAGCCAATGTGAAGTATTACTTCTGGGAAGATCCATTCGTGTATAAACATTGCCCGGATAGAATCATAAGGAGATGTGTTCTAGAAGAAGAGATGACCAGTATCCTTTCCCATTGTCATTCATCCCTATATGGCGGTCATTTTGGAGCAAATCGAACTGCTGCTAAGGTTCTTCAGTCTGGATTCTATTGGCCTACCCTATTCAAAGACTCTCAAGCCTATGTAACCGCATGTGATAAATGTCAGAAAACGGGAAACATCTCTCGGAGACATGAAACCCCATTAACCAACATTCTGGAGGTAGAATTATTTGATGTATGGGGTATTGACTTTATGGGTCCTTTTCCATCTTTATTTGGCAACCAATTCATTCTAGTGGCTGTGGACTATGTATCCAAATGGGTAGAGGCAGCAGCATCTCCTACAAATGATTCTGGAGTGGTTGTGAAATTCTTGAGAAAGAATATATTCACAAGGTTTGGAGTACCTAGAGTAATCATAAGTGATGGAGGCAAGCACTTCTGCAATCAACAACTTCAGTCTGTGCTTACTAAATATGGAGTAACTCACAAGGTGGCAACTCCTTATCATCCACAGACCAGTGGGCAAGTGGAGATATCAAATAGAGAGTTGAAATGGATTCTTGAGAAGGTAGTGAACTCCAACAGGAAAGATTGGGCAAAGAAGCTGGATGATGCATTGTGGGCTTACAGAACAGCATTCAAAACCCCAATTGGTACATCTCCTTACCAATTGGTATATGGCAAGGCATGTCATCTTCCGGTTGAATTAAAGCACAAGGCATACTGGGCAGTTAAGGCATTAAATTTTGATTTGAAGACAGCTGGTGAAAAAAGGCTAATGCAACTCAATGAACTTGAAGAATTTCGCCAACATGCTTATGAAAATGCTGAGCTCTACAAGGAGAAGACAAAAATGTGGCATGATAGAAGAATTATAAGGAAAGAGTTCACACCGAGGCAGAAAGTACTTCTCTATAACTCAAGGTTAAAACTCTTTCCAGGAAAGTTAAGATCAAGGTGGTCAGGGCCTTTTACTGTGGTTCAAGTTTGGCCGTATGGAACTGTGGAGATTCAAGATGGTGACAGAAATTCAAAGTAAATGGGCAAAGATTGAAAGAATACAATAACAGTACATTCAACACCATCAAGACTGTCATCACGCTCGAAGAGCCAGCTGGTAAGCATTATTATTAAAATAATAATAATAATAATAATAATAAAAATAAAAATAAAGCAATAGGTTAGGATTTTGTCTAGCTAAAGACGTTAAAGAAGGGCGGCTGCTTGGGAGGCAACCCAAGATTTCTTTCTCTTCTCATTTCTTTTCTTATTTAAGCACGCATCGCACAGCATTTTTCACTCATAATTTCAGCTTTCATCATGGAGGAATGCCTTGTAAAGCTTAAGAGCAGATTCCCTACTCTTCCCAAAGATGTGCTCAGGAAAATCTACAACTGTCGACTTGAAAGAATGAGGGCATTTAAGCGTTTGGGTCTTCTCGAGGACATACGTTGGATTATTGAAACTAAGGTACGTTTAGCAGGTGAGTTTCATGAATCATTTGTTAGACGTATGCCGGGTATGGGAAGAAGTTCTTACTCTAAAAAGAGAAGAGCTAAAAGAATGAGAGTCTGTCATAAGTGTGCAAGGTGGAATTGTAATAGGCTCTGTAGGAGTAAAGGAATGATTTCAGTAAATCGAGAGGACAAAATCCGATTCATAAAGGATGGACTGAGTAAAGAGTCATTGGATAATATTATTCAGACTCTTGAGACGCATCCTAGCGGAGATGTTCATATTGTTCTTCTTGATTTAATGAACTTATTCCATACAGAAAAGGAGCGCTACAGTCTTGGGGATCTGACTGTAAAAGACCCTGTTTGCCAGTTTATAAGAAAATTAGATGGGAAGCAAATCCTCGGCTCATAGAAGCCGTTTAAGCCGTTACTGAACGAAAAATCAGAGGAAGATGTGAGCCACAATCACAACTACTGTACATATGTTTGTCTGCTTTACTTTACCTTTATCTTTTTATCTTTACAGCTGCTTTTTAACTTTTCGTACATTTCTCTTCTTTTTAAGTTTACCTTTTCAGCAACTTTTTGACTTTCTTTACATTCCGTATTCTACTTTGTTCAGGCCATTATTACACTTGTCAGTTTTGTACAGCATTTTTCTAATATTATCTGATTTACGTGATTTCTTTGTTTCTGCTTTTGTATTATAAGAATGCATTTCAGCAATCACACTTTGCAAAATGTCTGAGAGCGAGAGTAAAGAAAAGGAAAAGGTCGAAAAACCATCAAAATGTGGACTTAAATCTATCTGTGTTTTTGGTGAATCTTTTGCTGGAAAGAATGTAGAATTTCTGCTAGCAGCAATTGAACTTGGTCATGCATTAGCTGCTAGAAAGATTGCTTGCGTGTATGGAGGAGGGCTTAATAGCTTAAAAGGAAGTGCGGCCTTTTCTGCCAACATTAGAGGAAGTAAAATACTGAGTATCCTTGTGAATGGTTTAGATGATCAGAAATACGCCATCGGTAAAACATTAAAGGTTTCAAACTTGCCTGAACGTATGGGATGCATGCTTTATAGTGCTGAAGCCTTTATTGCTTTACCTGGTGGTTTAGAAGCATTAGATGGAATTTCCAGCATTGCATATTGGATTAACTTGAACTTTCATCAGAAGCCAGTAGGTTTATTTAATGTTAATGGTTTTTATGATAGTTTGCTGTCTTTTTTAGACCAAGCTGTGGAACAAGGATTCATACCCCAAGCGACTCGCCGTGCCATAATGTCTGCCTCAACTGCTGATCAGCTGATTGACCAACTACAGGACTATAAACCTAAACCAGATCCATCAGTGGAAAAGATAGATTGGCGATCTCCAACCAGCAATCAGCAGCATGAGCCAGACACCACTCTCCGGTTGTAACTTTCTTTACTCTTATGGTTTTACTCCCAAAATTTCTGTTATATGTGTGTTGCTTATGCATTTCTTTTTAATAAACCCTTTTTGCTAATCTATTGAAGACATTGGGGACAATGTCTACATTAAGTGTGGGGGGGATTTAAAAAAAAAATTTATTTTTATTTTTGGTTATTTATTTTATTTTCGGTTATTTATTTTTATTTTCGGTTATTTTGTAGGATATTTTGGTAGTAGAACCATGAGATTTATTATAAAAGAAAAGGGATGGCCGAGTAAAGAGTTATTTTTTGCTCTTGATACGGTTTAGTAAAGAACTTTTTACTCTTGATACGCATCCTAAAAAAAAATTATTAAAAAAAATATATATATATTTTCCTGCTTATTAGGTTCTTTTCAATAATTTTAAAAGATTTCATAGCATGATTGAATAACTTTCTTACTTCTTAGGATTGATAGGTTTTGCAATGGATTTTGAGTTGGATTGAGTTGGAAACCTTTAACCGTGAGATTTTGAGCCTACTTGTTGAATCAATATTATATTTCTTGCGTGTGATATTCACCTATTAAGTTGTCACTCTAGAACTTGCATAAAATCTAGTTGAGATTACAATTTACATGCATACTCAAATATGATAAAGGCATTTTCTTTTTCCTCAGTTAGAACTAAATAGCCAACCCTGCAGTTTTATCATTGATAAATCCCTTTGAGCCTGATTAACCGTTTCTTTACTTTAACCTATTAATATGACATTTAATGAAATATCAATTATCTTTACTTAACCCTAGGGATTAGTAGAGCATTTGAATCTTTGAACAATGGGTTTTTGACAAAGTGTGGGGGAATATGTATTATTAACTTCAAAGTTGCGAGGGTTTATTTTCAAAAAAAAAAAGAAAAAAAAAAGAAAAAAAGAGAAATTGATGTGAATCTTGGGCTGCTATGTTAAGATAAAATTATTTAGAGATTACCCATGTTTTAATTGCTCTATTAATTTCTCTCCTTACTTCAGCCTTTCATATCCCTATTTTATCTTTCCTTTACCTTGGCCTCATTACAACCCTTAATAAGACCTTTTGATTTGAAATGTGCATGTAAATCAGGTAGTGGAGATTGAGAATTTATGCAAGCCTATGGCAGTGCAATCTTTAATAGGATGAATTTGAGTGAAACACTTGCCAATAAACACTTGAGAGAGGAAGAGTTCCAGTGATTATATCAATCTGATTCAATCCTTCTCAAATGAAGTCGCAATTTCTTTTTGATTTTATATGTCAAGATTTATTGATTCATGAATGCTATGATATCTTTGTACTTTAATTATCTTTCTTATGTTTTTCTAACTATCTCATGGGTAGATTAGTACTAACTTTAGCATTAGTATTAGTTTTCTTTTGTTTTGTGTTTGTCCGAGGACGTCCAACAGCTAAGTGTGGGGGAATTTGATATGTAAAATATTTACATATTTATTTTCCCTTGTATGATGCATTTTTGGATGTTATCTTGTTAAATTAAATAAATTTAGTTGCATTTTGTGAATGGATCTTGAATTTGAAATGAAATCAAATATTTTAGATAATGCTGTAATCTGACACTGTTTCAGTTTTTAGGCCATATCGATGTCCGATTGGGCTGTTCTTTATATGGATGGAAAGCTAAGAAGAAGCCCTACAACTTTCATGTTTAAAGAAAAGCCCAGTTCGGGACCTAAGGATCTCAAATTCTACTTGGAAGATGAAACAGTGGTTCTGACGGAATCTGACATATGGCTACTAATCTAATCACAACTTGAGCTAGAAATGTCCAAATTAGGAGTTCTTTATATGAATTTTGAAGATAAGATCCGGCCCTACAACTCCTATGTTGACATAAAGATGTAAATCAGCCATTTCGGTAGTCAAAAGTTACCAACAAAGTAAAACAAATTGTGCTGCGAAAATCAAAAATGTTGGCTGCGTGTGATTGGTAGCAACTTGTCAAATTGGATGGCTTGCAGCTGGTTTATTCACCTATAAATAGGTAGAAGTAGAGAGCATTCAGGCATCCCAAGCATTGAATCATTCATTCATGCATCTTAAATAGTAGTTTAGTTCATGCAATTTTAAGTTCTTGTATGCCTCCTACATGGATGGTTCTACCTCCTAATGGATGGATAGTATTTTCATTTTTATGCATTTGTAATTGTATCCTTATGTTCTCCTCCTACATGGACGGTTCTACCTCCTAATGGATGGATAGCTTTTCTATTTTCATGCATCTGTAATTATAATCTTGTGTTCATGAATGTGATGATGTTTTTATTCTATGTTTGTGTTTAATTTCATTATGTTCTAATTTTTCATCTTCCTAGGGTGATGACGTAACTTGATAATAATGGATTGAATTCTAATCTATTGAAACTAATTTCATTTTTACTTCCTAGATTGAGTTTTAATTATTGCTCTTAATGCTTTCAATTAATTGGCCACCTTTTGAATGAACTCAATATGTGTGTTGAGACCGGAAGGAGATACATGTGTATGGAACCTATAATTAAAACCGTAAATTGCATATGAAATAGAAATATATTCATATGGTTTATGTAGTCTTAATGAGTTCCATAAATCCTAATGCATGATTAGTTGTTTTAATTCACATAGGAATATAGTGGATTAGCAATTAATTATAGAATTACTTGACCTTGGAAGAGGCTAGTAATTAATTTAGGGAAACTCGACTATCAATTAAGGAAGTTAAAATTGGATTAGTGTAGATAGGTGAGTCAATCCGAAATTATTAATTGAAGTCTAATCCCTAGGTCTTTTATTCATCTTCATCTTTACTCCAATTGCATCAATATTTATTTTAAGTATTTTCTGCATACATCTTTATTTAATTGCTTCAAATCCAACTTAACAATTTGCCAAATAGTGTTAGGATTATAAATTTTGGTACTTAGTGAAACAATCCTCGTGGGAACGATACTTACTTATTATAAGTTTATAATATGGAAATGACTCTTATTATAATAAGAGGTAAGGAATATTAGAACTAATATATAATATAGAGATTAGACAATTATATTAATTAAAATAGCACAATAAAATACAAACAAACTTAACATGGTAAATCCTAAACTCTCAAGAAAAATTATAAATGAAAAGAGATCTTATTATAATAAAAGGATTGTAAAATAATACATGTGAAGACTCTCTATCATAATATTACAACTTTCTAATTATTATTTGTACATTTCTCTTAAACTTTTACAAAAATTCCTACATAATTTTCATAGGCACTCAAAGAATTCTAATACAAATCTAGTACAAAAACCTAACTTGAGTTTAAAAAAAACTTGTAATATGAATTATTAATAATTGATATAAAAATTTGAATTTCAATTTAGATGGATAATATGATTCTTTATTTACTTGCTTTCTTTTAACATAAAGCTGTGGTTAAAGTTGGGGAATGAATGGGTTGGGTTAGGCTGGGCTGGACTAGTTTAGGCCTATCTATTTCTTACATAGGCCTCCAATATGAAAGCCTTAGTCCAATCCTTATGGATTGTAAGTTTTTTTTATAATTTTAATTTTTTAAAGAAATTTTTAACTTTTAAATAATAAAAAAATTAAAATCATTGAAAAGTATTATATATTTATCCACAAATTAGTCATAATATATTTTAAATTATTTATAATATAATCTTACATAATTGAAAATAAAAAATAAAAGCTTATTATGTATGAATTGAAAATTTTAACATACATAAAATTTTAAAAAATATAAAAAAATATTTTACTACTCAATCCAACTCATTCACAAGTTAGCCTACATGAACTAGATTGATTGTAGCCCTACATTTCTTAAACCTTTCAAAATAGGAAACCAAATCCTTCAAAAATTGTGAGTTAACAAGCTTTCTCATAAATTTTAATTCATTTTAACAGTTCTAAGTGTGACCCTTTAATTATGCTAACAACAAAAAGGAAAAAACTTTTATATTATTAATTGCAACAAGTAGTAAGGTTTAGATCTCTTTTCGGAGGATATATAAAATCGAAAATTTCTATTATGATCACCTTCCATCTAATTTTGCATTGTCATTCTCTAATATTGTCTTTTCATAGAACCAACGCATGAAAGTATGCAAAATTAATAAATAAGAGTTATTTGAGGCATTGATAGGCTTAGATCATAATATCTTAGACAAACGTGATCATTGAAATGATATATTGTCACAAGTTGACCTTATGCATCAATTAATCAAGCAATGAGCTCCATTTGGAATGAAACTTGTGCACTATTTTTTTTTGAAATTTTCTCGTTTTGACAATTTTTTTATAATTTTGATTAAGGTAACTTGTCTAATATAACTAGTAAAGCATATGGCTATAATTTTTGAATTTTTATTTTTTCATTAGTATATTTTGTAGTGAAATTTCACTCAAAACATGGCAAAAAAAACTTATAATAATTCAAAAAAAATATCTATTTTATGGAGAGAATTTTGACTCAAAATATTCTTTAAGAGGAAATGTCTTAACACCAATATAAGGGTTAGATTATGCAGCTTATACCTCCCTTGTATACTTCCAATATTGTAATGAAACATTATGTGAATAATAACCCCTCTTCAATATGTGATGTCTCAAATTTTAATTAATTTTGACCACATTTGTTCTCTTTGTTTGCAATGCATATTCTACATTTTGTTTTTGCTTTTAATATGCTTTGTGTTATATATTATGCTTTCATTACTTTTACTTGTGCATATTTTAATTGTTTTGATTATTTATCTTTCACTACACCCTTTACTACTTTGCTGTCTATTAAATTTGTCCTCTAAATTGTGAGATTAATCCTTGGTTAACTTGGTTCTAGGTGGTTGATAATAAATGCCGTACAATTTAATAAGTAAAATTGTCGCGACACATATAATTGTAATAATTAATATATATGTGTGGTGGGTGTTGGTGTCCACAACACTGAGAATGGCCGACGCAACGTTGGAACAACAAGATAATGGCATTTGCCTTCTCTTTATTAAAGGCAAAGATAAGAGATATATCTTTTAAACATCACTTCCTCTCTCTCTCTCTCTCTCTCTCTCTCTCTATATATATATATATATATATATATATATATATATATATAGTTTGTTTGGTCAAAAACTTGCAGTGGCACCATTCAAACCAATGCTTTTCTCTTTCATTTTTCTAAGTAGATTACTCCACACGCAACTTAATTGTCATGACGTTTTACTTTTCCACAACTCATCTGGTCCAATCACATATTCAATCTGTTTTTTGAAAAATGAATACGTCAATTAAACTAGCTCGCTTTACCAAACGAAATAATGTAAGTATACTTTCAGATTTATTCTTTTAAAATGAGTGATGCATTTTAGTTTACAGAATAAAATTATTATTATATTTATTAATGAGAAAATAAAAGAGTAATTATAAATTAAAATATTATACTTTTAATTTATTATTTATCTAATTTTAAATTTTCATTAATATTATAGAGACCTCAAGAGATTAATTACTTTCATTATTAAATATTTTTAATTTTAATTAATTTATTTTAAAATTAAAAAAATCTAACAATAAAATTACAACTCCTTAAAGTGATCAAATTTTCCATAACACTACTCTTAACTTATGAATTTTCCATAACATTGCTCTTCCCTTATGCTATTCTCATTAAAGATTACGAAATTGAACTTTGCATTTAGCACAAGATGGTTCGGCTCGGATTGAACCGGAGAAAATCGGAAAAAATTCTGACTAACTGTCAAATCCTGTAACCTGAATTCTGGATCAGAGCATGCCACACTCGGAGGAATCGTCGAGCGCGATCTATTTCACTCGAGTGTTGGTAACTTGCGACTAGGCCAGACATACTTCGTATCTATCATCAGCCAATAATTATATATAATACAAGTCCCACGTTGTTATGTTCATATTACACTATTATTATTTATTTTTCATAAATCTTAAATAATTATAAATTTTCATATATTAAACATAATTTTTTATTTGTAATTTTTATAAATGCATATTAAACTAAAAATATATATAATATAATTCAGTGCTCAAATTAAACCCAAAAACTTGAATACTTTATAGATCAAGTTCAATAAGAAGCAAATTAAAGTAAAATATTTTTATGATTGGGATTAACGAAAAGTTTGAGATTAATTTTTATCAAT
This sequence comes from Sindora glabra, assembly GCA_020226215.1. NCBI lineage: Eukaryota > Viridiplantae > Streptophyta > Magnoliopsida > Fabales > Fabaceae > Sindora > Sindora glabra. Next base: position 84,300,918 of record CM035230.1, on the reverse strand, counting down.
TGTGATTATAACTTTTTTGGTTCTATATTTATATTGGATTTAATAAATATTATTATAATAATATCAATATCATTAAAGCAGGCTAATACTATATGATGATAATTATAGATTTCATTAACATATTTTTCTAACATTATATGTAGTTTGTGTGTGTGTTTATATTTATTTATATATATCAACTAGTTCAACCATGAGTTTAAGCCAATTGAATCAATCCAATCTTGATCTAGTCACCTTGTTTTGATCTAGTTACCTTGTCAAGTTAATAATTGAATCAGGTTTTATAACATTGATTTAGGCTATGTATATTAAATCAATAAAAAAAAAGAAATATATCATTAAATTGAGGAGAAAAATATGTTAATGCATAATAAAAAGTAGTATATTTTACTAATATAATTAGTAATATAGTAACACATAATATTGCTTTAGGAGTTTTATTCCTAACCTCTAGAATAGAAATAGATTCAAAAATTTCAAGTTGTTAGGGCAACATATATACCTTGAATAAACTTAATATATACTTTTTATTTTTTTAAAATTTAATTATTTTTTGAGTAAAATAATACTTTCATTAGATCTGATCTTAATTATTTAAATTATAATTAATAATTATTTTATTCACTAAAAATCATGCAAAAAATTTAATTGGATTTAACTTTTTTAATATTTAATAATATATTTTTATTGCTCAAAATTATTAATTTTAAAAGAGTAATAAAGGGTATTATTTTTTAATATTTATGATGTAACTTATGTAATAAATTATTTTTAGTGATAGTACGAGAAACAAGTCAATTAAAAGAGGTTCACATGATGTTAAAGACTAGTAAATATACTTCCTAATTCAATATATTTAACTGTGTATTTGAATACTGCACTTATTTTTTCATATATGGAAGAATACAAGCAAGTAAAATCAATTAAGAAAAGGGATTGATGTCAGTCATGTTTTATTAAATATACAATAAATAATAATGTATAAATTTGTAAGAGATATGGAATAAAAATAGTGTTATTTTTTTTTTCACTTTAGATGATTATATTTATTAAAATATTCAATATCTTCTGTAAAAATAATTTTTAGGGGAGAGGGAAATAAAATTTTTAATGGGGGTAAAATATGTATTTTATACTACTATATTACAAAAAAATTCACAAAATTGTAGGGCAACTACCCCCACAATATACTATATAAATCTGCCACGGGCGTCTCAAATCCAAAGTATTAAGTATATTATTAATCTTATAAAAAAAATAGAAGTAGTTTATTTTTTCTTCATTTGATTTAGTCCACACAGTTAGTGCAACTAATAATATCTCGTACTCATCTTCACACGCCAAAAAGAGAAAATAAAAGTGACAAAGATCCCCGTAGCGGGTTTTATCTTTTAATTAGCTTCGTTTTTCTTTTCTTTCTCATAGAAAGAAACATTTATTACAGGAAAACATGGAAGAAATTCGGAGAGTATAAAGGTGAAAGGACTAGCAGACAAACAATAAGAAAACAAACGCAATTATACGATATTAACTAGGGAAAGATAGGATGTTCTCTCAGCCCAGCTAAGCGGGTCGTCAATATTGATTGATTAGCAATTTGAGACATGAGTTGATAAAGCAGATAGAAGGAGAAGGAGCTAGTAATGGCATGCAAATCTTTTAGGGTCTTTTCTTCCCTTTGTTAAAGGTAAGGTTTCGTTAATCATTCATATGACTAAACTGAGTCAGGTTAGGCGCACACAATTATAAGCCAAAAGGCTCATTGATAAGAAACAACTTTTTCAGTGGAGAATTGAAACCCTACCATAGATATAAAGCATGTCCCCATGCATGTGCAGGCCGGAGGTTCACATTTCTTGCTCAATGCAAACATCATTCGTGCATTCCTTTTCTTCAAGATCATTAAAACGCTGACTTGGTAATTACACGTCTTCAAATTCTACTTCCCTAAGATTTTGAATCAATAATTTGGGAAATCAACATACCATTTAGCTTTATGCCTTTCTTTCTGGCATCAATTTCTGCTCTGTATTACGGATAATACTGTGCCTAACCATGGAATAGGGAAGGATTCTTACTCTAAGAGGAAACAAGTAAAAATAAGAGAAGGAGACTCTTCCTTATTCTAAGACTTAGACGAAAGGGATAGCATTTTGTTACGTCTTTCATCCTCTCATCTTTTTCTCTCTAGCCTTTTGAAGTAAAGATTTTTTTTTTTTTTTCATACTGTTAGGATAAGGTTTTATTACGGGGAAACTCCCACGTACATTAGGCTTTATGGCAGCCTTCTAAAACATATAGATCAGCGCCACGTTCCACGTTATAAGGAAGCATAGCAAAAGTGGGTGTGAACAGCCCAATCACACCCACCGGATATAGATACTGACAGCACATGTGGTGCTGCTGCCATCCTCGCCATTGTCGTTAAACCACAGTCCGCATTATCCCCAGTATGCCCTACATTCACTCATTTGCACATTGTATCACATTCTTTTTCTTCCCCCACCTTTCTCTAAAACAAATTAAAAAAAAAAAAAAAATGCTGACAGAATTTTCGCGATCCCTTCCTTCCGTTCGGGAGTTTGGCTTTGCCTTTCCTCTTTGTCTGAAAATCGGAAATAAAAGCTTAATACGGTATTGTAATATGAATGGTGTTATATGCATCAACGAAGTGTTCCAAAATTAATATGCCAAAACAAATTATATGGCTTTCCAGAGAGTTGCCAAATAATTCAGCATAGATTTTCAGAAATATTTCCTCGGGAGATTCATCATTTCCCTAGTAATATATGAGCTGCTTGTTGCTAGCTGTTAACTTTTAAAATTCGAAATAAAATCACAAACTTTAAGTCTATTAAATTATAGTTATTTTTTTAATAAATATAATTAAATAATTTTTATATAATAATTTTTTATATTATTATATTACTCTAAATTTTAAAATTTTGAGAATGCTGTAAAATTTGCTAATACATGTAGGTACAAGGGATTTTTTTTTTCTTTGGTATACTATGTGCACGCAATCCTTAGTATATGTGTGGTTCGTATTAATCTATTCCAACAACTTATTTTCTAATTTGTTCACATATTTTTTTCACAGAAGAAACTGAATTAAAACGCCCACACTTGACACATCTATGCTATTATATAACAGGAAGTGTTGTCTGTTTTTCATTTTTTTCCAAAAAGCTGAGCGTAACTTTCATTCGTTTTAAAAATAATAAGGTTAAATCATAATTTTTAATCATTTTAAATATAAAAGAATTAAAATTAAATATTTTTCCTCTTCTTATAAATAAATTATTAATTATTAATAAGACTCTTTTACTTCAAACTTATGACTTCTATAATAAAATAATGAACAAATATCATTAAGCCAAGCACACTTTATATGTAAAAGAACTATAATTTAATAAAAATAATTTTTCTTTTCTTCTAAATAACTTATTAGTAATGCTTTCTTATATTAAACTTATGACTTTTACGATAAAATAGTAATTCAATACAACTTTCTTGATAATTTTATGAATAACTTATTAATAAAATAACTACCCACCTTTTGAAAAGTAATATTATTTATACAAATTACTATTTTCATCAATAAACAATAATATTGACATTAATTCAATGAAATATAAATAATTTTTTTTTATCATTACTATAATTGAGAGGTTTGTGCCAGTTTTAATGTTTATTTATTTTATTTCTCACATGGTAAATTGAAGAAATTTTTAGATCTTGTATTGGAATTAATTTTTTGCATTTGTTGATTCATTTTATTTCCACTAAAAAAAACTCTAATCTCATTGGTGTTAGTTTTCACATGAGTGTTTATATATACAATAACATCCAATGTTGTGAATTAATATTTCTTCTTTCTACTAACCACTTTGCTAGAGTTGTAGAACGAGCAGGTGGGCTAACAATTAAACGAGTTGGATCAAGCTCGTCTACTTTTTACACAATCGTCTAATATAAAAGTTCTAGTACGATCCTATGGGTCACAAGCTAGCTTGAGGCATTTTATTTAATTTTAATTTTTTAAAAAAATTAACTTTTAAACAATAAAAAAATTAAAATAATTTAAAAATATCACATATTTACTTATAAATTAATCATAATATATTTTAAATTTATATATAATCATAAAAAATATTATATATATAAAATATAAATTATAAAATATTGGCAAAATAAAAATATCATTTATAAATTATTCATAATACAATAATTTGCATACCTAATAGAGTATGATATATATGGAAGGGCGGGAAAAGTTTGAGAGACTGATTCTAATAGAGTATGATATATGAACACCAAAATTGAATGTGAACTAGGATTTACTGAATCTATCTATAGAGAGTGATAGATCGAAATTAATACATGTGTTTGCAATTATAAATTTGAAAAGAGAAGAACATACATACATTATTTGATTTGTTTTGGAGTGCGTGGGCTTGGAGATCTGCCTGGCACACAAAATCTGAGTTTAGCTGTCAAGGTGGGCAAGAGAGAATAGAAGGAAGCAATTAGCCTGGCCGGAGCCCGTCCCGTCCTTGGTTGCTAAAAGATTCAGCTTTTATCATATCATGTAATTGAAAATTATTGATTAAAGCATTAGGATTTAAGAACGATGGTGGTCGCAATTGAGGGGGGTGCACCCGCTCTGGTGTCCCCGCATTTCCTGCTAACTTTTCATTTGCTTTCTTTAATCCCATTTGACAAAGATGATGGATTGCTTCCGTTTCTCTGGTGGCTGCGACTATATATATGTGATCTCTCCCTTGCAAAAGGTGGCGACCATATCCACCGAATCGAGGAAGGGAGCCATTAATAGGATTCGGTTACTTGAGAACCCAGATTCATGCTAATTGCATAATACTTACTCGAATATAGAAAATAAGTTTTTCGACGGAAGTTAAATATCTTAAAAAGTAGCTTTTTTTTTTTTGTAAATTTTTAAGAAATTAAGTATTTAAAATTGTTTGATTAATACTAAAAAAATTAAAATTTTTCAAGAATTAACATTTTTTATATTTTATTTAATTTAACTTTGAATTTCCTATCAAGTATTATTAAAATTGTAATAAAAAAATAAGAGATATCAATAAATTTTAATTATTTATAATTATTTTTTTAAAATATATTTTTAATATATCTTTTCATTGTAATTTTCCAAATTGATAATTTTTTATTTTTTTAATTTACTATAAAAATATGTTTATATATAAAAATTTAGATGTCAATATATATATCTATATATCTTAAAATATATTAACATAATTAAAACTAAATATAATTTAAATAAAATAATTAATTCTATCAAAGTTTTTAAAGGAAATAAGAAATATACATTTTTTATTTTTATAATTGAATATTAAAATAATAAATAATATAATATAACAAATATATTTCTATTTAGAATTCAGCTTACATTATAATTATATTTATGATACAATATTTAATATTTTTTAATAATGCCCATTCTATTTATAAATATTATGTAATTGATAGTTATATTTGAATAATTATATTTATATTTTATAATTGATAAATTATATTTATCATTAGCAAATTATATTTATTATAATTTTTAAATAAGGAGAATAAGAGCATCAAGTGATTATTAGTTAAATTAAATAGGATTAATTTTGTACTTCTATCTTTAAATAGTATGAGAAATTCTTTTTATGGAGGAGATGTAGATAAATAATTTTCTTATAATTTATGAGAAGTAGAAATTTTTAAAAAATTTTATTTTCTTCATTTTGACAAATAATGGCAATTTTACCTCTTGAAAAGTTGCATTTCACATATTATTTTTGTGAGTCAAACGATCTCTTATTAAGTAAAAAATAAGTATAAATCCTGTTATATTATAATCGAAATTTATAAAAAAGTCATCCTATTATCTCTCTATGAAACAATAATATATATATATATATATATATATATATATATATATATATATATATATATATATATATATATATATATATATATATATATATAGGATTCGGGACAAGAATTATTCATTGAAACTTGAATAGTTTGGATTGCACAGTGATTAATAAATTATCTAATGTACAGCAGTAGAAAATACCCAGGAGAAAACTCCAAAAATATATCTTTTTGTCAAGTATATGAGAAAATTCTTGTATGTTTTGAATATATATAGTACAAATATTTAGTCATAAATGAAGAATAATTATTAATTTTATATGTATTTAAGATATAATAACTCAATTAGTTCCTCAAACAGATGGATCTTTTTGGAAAGAGTTGCTCACCACAAAGGATGAATAACGTTTGAAAGAGATTTAAACCTATAACTAAGAAAAATCATGATGATCTTATTTAAATCTTGAAAAATGCATGTGACCAGTCAAGCCATGAAGGATAAGATGGCAAATTTTTGTATTCTCTTGTATCCCTGCTTTTACTGGTAGAAAAAATATAGTTAAAATTTTGTGATACATATGAATTTTACGAAATTAATATACAAAGAGTAAGGAATTATTTGATTTATATAGAAAGTAAATTCTCACAAAAAAATTAAATTTTTTAGACATAATTCTCTTGGAACATCCTAAAAATTAAGTGCCTAAAATTATTTGATTAACATTAAGAAATTGACACTTCTCAAGAATTAATTTTTTATATTTTATTTGATTCAACTCTAAATATCACTATAAGTATTATTAAAATAATTAACATATCTTTCAAATTTATAATATAACAAGTAAGAAACATTGATAAATTATTATCTATAATTTTTTATTTAAAATTATATTTCTAATCTCTCTTTTCATCACAATTTTTTTAAATCGGTATTTTCTTATTTTTTAACTTACCATTAAAAAGTAAAATAGATTTATATAAAAAAATTAAGAGGTCTCTTATATATATGTATATCTGAAAATTATTTTGATATAATTAAATTGAAATATAATTTAAATGAAGAAAAATATTAATTAAATAATTAATTCTATCAAATTTATATAAATATATAAGAAATACATAATTTTTATTGTTACAAATTGAACATTAAAATAATAAATAGTAAATACAATAAATAAAAATAATAAATAAAATAAAATAATAGATATATATAATAAATATAATTATATTTATTAAAATTTTTTATAATTATATTTATGATATGATATTTAATATTTATTTTATGTAACATTCATTTTACTTATTATATAATTAATAAATAATTATATTTATATTTTACAATTAACAAATTATATTTATTATAATTTTCAAACAATCAGTACAAAAGATTAAAATAATTATTAGTTAAATTTGATGAGTATTTTTGTATTTCTATTTATAAATAAGATGAAAAATTCTTCTTATCAAGTGAAAGTGTGGATAAGTAACATCTTATAATTTATGGAAAAGTTTTACTTCTCTAGTTAGTAGTCAATCAAGTTACCCAAAAATTTCTGAAAAATTACACTTTCCATGATGCTGCTTGGTGTGAACCTAACCAATCCTAAAATGAACAAAGAAATTATTTTTATTAAATAAGAGTAAAGTTATCACTGGATTATAATACGAGTGAGTAATTCTGATGTAGAATAGTGGGAAACAACCGGAAACATTTGAAGGCTACTAGGAGTTGACATGAAGTCCTTTTAGCGAGAGTGTGAGTCATCTTTCAATACTCTCTTTGCCCTCTCTTTGTTCCCCTATAATTGTATATATATCCATAGCCTTTGCCAATGGGCTTCACCGCTTGCCTTCCTAAATTGTTTGGTCAAGAATGACTGATTCAGGCTCAGCTTCTTCTTCCAGCAGAATGCGGTGCTCCATTCCTGAACGGCTTCAGCTGCACGCCGCCATGTTGGCTCTCCAGTTTGGCTATGCCGGCTTCCATGTGGTTTCGAGAGCTGCTCTTAACATGGGCATTAGTAAACTTGTTTTCCCTGTCTACCGGAATATTATCGCCTTGCTTCTGCTTCTTCCTTTTGCATACCATTTAGAAAAGTCAGTGCGTTGATTTTCGCATTTAATATTAATTTCTTTTCAAAAATATACAATCCCGTGGCAATAACCGTTTATTGTCATATGTGCAGGAAAGATAGACCTCCAATTACTTTGAACTTACTCCTTCAGTTCTTTCTTCTGGCACTCGTCGGGTGTGTGCAAAGTTTAAACTTAACCGTACAAACAGATATATAAACGAGAAAGACAAGCTAACTTAATTTAAACATTACAGAATTACAGCAAACCAAGGGTTCTACTTGCTTGGGTTGGACAACACATCACCGACCTTCGCATCGGCCATCCAAAACTCGGTGCCGGCCATTACTTTTCTGATGGCAGCCATACTCAGGCAAGCCCTAAACTGATCACTGTTTTCATTGGGCACTCAAAACATTTTGCTGATCATGTATGAGTGCATGGCATTCAGGATAGAGCAGGTGCGGTTGAACAGAAAAGATGGGATAGCTAAGGTGATGGGAACGCTATTCTGCGTGGGTGGAGCCACGATCATAACACTTTACAAGGGTCCGACCATATACAGCCCAGCTCCACATCTACAGATGGGAGATGCAAACGGGAAAGACTGGACCCTCGGCTGCATCTTCCTCATCGGACACTGCTTGTCATGGTCTGGTTGGCTCGTGTTGCAAGCACCCGTTCTCAACAAGTACCCTGCTCGACTCTCCGTCACTTCATATACATGTTTCTTTGGCCTCCTTCAGTTTCTGGTCATTGCTTTGATCGTTGAAAGAGACGCCCAGGCCTGGCTCTTCCACTCTGCTGGTGAAGTTTTCTCAATCTTATACGCTGTAAGTCACCCGCCCACCAAGATGCCTTCTTCTGTATACGATCCGTTCTTTGCCCATCCATTTTCTGTCACCTTGGAGGCCGGTTGGAGGGAGATAAAAATAAAATTTTTTACGAGTTACGTTATGCATAAAAAAGGATTGAGTCCCAGTACACATAAAAATTCTATTTATCATTGATCAATAAAAATATATGTATATATATATATGACCTAAATTGAATTTTTATAAAGCTAACATTTTTGTGACTTTCCACCGAGAAATTAAAAAAATAGTAATATATATATTGCAGATAAGTAATTGTATACTTTAACTATAATGTACTTTTTTGCATTTATTCAGTAAAAATGGTAGATTATAATTTTTAATGTCTTAAAAATTAGAATGTATGTGAATTCTATAAATTTACATATAGATAATAAAGGTAATAACATTATTTCCTATTGAATAAGAATAAATATACACTAATGATAAAAATGGAGTATACAAATATATTTTTATATTTTAATTGTGTACGTGTTTTGAGTTGTAATATGCATGGAATTGGCAATGATACGGGGATAGCTAGCAGTGGGTGTTGAGGATGAAATGAGAAAAAATTTATATATATATATTTGAAATGCAGGGAGTGGTGGCGTCGGGAATAGCCTTCGCTGTACAGATATGGTGCATCGACAGGGGTGGCCCTGTGTTCGTTGCGGTGTATCAACCAGTTCAGACTCTCGTTGTCGCTATTGTGGCTTCTATTGCTTTGGGCGAGAAATTCTACTTGGGCGGGTGAGCCTTCTTTCCTTCTCTCTCTCTCTCTCTTTTTCTTAAATTAATTAATCCCCTCCTTCCAAATAATTTACTTATCTAGCTAGAGCCTTTAACACTAACAAACAATGATGCAGTATTACTAGTGTTCCAGTGTGTATCCCCAACAGCCAGAGGATGTTGAATGTATGGTACTCCCGCCTTTTCTTTTTAATTAAGGAAGACACTAAATTAATAATCTCAATTTTAATATATTCTTTATTAAAATAATAAACTGCAATCTTAATTTTCTGAATTTTTTTTTCTAAAAAGAAGGTGAGGGGGAGTATTTTAAAATGAATAAAGTGTAAATGACCTGGTCAAAGTACCCTACGGATGAAGGGAAAGCTACTTCGTGCTCCTAAATGAAAACGACGAAGGACACAAGTGCGCGAGAGCTGTAAGGACCTTTGGGGGATTAGGGTGAACAGCTTTCAATAAAGAAACAGCCATATTGGATGCTTTTTAATTTGATATTATTTACTTTATTTACAATAGGATAATGGGGGCAGTGATGATAGTGATCGGACTGTACCTGGTGTTGTGGGGTAAAAGCGAAGAGAAGAAATATGCAGAGAAGAGGCCACCAATATCCCACAGCAAAACATCCCTTGCACAGCCACTCCTTCCTTCAAATTCTACACAAAATGTCTGATCTTTACGATGACGCAGTCTGTGTGGCCCCATATATATGCTTTATTATATGTAAATCAATGTTTTCATTTACGGTGTTTTTGCTTCAAATTTGAAATATTAAATGGTGAACACGATCATGATTAGAAATAACAGAGATGAATATTGAATCCCACCCATATCCTTCTCTTTATGCTTAGCCAGCCTTAGAAACAAGTACTTGATAAAGCATGCCACTGGCATTAAAAATGGCCCACCCTCCATCACACTATATATACCTTTCACATTAAATTTGACGTTGTTTTAAGAAAAGGTTAGCTAATAATTGTGACTTGTCACTGAATTTATAGAATAACAATTGAGATTGTAGTGCAACTAATTAATATCATTTAATTGCCACCGATCTGCCACGGAACAAAATGCATTTTTTGAATTTTCTTATAAGGATTGTTTGGTTGATATCCTCTTAGTGCTTATTAGATCGGAGCCCCATTGAAAATAGGGTACTAATTTTTATCTTAAATTTGATAATAATTAATAACTTGGATATAATTTAGTTTAATTTGTACATTAAATAAACTGAAAAAGAAATATTTCTAAACTTAATAAAAGGTTCTAAATTTAATTTTTGAATACACTTTTGTTGTTGAGAGGAATTAATTGTTTATTATTCTTACTTTCGATAACATTAATCTCAAATCTAATAAAAAAAAGTGGTGCTAGTAATAAGTTTGGAATTAGATTTTGCTATCGCACTAAGTGCTAAAATCAAAGTTTTATATAAATAATAACCTCAAATGAATTATGTGAAAAAAAATAATATTAAATATAAAAAATAATTTACAATTACCTGATGAATCCATTATAAAATAAATATAGAAGTAGGAGTTGCTGCAAGTCACGAACTTTTCATGATTGATCTTGATCACGAATTCCAATAAGAATTTGCTGCTCTTATCAACCCTAAATAAGAATTTAACTAGGGAGGTTTTCTAATACTGATGGGGAGTATTCAGAATTAATCTCAGAATTCAAGAGTAATGACTCTTATTTATATTTTTAATATTAGTCGGTCGATTTATCGTCGAGAACCACCCATTATCACATTAATAGGATTAGATTATCATTAGGTGTTAACTATTTAGTCACTTTAATATTGGGTCAAACTTTTTCACATCTTATTTTATTATTAAATTAATAGATCCACAATAAAAAATTTTATAATCTCTTACTTGGACCATGTAATTTAATAATAATGGCAACTTTAATAAGATATAAAAGAAAAATCATAGCATCTTTATATCTATTGATCTAAATTGATATTATAAATGCTCAATAATATAAAATATAATATTCAATAGGAATACCAATATAATATGTATATTGTACATTTACACCTCGCTTACTATATACAATATCCGATAAAGATATATATAACAAGATTATACTTAATAAGATTTACCTAGCAAAATTATGACAACATATATAAATCTTTACACACCAAGTTGAAACATCAACCTAAAATGCTAAATAAGAATCATAATTCTCAACATAGTATTAAAACAAGATCTAAATGTCTCTATAAATATGTTATAATAAAAATGTCCATAATATATGGCAAAAAAATATGAATATTTCATTTATGTACATTTCGAGAAAACGGTTTACATTATAGTACTCATATTAACCCTAAACATAAAAAAACTTAGCTAATCCAATACTGATTACATAATCATGATATATTACTATTGCTGAGCTTTTGTTAGTGGATTTGCGAGTATACAATCTGTGAAAATATGTTCAATATATGTGATATACTCACGTACCTTCTTTCACACAAACTGATACTTTATCAGAATGTTTCGTACAAATAGAACTTTTATTGTTATGAGATTGTTACAATAGATGATCAACAATCTTGAGATACTCTTAATAATTTCAAAACTAGCCATAAAGTTCCTTAATTATACAGTAGTACAAGTGGTTTTACAATACACGATATATTATAATTCCATAGTAGAGGTCACTGCTAAGGACTGCTTAATCTTTTCCATGACACAGCTTCTCCTGCCATTATAAAGATTTATTCAGATGTGCATTTATGATCATTTAGACAACTAACAAAATTTGAATTCAAATAGCTTGTAATTGTAGGATCTACTAATCTCCTATAGGTTAACATATAATCTTTTATATCATGAAGGTACCTCATGACTCTCTTTACAGTATTCCAATGTCTCTATCCAAGATTACTCAAGAATCTTCCTAATACACCAATAGCATAAGCTATATCAGGATATGTACATATATGAGCATACATTAGGCTACTGACAACTGACGAATATAGGACATTTTTCATTCTTTTTATTTTAACATCATTTTAAAGACATTAAGACTTAGAAAAAAAATTTCCTTTTGAAATAGGTGTGGAAACTTAAGAGCAAGTTAACAAGTTAAACCTTTTCAATACTTTCTCAATATAAGTCTATTGAGATAACCAAGCAAACCCTAGAATCTGTCATAATAGATCTTTATCCCTAGAATATAAGAGGCATTTTCAAGATCTTTCATATCAAAATATTTGAATAAATTTATTTTATCTTAGTTAATAAGTTTATGTCATTGCTTGCAAAGAGAATGTCATCCACCTATATACTAGAATAACAAAACTATTTGCACTTATCAACATATAAATACATTGATCCATTGCATTCTCTTTGAACCCCAAAAAAGTCACTACCTTGTCAAACTTGAGATACCACTGTTTAGAAGCTTATTTTAAGCCATAAATAGACTTTCTAAATTGTCATATGAAGTGCTCATTTCCTTTCTCTTGGAAACTATTTAACTGATTCATATAATCTCTATTAAATCATCATTCAAAAAAGTTATCTTTACATCCATCTGATATAGATTTAAATCAAAATAAGTCATCAAAGTCATGATAACATGAAATGAATTTTTAGTTAAAATTAGTGAAATTTTTTTTTTGTACTTTATATCTTCCTTCCGGGTGTAGCTTTTTGCTACCAACTTAGTCTTGTATCTTTTAACTTCACCTCAAGTATTCCTCTTGATCTTGAAGACTCATTTACATTCGACCGGTTTACAACTTGTAGGAAGCTTTATTAGATCCCATACTTAATTCTTATGCATTAAAGCTAACTCATCCTTCATATCATTTATCCGATCAGAATAGTTTGAACTGGATATAGCTTGAGAAAAAGTTATGATTAGTATTATCATTAATATCATATCATGCTCTTACAAATATACAAAATAATTATTAGAAATTACTAATCTACAAACTCTATAAGATCTCCTCAATAGAATTTCTTCATTTATGTCATTTGGCTTAATATTTTTTGGCATTAGTTATATTAGATCAACTAGTGGAATAATAGAAGATAACTCTCTCAATGTTGGTGCAAATGGAACAATTGTTTAATCTTCAGAGAAATTTATGATGTATGGTATTTAACTCCTATTATCCAACTCATCCTTAAAGAAGATGACTCGATCAAACTCAATTACTTTAATCGAATGAGTTGGACAATAAAATTTGCTTCCTTTCGAACCATTATAATACCTAATGAAGTATACATTAATAGTCTTTAAATCAAGTTTTCTTATAGATGGAATGTACTTATTTACTTTAGCTTTCTAACTCCAAACTCGAAAATGCCTTAGACTAAGGTTCTTACCATATGATAATTTATAAAGGATTTTAGGTACTAACTTACTAGAAACTTGATTTAGAATGTATGCTACTACTTTTAATGTATATCCCATAAGAATTCTGGTAGCGAAATGTGGGCTAACATGCATCTCACCATGTCCATGATAATCCTATTTCTCTTTTCTACAATTCCATTTTACTTCAACGTACAAGATATGGTGTAACTTACTTGTATTCCATAATTTCATAAGTATCTCACAAAAGGACTAAGATTTCTTCCTGTTTCATCGTACCTACTATAATACTCACCACTACTGCATTTTATCTATTTCCCTAGTTTTAGTTCAACTACCATTTTGAATGACTTAAAGGTTTCTAGTAATTTTAAATTCTTATTAAGTAGCTCTATCTAACTAAATATGGAGTAATCATCGATAAATGTAATAAAGTATTTATAGCTTCCAATAGTATTACGTGTGATTAGCTCATTGATGTTAATGTGGACTAGTTTTAGAATATTCTCCTTTTTGTTTCTCTTACCCTTTCTAGTTCTAAGTATAAGTTTTCCTTTAATGTAGTCTACACATGTTTCAAAATATAAGAAATTCAAATCAGAAAATACTTCTCCCTTCATAATTCTCTGAATTCTTTCTTCAGAGATATATTCTAATTGTTTATGCCACAACACTAAGGATCTTTCATTAATTTAACACCATTTTTTGCCTATAACAAATTGTACAAAACTAGGATCTAAATTAATCTTGTATAATCCATCACATGCAAAACTAGTACCAACAAAAGAAAATTTATAAAATAATTCAAATTTTTCATCTCCAAAATAACAAAAGTATTTAACATAATTCAAAGCAACAACTAAAATTAAATTCCTCCTCATGGAAGGTACTTAAACTATATTATTCAATAAAACCTCATCTCCAATTTTTAATTTCAATTGTTTTACGTCCTACTAAAAAATATGACTAGATCGATGAATTGATGTGAGAGAAGTTTGTGAAGATATGCTATTTAGAAGAGTTTTATGTAAATATGGCCATCTCAATATTATTATCTTTCTTCCATTATTAATAATGAGGAATGTCTTATTATCACTTGTTTTATTTTTTATTAATAGACCATAAGTGCACAAATAAGATGAATTAAGTTAAAAATAAGTACAAGCATAAGTTATCTTGGGGAGGGTGTTAGAAGCTCAAGGAGAAGCTCATCAAAGAAAGGAAAAAAATTACTAAGGAGGCTACTAATCATCCTAAAGATCTACCATCTACCTCTATCATCTGTATACAATGACATGAGTTATAGGTAAAAGTTAAAGTTAACTAACAAAAATTCATGATAAAGAAGAGTTAGCCCGTTGTCTAGTGAATAATAAATGATATTATTATTTTATTTTTCAAATATAGAATGTTATTAATTTACTATCATGTAACTAATCATGTTTGATTATATTATGCTAAGATAAGTTCACACAAGCTATCTAGGAAGAGTTTCAACTAAAAAGCAAGATGGACATCTTAATTGATGCCTTAGGAACTTAGGAGCATCCCAAGCATGTAAGAGGTGTTAGAGAATCAATAAGTTTTAAGAAATACTTCAAAGGATATACAAAATGACCTCGTAGCAAAAGATTATCCAATAAAGAAAAAACAAAGCTTAAGGTTAAGACGAGGAAGGAGTTGAAGGTAAAGGTTTTATAAGATATGATGACCATTTTCCAGTAAGAGGGAAGGACATTGACTACCCTAGGAAGAAAGAAGAGGTACAGATGATGACCTTTCTATCATAGCATGGCAGTTATTGCCCTATAAACCTAACTACTCATCTAATTATCATATGTGAATTCTTGTCACTTTGCTACTTATTGCTAAGTAATTTTCAATTATATTGTAGTTTTATATTAATATAAATTAATTTGTTTATTTGTCATTGCAAGGTGAACATAAATATGTACTAATAATTGTGGAACCCTTATCAAGTAGGTGGTGAAAGGTATAGTCTTCCTTGGCTGCATGTTCTACACCATTGCATTGCTAGAAGATCAATATAAAGTCATGGTAGATATTATTGAGGACATCACAATTAAAATACCATTACTAATGGATAATGTGACCATGGTGGCTTGCCCAATTGGTACCTATCTAACTTGGCTAAAAGTTTCAATTTTATTCTCCATAAAAGTGAAGTTTTCTATCACTCCAAGTTCATTATTTATGGTTAATTAAAATATTACCAAACATGTTTAATCATCATTTTCTTTTATAATCCATTTTAAGTATATCTATAAGAAAAAAAAGGAAAAGAATTGCTGGAGGAAGAGGAGGCTAAGGATGGCAAGTTCAAAGAATCAAACACTTTAATAACTCATCCTTGACAAAAAATAATAAGTGGCACATCTCAATAAGAGTTCCAATCCATTGCATAAAATATAGGAAATGTTGATCTTATTTAGTTAGACATAAAGAAGGATGTCATGGGACACGAATATATTATTCTCTTATCTAAGGATCTCATCTTATATCTTCTAAGCTTGGAGGAGATAGATGTTTTCAATGTAAAGACTTGGATCAGGTAAATATAACTTTAGCCCTCATGTCTTCCTTTTCTTTATGTATATATTAGATATTATAAATTCTATTGCTTATACATTCTAAAAGAATAAGCATTTGCACAGTATTACCTAAGATAGGAACTTAAGTTCTTACTTCAATTTCTTAGATCCCCACAAGACTTAAAAAGTGGCAACAACGTTAGAGTTTTGATACAAGTATGTAAACACATTCATGTTAGTGAATAAAAAGTGATTATACTACATGGTACCATATTATAAATGGTATATGGTGCAAAGATAGGCCTTGATTCATTTTTTATTATATTTTTTTCTTAGTTATCTTACTTTAATATTGATAATATTATAGGCACTATAAGATGCTAAGTGTTTTTCATCTAAAAGAAAGGATGATCTACTAGCTTGACCTACTAGTGTACGAATTGCACTTGAGTTGGAAGGTGGTATCCATAAAGGTAATAAACATACATTACAAGATGAGTAACTTCAGCAAGATACTCACCATTAAATGGGTACATTTTTAGGTAACAATTTTTGTACATATTTATGTATCTAATATAGTAATCAATTATCATTACATAAAATTGATACTATTTGAGTTAGTTTGTTCTAGTGCCCTGAACAAATAGGCAACATTGAGTGTGGCTACTTCATGACGAAATATATACAAGACAAGGTTATACACATGAAAAGAAATGAAAGGTCTGATAAAGTAAACACTTATGGAAAACATGCAATTATGTCTTCTTATTTAATTTTTCATGTAAACATTTAGTTATTCCAAGGGAACACAAACACCCTATAGTAAGGAAGATATAGAAACTTTGCTGGAGGAATAGGTTGTATATGTATTGACAAGGAGAAAAGCATTAGCTTGAAAGAGGGTGTCTAATATATAACTTATTTAATTCAATTGTAAATGAAAATGTATATATTTTTGTACTTGTAAGATTTAGTACAATCACTTGTAAATACACACACACATTATTTTATATACATTATTAAAATTATTTGCAAATATTGTTGTATGATTTAATATTTTTAAGAAGGTGGTGTTCTTTATCATCAGTAAGTGTGTTTACCATGGTGTTTATGTAACAAGTTTATTTTTTTGACTTTCAAGCAGTAATAGAAGTAATTTAAAAAAAAAGCAAGAAATTGATTTTATTAATTACCAATGTGGGTGCCATATGATGTCAAGTTTATAAAACACCTTATGTGGAAAAGTAAAATTATGTCTTACTTAAAATTAGACAATAAAAAGCAATAATTTGATAAAAACAAGAAAATAATGTTATTTGTTTATTAATAATTGATGTTAATATCATATGGCGTTAGTTTTAGTGTATAATTGACATTGAATACTTAAACAACACCATTTTTATTTCTTCAAAACTTGCAAAAATAAAGGCAAAGAGTTGAAATACAAGGAAAGCCTATTCTAACACTAAATTGCATATTATAAAGCAACAACATCTTCCTCACAAAATTCACGATGCCTTAAGGATAAATCAACCAATTGATTTGCTTTTGTAAGTAAGAAATGCATTGCCTTTTTTTCACATAAAAGATCACTTGAGCTTAAATTTGACCATTTGTTTGCTCTTACAAGGTTCGTTCAAATGTCTCATTTTTTCTCTAAACCTAATGAAGAACATCTATTTATTATATATTATATTAATTTATTTAGATTCTATGTTTCTAATTTCATTCTTTAGATTTTTTGGTGGTATGGGTTTTTTAAAGAAAAGGCAACAGATTTCTTTCTTATAAAAGAAAATCAATAAATATTTTTATACAAATAATTAAAATGATAAAAGTATTATTTAAACAATATACGATACTACCAAAGTTTAGTAATATAAATTAGGTAATAAATTTCTTTTTAATAAAAATATATTTTATTAATGTTGCACCTACAACATTAATTCTAACATACTTGTATCCTTCTTTTGCCACAAGGAGATTTATAAAGATTTCTATCAATAGTCATATTATTAAAAGATAATGTAACTTTCTTTTGTATATTTAAAGGCATTATTTCAAATTTTTATAATATGTACATATTATATATCTTCTACTATCTAGACTTAACTAAATGTATGAAATTATTATCATTGAGTGTTTATTGTACTTGAAATATTATTTTTTATCATAAAAATATTTAGATAGGACTTAGATTCTACTATTTTACTACTTATATAATAATATAAGTTGCTAAATTTTGTAATTAAGTTCAAATTTTTAGGATATTTAGGATTAAGAGAATTCTACTTAATTAAAAAATATAATAAATTATATCAATTATTTTATAAAACCATCTTCTTATCCAACATTTCACTTCAATTATTGAATAAAAATTAATGTAATATATGAAATTTAAAATAAAAAAATTAATTTTTAATTGCAATTAACAAATTGATGTATATAAACAAATTGCAACTAACAACCAATATTTTATTTCAATTATTCAATAATCTCTAAAAAAAATACCAATTTTCATGCAACATCATTACATATATTTAACGGTAAATTGTATTGTAACGTCACTTTTTGAACTTCTTTTTAAAATGGTATTAGCATTAATTTTTATTTCAAATAAGTGTTGGTTTTATAAATTATTACTATTATATTAGTAAAATACCATTTTTTTAACTATGAGAATGTAATTGAAAATTAGAAACTTCAGAAAGGCATAACTCTATGCAATAAGAGCTCGATGTCATTATGTTAATAAAAAATGGTTCGGTGGTATGTTAACGAATTGGTATACTACAGAAACGAGACTTCATAAGTTCAAAGACTTAAGAATGGAACAAAAGACGGGGAGGCTTAACCATCTTCTAAAAAAGAGATGCCATGATCTTGTAGTAGTTGAATAAAAATCAGCGAGTATTCCACTCCAAAGTTTGAAATTTTATCGTCTTATCAAGTTTAATAGAATATTTTCAATTCTATTATAGCAAAATGGATTATTCTAGTGTATAAAATAAAAATCCCAATGGCTTTTGTTACTATAACCTTCCCGAATAACGGGACCAAAACCTATTGCCTTACCGCTTGGCCACGCCTCATTTCGAATTAGTTAATCAATTTTCGTATATGACCACTTGTTTTCATTCCTCTTCCAATGATCTTTTAATAGAAAAAAAAATTGATTTTAGTGGGGTCTACCTCATCAAAAATGTGTAAATTAAGTTCAAAACTTTGAATGATCATAACTTTGTACTCAGTTGTCTAATTTAGGCAAATTTTATATCGATTTCATGTAACTTTTCAAGATTTATGAACTTATAAAACATCAAAGGTATTTTGCCCACTCTGACTAGTGAAAAATAGGCTTTCTCAATAATTTTTTTTCATTTTATTATCATTTTATCAACTTTAACCTCATTTTTTTAATTTAAATTTATTTAAATTTCATATTGAACTTTTGTTTGCTAATTCTTTTAGTGTCCAATAGTATTATAATAACTTTTTTAATAATAAAACTATCAAAAAATAATATGTTATTATTTAGTCTACAAATTAACTAAAAATAGTAACATGTTGGTATGTAGATAGTAATATCAACTAAAAATTTAAAATAAAAAGATAAATCAAGTCTCATTAATAATCAAACTATCAAATAATAATATATTACTGCTTGGTCTTTAGACAATAACATGTTACTGTTCCGTTTCTAAATAATAACATCCACCAAAAATTTAAAATAAATAGATAGATCAAATCTTATTAACAACCAAACTGTCAAATGATATTATGTTACTGTTTGGTCTCTAAACAGTAACATATTACTATTTTATCTATAAATAATAACATTGATAAAAAATTTAAAATAAATAGATAAATCAAGGCTAATTAATAATCAAGTTATTAAAGAAGAGTATATTACTATTTTATCTCCAAACAGTAACATCAAGTAAAAATCTTAAATAAATGGATAAATTAAATCTCATTAATAATCAAACTACTAAATAATAGCATGTTATTGTCTGATCTCCAAATAGTAATATATTACTATTTCATTTTTAAATAGTATCATCGATCAAAAATTTTAAATAAATAAATAAATCAAGTCTCATTAACAATCAAACTATTAAAGAAAAGTATATTATTATTTCGTCTCCAAACAATAACATCAACAAAAAATATCAAATAAATGGATAAATTAAATTTCATTAATAATCAAGTTACCAAATAATAGCATATTACAATTTAATCTCTAGACAGTAATATGTTACTGTTTCATCGGTAAACAGTATATCGATTAAAAAACTAACTTAAACCTTAAACTATCAAAGAAGAGCATGTTACTATTTCATCTCTAAATAGTAATATCGACTAAAAATCTTAAATAAATGGATAAATTAAGTCTTATTAACAATTAAGCTGATAAATAATAATATGTTACTATTTAATCTTCAAACAGTAACATATTACTATTTAAAGATCAAACAGTAATATATTACTGTTTACAGACTAAACAATAACATCGACTAAAATTCTAAATAAATGGATAAATTAAGTCTCATTATTAACTAAACTGTTAAATAATAATATGTTACTATTTGGTCTCCAAACTATAATATATTACTATTTATCTTTCAAATAGTAATATCAACTAAAATTATTTAATCTTTAAATAGCAACATGTTACTATTTGATTTTAAAATAGTAATATCAATAAAAAATTTAAAATAAATAGATAAGTTAAGTCTTATTAACAACTAAACTATTAAAGAAGAAGATGTTACTATTTATCTCTAAATAGTAACATTAACAAAAAAATCTAAAATAAATGGATAAATTAAGTCTCATTAACAACTAAATTATCAAATAATAGCATATTATTATTTAGTCTCCAAATAGTAACATGTTACTATTTTATTTCTAAATAGTAATATCGACTAGAAATTTAAAATAAATAGATAAATCAAGTTTTATTAATAATAACCTATCAAAGAAATAATAACATTAACTAAAAATCTAAAATAAATAGATAAATTAAGTCTCATTAATAATCAAACTACCAAAAAAAGTATGTTATTGTTTGATCTCCAGATAGTAACATAATACTCTCTAAATAGTAACATGTTATTATTTAATCTTCAAATAGTAATATTAACTAAAAACCTAAAATAAATAGATAAATCAAATTTCATTAACAATCAAAACTATTAAAGAAGAGCATATTACTGTTTGGCATAGGTAGTAACATGTTACTATTTAGATCGATGTTACTATTCATATATTACTATTTAGATAGTAACATATTAATATCTAGACCAAACAATAACATGTTACTATTTATACAAATAGTAACATTGATCTAAAATTCATAATAAATAATAAATCAAATCTCATTAACAATTAGATTGTAAAAAAAAGAGCATATTATTATTTAGTCTTAAGATAATAATATGTTACTGTTAAATCTCTAAATAATAATCCATTTAAGATAATTATTTTTAAAAAAATGATAAAAGAAAAAGACTATTTTGTGATTCTATATAAGGTGTTATGCGTCCAAATTTTTATTTATTTTTATTTTTTGTCTTAATTAAAATTTTATTTTAATACGTAAAAATTGAATTTTTTAATTGTATTTATAATTGAAATTTTATATTAATTTAACTTTTATAAATTTAAAAATTTCTCAATTTTAATTCTTATAAGTTTTTAGTTTCTTATTTTTTATTTTTATAAAATAAAAAATTCTCCAATTTTAATATGTGACAAAAAAATTTTGTTTTGGTATTTTTTGTCTTCTCGAGATGCACTGTAAGTGTTTCGTTTTATTTTTTAGGTATTATAGTAAATTTTCATATGTAGGTACACTTAAATAAAAGAAAGTAAACATGTCATATCTCGTTATAATAAATTATAATAAATGGTACCCACCTAATTTTTTTCTATATTTAATATTGATTAGGAATTGATGTTGATTAAGAACTGACATTGAATACATTGAATATCTTGAACGTTCATATAGACGTCGATCAATAATTATTATGAAATGCAATGACAGTGTTAATGTATTCCAATGAAAATGTGGGCCGATGACACAACCACGACAACCCCCACATTATTAACAATTACAATGGTACAAATGCCACCCCATGATTACTATCACGATTGTCGTTGCATTAGTAACTATAGATGGTAATGAATAATGACAAACTAGGTGAATAAAGAATTTTATTTATTTTTATTTTTAAATATAAATTCAAGAAGTGCATAGTGTTATGTAGCATATTTGTGTATAACAAAGAAGATATAAAACTACAGTATATAGTTTATATGCAGACTTCGTCGTATGCATAGCTTATCATCCTGTATCCCCACTGGGTAAAGGAGCACTTAAACCTACAATGTACAATGGGTACTTATCCATTTATTAGTAATACAGCCACATGACGTTTCCATCTCCACTGAAAAAACTGTAATAAAATATATATTTTGAATAAACCAAGTTTATTAAAGAAATTGTTTAAAATAATTAAAATGAAAATTGAAAATGAAGATATATATGAGTTCTTAAAAAACAGACATATAAATATTCCAATTATAATAATAATTCATGGAATCACTCAATAATTTTAAAAAAATGGCCTGCCCGCAAAAATTGAGGATAAAATTACAGACATTTATTTTTCTAATTTTTTGAGTCTTCGAAGAAAGGTAAATGTCTGTAGTTTTGTAAAATTTGCCTCCCTTAGAAAACTTTATTTTTTTAATTTTTTGAGTCTTCAAAGAAAGTCATATTGGATCATTCAACAAACTTCTCCTTGGAGATTTCAAGTGGGGTTATAAGATATCTCCCTTCCCCCGCCAAATCCTTGTTAAATTAAATTTGTAACCAAATATTATAGGAAAGTTACAATTACCACTGCATAATAGTGCACCTACGGTCTTCATGGACGTTGTGTTTTAATGGGAAGACCGAGAGCTAACAATCGAGGCTTTGGATTATCTGAATATATATATCCATGTGTTTCTTCCATACAGTAAACTAATTAAATTATTCATATCTTAGATTCAATCGGATTCGTGAATCATTTTTCGCCAAGAGACATGTCAGATCCAAGGTATCCCAATTCGATTGAATGGAATGACAATTTCTCATTTTGAATCTGTAAAAATAAAGAAGTAATTTGATCAAATCACACATCGCAATAGACCGTAGAATATTTGCAAAATATACAAGAGATGAAGAACAACGGCAAAGTGCTAAAACAACCACAGCCCGGAGGTCTTCTGCGTGTATTATGTATAGACTGACTTTTGAGATTTACATGCTGTGCAATGCGTCCATGTTCCCACCTCCGTAAGTAACAGCATCTGCCATTAAAGGAGAATCAAGCGACATAGCAGCTTCAGCCCAAATGCTCTCATCAAAAACTGGCCGCAGCTGGCTCTGGTTCTTGCTTCCCCAGAATGGACGAAGCTCTTCCTTGTTGATAGAGATGGGTCTGGCGTAGCTTTCCATTTCCTTTGACTTGAGAAGAGACATGATGGAGTCATTGGTATAGATTGGTTAAGAAGCCATGGATATAATTGGAGTCTCCGTAAGAGAAGGTGGAACTTGAGAGTAGGAATTCAGAGGCAGATTGAGCTTTGCATCGGAGCCGTAAAGCTTACGAGCAGCAGCATCATAAGCCAAAGCAGCATCATAGGAGGTGTCGAATGTGCCGAGCCAGAGACGAGAACCGCGATTGGGTTCACGGATTTCAGCAACCCATTTGCCCCAGGTTCTCTGTCTCACACCTTTGTAGGTGCAACTTGCATTTTCAGGGCCTCCTTTCCCTCTCATACACCCTTTTCTGGAGCTGGCCTGCACTGTCTTCTTCACCTTTCTCTCTCGATTAATTTGCATGCTGACTATCTGATTTACACATGCACTGATAGCTTCAATAAAATAAAAAAAGTGAGCAATTAGGCTTAAATAAAGGAGGAGGGTAACAAGTTTGTATTTATAATGGCATTGGCAATTAGAGGAAAATCTGAGACTAAATGGGTGTGGATGTTTCATGTATGTGCCGGAAACGAGGCTTTCGGTGCTCCATGGCATGATCAACCAGGACCATCGTATTGGTTTCTCCTGTGCACACATGGCCTATGCCTTTGCTTGGATGTGAGCTCTAGTTAAGAACCAGAAATCCCACTATTGCTTTACTTTTTATGTTAGTTTGGGACTAAAATAAACAAGAGAGGATTATAATATCTAAAAGATAAGGAGAAAAAGAGATCAATAAAACCTGCGGAGTGGGGTCATTTGGACCAAACGGCGGTGAAGATAAGTATATGCGGGATTTCCAGAATTTGGTACATGACATGACGATTTACAACGCAGGAAGTGTTTCCAATATCATTTGCTTAATTATTTTAAACAAAAGTTCGTAAACGAGAGACACAAGTTTATAATTCTGCTTGTCAACAATTCAACTGCATGGTTCCACATAATGCCTCCAGCTGTTTACTGCAGAGAACATGCCAATTAAGAGTGAAATGGCAAAACCTGATCGCGTCATTCTGTATTAAAACTATCAAAATGTCAGTTATTTAATCCGGCGCTGAGTTCTTTCATCAACTGCGATGAGAGACGACTTCGCGCATGGGTCCACTAATTGGTGGTGCTACCGTTACATGAACAAATCAGCTTAGATTTGCACCTCAGAACAATATTAGAAAATGATTACTTCAAAAGCCAACGAGTTGAAAGCAGCAGCATCAACAAATGCTTATAAGTTGACGCTAGAGGTTCTACTCGTATTACAATGTATGTATGGCTTGTCACAAAAGTCTATCTCAAAGGTAACAATAACGGGGAAAAGAAGAGAGAGATAGAGAGAGAGAGCAGACATCCCATTGTGCCATCATCTCTTAAATTTACAATAAACACTTACACTTAACATGAGGCTACTAACTAGGCAACATGATACTGGGGGTGTTGTAAGTTTAAAATTGCACATGTACAAGTGGTAATAATCCCATTTTCAATATGGTCGTTAGTTAATAACTCAAAATGCTATGTTGCTCATATTGACCAATAGGATAATGCTTCAGTCCCTTCACAGGGATCTATTTTCCAATTCAGCTCTGCAGTTTCTCTTGATTTTATCCTCACGTAAGAGCTCGATTGCACTAACAAACCTTAATCAGTTGCTATACCCTCTTTAACGAAGAATTTCATGTCCACCTCATGGTGCCAGACTCGAACCCAATACTTCATAGGAATCTCTGCATTTCTTTAAAGCTTGCCTTATATCCTTTAACATCTCATTTACTCTGATGCCCTTTCTGCAAGATGCGGAATGAAACAAGTTTGACCTCCTAAGCCCTTTGCGTATTAAGCAACGTATGATAGAAATTCGCTAAACAATCACTAGGGTGTTAAGAAGATAAATGGCTTTTAGGAAATACATCCAAAGAAAGCTGCATGCACTTACAAAACACTAACCCCCACAACCGAGAGAGCACGTGGATAATCCTCAAGGGTTCTTTCCTTTCTGTCATCTTCATTGGACGATGATTCAGCTGGGACTTCAGAGCTTGGTTCTGGTTCAGAAGGTGGACCCTCCCTTCCAATTCTCAGTATTTCTTCAGTCAATGATGCGAGCCTATCCTTTGCCTGACATAACAATAAGCACACAAGTTCGAGTGATGTGTAATGCCCATATCCATATGTTTTGTACAAGACATCAGAAGATAGGTAATCAACTAATAATACTTTCCCCAAACAGGGGGTGGCAAACATACATACCGCAGGAAGGTCAATCTTATTTAGAACCACTATGTATGGTCGTTCAAGATACTCAGGATTATACATGCGCAGTTCCTGCAAAACAGAATTCCCACAACGTGCATAAGTAGGATTTAAAACTCCAAGAAGGATACGGGAGGAAAGCACTTTACAAAAAATGCAAGCTGACCACACAACTTTCTTCATGTTGAAGACACTAGCTTTATTAGCAGCATACTAGCTTCCTAGCAGTGACTAAAATATCCCGAAAGAAGAATAGTAAGGAGAAAGAAAAAAATCTAAAAATAAGAGAGTTACAACATTCTAATAACACTTAGATAAAAGTTTATGAAAATGAAAATGACTAATAAAATTGATTGTGCCTTCTAACTATAGAAATTGATCTCAAAGGGCAAAACCTAAAAGCTTCCACTAAAGCAGTTGCAGATGACCAAATTACTGAATGGGCAAAAAATAAAATAGTGCACGAAAAGCAAACAGTCAAGTAACACATACTTCTCTAACAGTTCTGTAGTCATTTATAGGGTTCTCAGTGGCTGCATCAACAACATGGACCAGTAGCCGGGTCCTCCTTAGGTGCCTCAAGAAATTGCGTCCAAGACCCTGGAAGGAGGAGGATTTCCATGTCTAGTACCTCAATGGATTAGAATGAGCACATTTGACAGGATCAGAAAGATATGATACCTTCCCCAAATGAGCTCCTTCTATAAGACCAGGCAAATCTGCTAATGTAGCTTCAGATGAAAACATCCCTGCCCCCAAGCTGGGGTCACCACCAAGGCATCCAAGGTTAGGCATTAACGTTGTGAAGGGATAATCAGCAATATCAGGTTTTGCAAGTGTAATGGCTGCCAGAAGCGTTGATTTCCCAGCATTTGGAAGTCCCTACAACACGAGTTACTTAATATTGCGTGAATGAATTAATAAATTCAGAGGACCTTCTCTTTGATATAAACAAGAGAAACTAAAGTTAATTCACGACCATCCAATATATAGTTTTGCAACTGTCAATACTCATTGAACACGACACAAAACTGTGATATTTACAACTAGACCAACATCAGCAACAACTCGCATGATAAGCTCCAAACTAACTTCCTCCCCAGGTTGACCATGAGATAAAACCTGCAACAATTTCAAAATCACAATGTTTTATTGCAAGATAAAAAATATCTTTCAATGGAAAAGAAGATTGTGAATGAAGCACGCGATACTACAATCAATAGAGTAAATAAAAGACATTTTACCTTATCCGTGTCATCTCTCATTAGATTTGTTGTCAAAGCCAACGTCTTTTTCCTCCCGTGCTGTGGCATTTCTAACAAGCTAATCTACATGGGCACAAATAAAAATCAGAAGCACTTAGGAATTTAACTGAAAATTAACAAAAGAAAAGCATTGCCACTCTAGTAGTAATATGATATGTCTCAGACAAAATAATGAACTTTGAACTTCTCAGAAAAATAACAAACTCAGTGCCATATCCATACTAAATTATCAATATATGCTAACACAATGTTCTCAACTATGAAAAATATATACTTCAAAAGAAGATACGGAAAAAGGTATATTACCCCTCCCTGTCCACCCCTAGCAACAAGAATTTCATCACCTGGTTGCACCAGATCAGCCAACAATTTCCCTCGTTTGCGTTTTACAACTGTACCTGCACATTTAAAAACATGATGAGGGGAAGCAAGTTCAGCATTTCTTTAATTTAAAAGAATGGCTATTGGCAACACCGATGTAATTCTTAACAATTGTAACAGTC